>CM028357.1:4693957-5221722 GCA_016618105.1 Dendrobium huoshanense | reverse complement strand
TTCACAAGCCTAGTTGCATCAGCTAAATTACGTAAATAACAAACATTTTCAGCATCTGATCCCCTCACTCCAAATTCTTCAAGCTTCAAAGCCTATGTAACAGGGCATTAAGTTTATGCTAGGAAGGATAAGGACCTCCAAGTTTCATGCTTTTAATTAAAAAAATTTTAAATGCATTTAGATTACAACTAACTACCCTAGCTCCTGTTGCAATTATAAGAGTCTTGTAGCTTATTGTTTCCCCAGTAGCTGTAGTTAATGTCTTGCGATTCACATCGGCAGACTTCACCTGTGTTCCTAGAATAAGTTCAATGCCTGAAAAAGGAATCAGATTTTTGAATCAATTAATTTCATATAAAATGCATAAAAATCCTTAATCGTTATCATAATCCAACACTCCATAAATTGATTGGCAGCAAGTGCGATTGCATATTGGCTATATGATACAAAATCTTGGAATATTTCAGTATGCATGATATCAATTAGGAATTTAAAGCACTCCATATATTAAAAATGGGCCAAGAAGATGTTATTCTCACATTCAACTATATGAACATAATGAAGGGGAAACTACATCCTTCCACTTCTGCTAAACATTTATGAACGTTCGTTAGTAAATGATATCATAAAATAATAAAAACAGGACTTTGTTGACCATAAACATCATTTATTATTGTTACAATCAATTTATGATGATCTAAGTTCATGAAAAGTAAATTTTATACACCACCAATGAGAATGTATTGAAAAAAATTCAGAGAAGGACCTGCAAATCTGTGTTGGTCTGGTAGCATTAGAGCTTTTGTTATGATTTATATAAAAAGCAAAGGACACTAAGAATAAAGATATTTATAGCATTGAACTATGTGATGTGAAGATGCTAGTCTTTAGCAGTGAAACATCTACCATCGATGATGCTCACAGTCAAAACTGATAAATCAGATTCAAATTATATTCACAAGAATGTCAGTTTCTGATTTTGAAAGCCACCCTTTTGGGCAGAAATATATTTTCTATATAAACAAAAATTTTGTTTCATACAGAAATACACATAATATCAATCTACAGACAGGATTTAATAATATCTAATCATGAGTAGAAAAATAGCAAGCATGTGGTCTATTCGAGAGTTAATGTTTTGAACATTCCTTCTACTTATTATGATCTTCTACAAGCTAATCCTTGTGCAGTTGCCTAGAAACAAAGGTTTACTATTATTGTTAAGTTACCAAGTGATAGTCACCCTCGCTCATTAATAGAGTGGTCAAGGGTCCAAATACAAAATTAATTAAAAAAAATGCAAATAAAGATTTAGAATAACGGCAGAGTAATGGAAAGGATGCATAAAAAAGGATTTGAATGAAATAGAAACCACTTGATAGCACAGGAAGCATCGTATTTTCTTACCCTGTTCCGTATACCATTTTGGAGTTAGTCTCTGATCATTAGAACCAACACAGGTATGAAATGCTGGAAGGCGTGCAGGAGCTGCAGCCAGCCAAGAAAAAATACGATCTCTATCATTAAGGTATAAAAAAATAGATGAACTGCATCAATTGTAATTTATCCTTGTAAAAAATTATAAGCAATTCATAACCTATCTGGAAGCAGAATTACGATATAAAAAAAGGTAGATGCTTCACAGATTACAAAGAAGATGAAACAAGATGGATGACTACACACGCATCTCAATCTAAGGTTTCGTTTGGGACAACTTTTTTGCTGCTTCTTAAAGCAGCTTTCAAGCATAAAATTTTAAATTTTTGTACTAAAAAACCGCTTTAATAAGCAATAAAAAAGTCATCCCAAATGAAGCTTAAATATAGCATATTCAGCAGAGAGAATTGCAAGTCAATCAGGCTAGGTATGTTTTAGATTTAAACATATTAATAATAAAAGAAAGAAAATATGCTGATGCAAAGATTAAATAAATGAAAAGTAAAAGCTACATGACGAGAACTTTATTTTACATCCTCTCAGAGTTTTGATCGTAACAGAATTAAAGAGTGAGATATTGTCATTACATTATGACAAAAGACAACATAAATCATAAAAGCACATTATCGTGACAAAATAGACATAACATGACAATCTAAGCTAGAATTTGCACGTTTGGGACTTCTCGTGCAGCATCAATTCTCATAGGCCAAAAAAAAAACTCTTCCTTGCAGACTAATGAATGATTTGGAGGTGTAATAATTCCATATCATAATTTTTTTTTACAATAATACCAAAAATGTTCCTTAGAAGAGTTGAAAGTGGCATCCGGTAGAGTGGCAGATCAGGTCCTTCATGAGGAGGAGATCAGGAGGTTCATATAGGAGAAGTAGGAAAAGAGTGTTGGAAGATTTCAATTCCGTCATTAAGAGAACACAAACTCAAGATGCTTAAGATGTAATGGAATATTGGCATTTACATCTTCCACCAATAAAACTTTTATTTAACATGAAGAACCTATGGGGTATCCTTGACCTCATGAGCCCATGTAATTTACGTATGGCTCACTATTGGTTTGATGAGCATAAAATGCATATGGTGTATCATCTAGTATAATTTGTTAAAAGTTTATACAGCTTATATATACTCACATATTAGCAAACCACTTGATCAGGTCATTATGTGTTAAATTAGCTTGGAGCTTCGTTCACTTAAAGATGAACTTAGAAAGAATCCTATCAGGAAAAATAAAGTACGAAGTGCTGCTTTAGCCTCATTCAAGCTTATTAGTATCAAGATCTTAGTATCACTAAAAAAAAAAAAAGTTCACAATTATATTGCATGCGAAGGAGTGATAAATACAAAATAAAAATTAACTTAAATATACAATAAATATTTTAATTATACATAAAATAATAATCAACTAAAATATCTTGTAAATGCATTAAAAATTTATTGCTGAAGTTTTGACTGGCTTGCACAAACATAAAAGATAGAATTATTTTAATCAAAGAAATAATCCATAGACAAATCAATAATTCAAAATTATAACTAATTGTACAGTAGAATATAAATGATTGTAAAGTATAATTTGTGCTAAAATCAAATCAATCTAGGAAATTGCATTAGTTAGATTCATCTATCAATTAACCGCATGTTGGTGATAGTACAGGATGATCCTCAGACCGTGTTCTAAATCAAGCCAATCAAATTATACAAATTCTGATCAAACAGCATGATCTTCCAGTAATTTGAATTTTCAGTTGATGCCTTCTTTAATCGCTAATTGATTTTATTTTTGGAAGGATAATTAATGTCATGAACTATTACTAGACATACCACCATAGAATTGAACATAATATATGCATGAGAATAACCCTATAGTAAAAATAAAGTAAATAAAAAAATGCTTCTAGTAAGTCGTTCTCTCTCAAAGCTATTGCTCATCCACTTGCAAATTTATTTTAAATAGTTTTGTTAGCATTTGTAAGAGTTATTACAGATCTCAGCATGTTCATCATTAACTCAAAATCTAGTGTACCTTCTTATAAAATGTTTCTTATTCAATATCTTAGGACTTATATTGAAAAGCTCTTATTGTGTTTATCTTGCAATAAAGTTTTGTGAAAGAGAACCAATAAATCATTTCTATGTGATCTATCGAATCACATCCAAAGCTCAAAAGAATTTTGGTTTAATTCCAGAGATTATTTCCATCACCAAAAGGGTTATCCAATGAGTAATAATTATTTAATTTAAATTAGGAATATTATGATTTAGCAGAAAGGACTAGGAGTAGCTTGTTTCTCATTTTGAAGTAGAAGTATAGGGAGTGTCCCTATTACCCATTAAGAACAAAGCTGGTGTAAGAAGATTCTCTGACTACTGATGGATTTAAAAAAAAGTAACCTGTGATAGGAAGCTTTAGTGAAGATATTTGTGCTATGTTGGGCTAGGCGTGCACCTAAATCTAGGAACACCTTAACCACATAAATATCAATAGTGTCAAATTGCTAATATTTTAGTTTAATTGCACATTTATCTGTCATCAATATGTCTTCATTTTAATATGGTGATCCAATTTATTATAAATTCCTATGTTAAGTAATTCAGTAAATATAATCATTGTGATTAATTAGTATATTATTCTTTAGTGTGCATAGCTATTTTTACACCATCTTTTCTTATTTTGGACACTTGTGTTTTTGCTTCGATAAAGAATAAATTTATACAGTTATATTTAATATTGTGCCACGTTCATTGACATAATCATTAATTCACTGTCACAACAAATCAATGTGTTGCTATTTATGTAGAATTGGATTAATTGAATACAAGCCATTATGCATAACATTAATTCTTTACACTTTAATTCAACGTATAACATCTTGTATTTCTCTCCAACACATAAATTTGTTTATCTAATCAATACATTCAATTATCAACTTATGCTTGTTGATTTAATTGATATACTCCTTGCATTTATTGTTGCATGACAGTCATACCTACCATTACCTAATGACAATGAAGCTACAAGCAAGATTTTGTTAAGCAAGTTCATTGAAGGCCAGCATTGATCTTCTTGAAACAAGTTCAAAGATCAACAGACGGAGACAAAAGTTGGCTAATAGAAAACCGAAGGCATGAAGGTCTCCATGTTTCATTTGGATCAAAGATAAATGATGCGATCTTCAAGCACTTCAAATGAAAGATTATCTTCTTATTAAATAGATTAAAGATCAACAACACTTCAGAGTTTTTCCTTACATTTGTCTGCAAAGCAATTTTCAAACAATATATCAAATATAGAAGCCAATAATGAGGCTCATCAGGCATTGGTGTGAGAAGATTGTGTTACATAGAGATATAATGATGTAGAAGGGAGGCATTGGTGCGAGAAGATTATGTTACATAGAGAGATAATGATGTAGAACGGAGGGGGTCGTCCAAAAGAGGGGAAAAAGGGAAGGCGTCTACATACGTTGAATGTGTCCACATACGATAAATGTGGACTTAAGGAATTTCAAAACTTGAATTATTAAGACAAGGAAAGGGGAATTATGACAGGTCTTTAATTAACTTCAAATTGAGAGAAATAAGGAAAGCCTCCTTAAGAAAGAATTTCAAATTCAAATTAATTTTAGTTTGAATTTAAAAACTTCCCAAACTTAAGATGCATCTAATAAGGAATACTTTAAATAATAAATTTGAAAAGTGGAGGGAAAGAGGAAATAGGAAGGGGGGTAGGGCCGACGGCTAGCTGATTATGGGTGATTGATATGAAGGGTTAAATATGACTATATTTAGAATCTTAAAATAGGAAGGTGGATTTAAATCAACTCTTATTTAAAATTCAAAATTGCATGATTTGAGGGACTTCCCTAAAATAGTTTTCCTCATTTAGGAAGTAAAATTCAAATTCAAATTCAAATTCAATTGAATATGAATATAAATAGTTTCCAAAATTAAAGGGAGCTAATTTAGGAAAGGATTTGAATGCTAGATTTTGAGTCTTGGAGCCAAGGGATGGATGATTGCCGGTGACTTAGGGAAGGGGATTGGGCCGGCGGTTGGGTGTCTTTTTGGCCTATGGTTTGGGTGGAGTTTTCGGCCAATAAGATAGAGAGATGGGGAAGTAGCGGTTAGGAAAATAAGGAAAATAATAAAAAAAGAAGACAAAACCGTGAGCCTTGGACTCTTCCGAAAACTGACGGGTGATACATTGCCCTTATCCAAGGAACTTCATGCCACGAACCTGGACCCATCCTGGGGTTGGTGAAAACTCTGATTCCTTCCCATAGGAATCTCACTAACGTCATCCCAAAAGAACAAAAGTGTATAACAAATTTTATTATAATTCCATCATACCTAACACAAGAGAAGAGCCTCTATATTTAGGCCTCAAAAGAAACTAAAAGACAAATTTCCCCCTTGGGCTTTACATAAGACAAGACTCTTAAATAAAAAGGGTAAAAAAAAGAAAAATTGCAAAATTAAATCAAAATACAATTAATAAACTAAAATAAAACGGAGTGATCTTGGTCATCGATCTTCAACTCTTCCTTTGAATATCATCCACCGTCAGATGTCCGCATCATTATCCCAGGTGGAAAAGAGCTCGACTCCTTTGAGTTCGCATCCCGGGCAACTATGCTTTGATACCAAACTGATGTAGAATGAAGGGGGTCGGCCAAAAGAGGGGAAAAAGAGAAGGCATCAACATATGATGAATGTGTCCACATACGATGAATGTGGACTCAAGGAATTTTCAAACTTGAATTATTAAGATAAGGAAAGGGGAATTATGACAGGTCTTTGGTTAACTTCAAATTGGGAGAAATAAGGAAAGTCATAATATAATTCATCCTATTTTAATAAAGAATTTCAAATTCAAATTAATTTAAATTTGAATTTAAAAACTTCCTAAACTTAAGATGCATCTAATAAGGAATGCTTTCAATAATCAATTTGAAAAGTGGAGGGAAAGAGGAAATAGGAAGGGGGTAGGGCCGGCGGCTAGCATGATTATGGGTGATTGATATGAGGGTTTAAAGATGGCTATATTTAGAATCTTAAAATAGGAAGGTGAATTTAATTCAACTCCTATTTAAAATTTAAGATTGCATGATTTGAGGGACTTCCCTAAAATAGTTTTCCTCGTTTAGGAAGTAAAATTCAAATTCAAATTCAATTGAATATGAATTTAATTAGTTTCCAAAATTAACGAGAGCTAATTTAGGAAAGTATTTGAATGCTAGATTTTGAATCTTGGAGCCAAAGGATGAATGATGGCCGGCGACTTTGGGAAGCGAATTGGGCCGGCAGTTGGGTGTCTTTTGGCCTAGGGTTTGAATAGCATCCACCGTCGGATGTCCGCATCATTCAAGAGTTATGTTGAGTAGACAACAGCTGGGGCAAGATTCAAGAGATGGGTCCTGCATTTGTAAATGTGAGCAATTGAGTCAGCGTAGAGAATACGCAGCTTTTTGGGAGCTTAGAGTGAAAGCAAGAGAGACTATGTGAACCAGAGCATAGGAATGGGAAAGGTGAGAGGTCAGGCTAGAGTTTCATAAGGAGTGTTGAGGAAAAACTGATGGACCGGTCGATTTGATTGAAGAGAATTATTTAGGGCAAGAGATCTAATTTGAATTCAAATATGAGAGAATTATTCAGAGAAAAGGGGCTAATTTGAGAGGGAATTAGGGGAGCCTATTTAAGATTAAAAATAGGGTGATTTCATAATTATGTTTTTAGTTTGCAAAAATTAATTTTTCTTATGTTGTGAGAGCTCTAGGCATCGGCTAGGGATTTGGGAGAGCCAGATCTTCCTCTCCAATTGAAGATCCAACTGTATATTGCTGTTTTCTTTTATATATCTTACACATAAAAAATTCGGGCTGTGTTCTTCTTCCAAATTTCTTATTGTTGTTCACCGATTTAGTTAAAATTGTATCAACTTCCTATCAGAGTCCCAGAGAGAATCTCTAGAAATCAAGTGGGCATTGGGGGATAGACATAAGGAGAGATAAAACTGACTATAGATCAAGGCATGTCATTTGCTATATACCAAAAGGAGTTAATTTATTTAGAGAAAGGATATGATTTAGAGAAAGAATATGATAAAGGTCCAAGAGCAGTGCTATGGAGAGTTCTTGAGAAGAAAGGAGTTAATAATGCTTATATTCAAATCATTAAAGATATATATGTATGAGCTATTAATTGTGTTCAAACACAAGATGGTTTGACCAAGTATTTTCCTATTTCGATTGGATTACATCAAGGATCAGCCTTAAGTTCATATCTTTTTGCTTTAGTAATGGATGTTCTCACTAGACATTTGTAAGAGGATGTACCTTGGTGTATGCTTTTTGCTGATGATATTCTTCTTGTTGATAAGACTAAAGAGGGAGTTGAAGCTAAACTTGAATTATGGTGGTCAACCTTAGAGTCCAAAGGTTTTCGCTTGAGTAGATCTAAAACTAAATATATGTAGTTTAATTTTAGTAGCAACAGACCTAGTGAGGGGATTGTGACTTTGAGCGATCAAGTTATTAATAAGAGTACACGTTTTAGATATCATGGATCTATTGTTCAGAGTGATGGTGAAATAGATGGGAATATTACCAGCAGAATTCAAGTTGGATGGTTGAAGTGGAGGAATGCATCGGGCTTGTTGTGCGATAAAAAAGTCCCCCCTCAAATTTAAGGGAAAATTTCATAAGATGGTGGTGAGACTTGTAATGCTTTATGGTGCCGAATGTTGGCCATTAAAAGAGAAGCATAATACTAAGTAAAGCGTTGCAGAGATGAAGATGCTTAGGTGTGGATGAGTGGCTTTACCCTTAGAGATGGGATGCGAAATGAGCATATACGTGAAAACGTTGGAGTAGCTCCAGTGAAAGATAAGATTAGAGAGAGTCGCCTTAGATGGTTTGGTCACATTAAACGGAAGCCTTCCGATGACCCGATTAGGAAAATTGAGAATTTAGATTTGATTTATGTTAAGAAAGGTAGAGGTAGACCTAAAAAGACTTGGTTAGAAAATATTAAAAATGATCTTTCTTTATTAGATTTAAATGAAAATTTGACTTTTAACAAGACAATGGATCTTTCTTTATTATATTTAAATGAAAATTTAACTTTTAACAAGACAATGGAGAAAAAGGATTCATGTAGTCAACCCCACGTAGTGGGACAAAGACTTGATGTTGTTCTTGTTGTTGTAATAAGCACAAGAGTTTAATGCACAATGATACCCTCTCTTTGACAACAAAACTTGAAGCTTAATGCATATCTATTTTATTTAAGCATTTTAAATAATGTTTTCTTAAGAAAATATGAATAATGACCAACATTAATCCAAATTTTCACTTTTACTAAATTTTGGCAGCACCACATTAGTGAGAATGAGTAAAATTCCCTAACACCGGTATTATATCGTAGAGAACATCAATCTATGATGTTTTCCCAAAATACAATGTTCATGTTTTATAAACAACCAATCCCTTAACTATAAAAGTAAACCTCTACAGTAAAAATGTAATCCTTTACAATTCTCCCTTCATATAAGTATTATCTATAAATAAATAAAAATCCTATAATAATAAACATGGTGAAGAAATGTACATTTCATCAAATATTAGAGCTAAACTTCCTTAAGAAAAATATGAAAGAAAAAAGCTGAGAAACCCTCTCAAAATAAATCTCAAGAACATAACAAAAATGAATCTTCATCATCCTTAATTTTAATTTCCTAAGCAGCAACCAACATGATAAAATTTACCTCCTAAACAATTAAGCAATGATCCTTTGTTTTTGTTCTTCATATAAGAAACCAATAGCCTTTCCATGTATATTTATATGAGTGAGCCGATCTTCTTCTTTCCCTGAATAAAAGGAAGTAGCAAACCTCCTTTTCCTAGGAAACTTCTTGATATATTTGAGAATATGTGAAAAAATCCTAGGATTGAATGTATTCAGTCTTAGTGTAAAAATAATAATTTTCAGGAAGCTTCTTGATATATTTTAGAAGATGTAGAACTACTACCCAATGCCTCTATTTATTTATTTATTTTTGAATTGTTGGCTTATAATTTCAACAACAAAAAATGAAGTATTTGATCTGAAAACAATCAAATAAATCAATTTGTCAACTACACTTCAATACTGAGATGAGTCGTCTCATAAATCTTTGTTACCAAACTTGGTATATTACTAAATATATGCATCTTTTTATAAGCATACAAGATGAATATAACAATAAATAAATAATAGCAAGAATAATCACAATTATAAAGAAATAATTAAAACCTTCAACAAATTAAATATTCTCATAATATAAGCATATCCTAATATCATTATCCTAATTGGTTTCATACGAAAATAAGAAGAAATTCAAAGTGTACAAGGGAAAAATGAGAACAAAAATTAATATACGCTTTGTTAGATTTTTAGTTCTTAAGAATAGATAGCAAAGTTCCGGATGTTATATAAAGCTGAACCAGAAAATGCACAAAAAAGGGTAAATAAAATACCATGCAAACAGATCATGCTTGTGGAAACCAACAAAACACTAAAAAAAAAAAAAAAATTTATGCATTCAACATAAGGTATTTAATACCTTCTGGCAGCAAAAATCCTTTACTCAATGCAGGCCTTTCATAAGGAGCAGTCTGCATGAAAACACAAAGCTACATCATATAGTATGTCTTGTCATCAATCAACAAAAGTGTAAAAAATATGTCAGGTAAAGAATTACATGAGTTTTGAAGTGGTGTGACCCATGGACACTCAAGAATATATGCTCCAGGAAAAAGAAGGCCAAGCAATTAATAATGAAAAGAAGTTCAGAATAATTTTATTCAAACTCATTAAAATAATAAAGTTTAATTTGCGAATTTTATTCCGAATAAACTAATTATATTGTATGATGGCAGGTTTAAATTGTATGATCTAGTTGTGAAAATTAAAATTTAGGATTTCCATTTAAATATTCACTTTTATGTTTCGAGAGATAGAGTTTCTTTCAACAAGAGGCTGCAGATCGTCCATTGTGAGGAAGAGTGTGATTCTTTCTTTGTGAGTTTGAAAAAATACTTGGGAGGAGAGAACTTGTGACGCCCCAGGCATTCATAGTGAAAGGATTTGTCGACAGTCTTGATCAACCATCACTTCTTGCTCCCTTGCTCTGACATGAAATTGTTAACCACATATAATGAGCTTCAAAAAGCCCAGCAGGTCACCAAAGCCTACAACTGAAATCAAAGCACGGTGCGGAAGCAATATGCATGTCAGTTAATCAAATCCGTAACAGTCAGTTGCACATGATCAGTGAGTCGATGTAGATACGAAAATCAGTAATCAATGCATGATCGATACAATCCACAATCATCGGTAAAGAATCGATAAACAGTAGGAAGAAGCCCATAAAGCTCAATGAATCAGTACATACGATAAATCTCGTAAGAATCCAATCAAATCAATAGAAGAAAATCGTCGTCTCGATAATAACCGTTAAATCAATATCAATGAATCAATAATATCCATGTCCATAGTAACAATGAGTCAATGCAATATCGATGTCCATATCAGTATCAGTATCAATGCTCAGGGACATAATGCGAATATCAATGAAATCGTACAGTAATAATAAACTCGTAAATCCATCAGTCAATCCATTCAAAATCAATAAATCAATAATCAATATAAGAAGTCCGTCGATATCAATAAATCTATAAATCCATAATGAGATCAATAGGTCAATACCGTACACATGCAATTCAATATAATAGTCTTACTGAACAAGTACAATCACTGGCTATTAAGGCGTTTTTTAAGTCGATAATCCTTATTGCTGTTGTAGAAATCCATAGTGTTGTTGTAGAAATCCATAAATATATATCCGTTGGCTCAATAAGAGTCGTCACTCTGTGCCCGTCGGCCGCCCGTTGGCATAATAATCTCCTTATGACTCCCAATCGTTATATCAATGATCAATAGAGGATAACACCAAATCCTTTTTAAAGGAAAGCCCGTCGGCCCACCATCCTGTACAGGTCAAGTCAATCTCTAACCAACGGTTCAATCAGTCTTCACTTGTCTTTCAGTAATAGTAATATATATTCAATCATAAATTCACATTCATATACATATTCAATCATTCAAATCATCAATTCAGAAAATCAGAAGTCGTACGAGAAATCGGCGGCATAACAACATTACACGGAATGTACACAGAATTCACAGATTCAGAAATTTACCAAATTACCACAGATCATGGAAAACAATAATATAAGACTTTCATTGTACTGAAGCAACATTTTTCAACATGCAGATAATTTCCTATTCGATAAAAATTGCACAGAACTCAAAATAACCGGTAGAAACTTTACAGAAAATACTCAAATCGTGCAGAAATATTATATCAGAAACATATCAAAAGTTGTGCGGTAAAACTTTCGTCAATGCAAAATTATGCGCGTTATTCGGTAACGGAAACACAAAACTGAGCACAAAATTATCAAAACTCGAAATCTTCGAAATCAGAAATAGGATTCGGAGTCCTTACTTTGAGACAAACAAATCTTCCAACTGCGATGTCGGACGAAAAGCACTCCGCGGGCTCCAAAAACCAAGCTTTTTCCTTACTTTCCTTCTCTTTCTCTTCTTGCCTTCACTTTCTCTCTCTTCAAATGAATCCAAAATATCTCTATCGGATATTTATCAACACTGATCGTCCCGGAAGATCCAAATTCGTCCCGGGACGAACTCCTCTGGACACAGATCGTACAGACAAAATTAATTCCAATTTGTTTCGTCCCTGGACGATGCTCTCGGGTTCAATTCGTACCGACGGTTCGTCCCAACCCTTCCAGGTTCGTACAGACGAAAATGACACGGATCGTACAGACGACATTAATTCCAATTTATTTCGTCCCTGGACGATGCTCTCGGGTTCAGTTCGTCCCGACGGTTCGTCCCGACCCTTCCAGGTTCGTACAAACGAAATTGACAGATTTCTTCACAATTTTCTTCAGTTCGTCCCGTACTAAAGCTAGTTCGTACGGACTAACTGCACTAAAAAAAATCAGCTTTGGAGAAGTTTTACAGAACGAGTTTGAGAGAAATCTCCATGGGGGTGTCTGAGGAGTGTATGAGAGGATTTACATGGTTGTTTCTCTATTTTGCACTGGGTTCTTCCACATTGTTTTTGTGTGAGGAGCTCTAGGTTTAGAGCTCTTATGAGTCTTTATTGAGAGGCTTGATCAAGTCTAGTCGAGGAGGCTAGGGAGGCATTTTCAATGTCCAGAAAGGAGAAGAAGGGAGGCATCTCCATCGTGCTAGGAAGCAGAAGGAGAAAGTCTTAAGCTTTTTGGGGAGAGAGAAGCTATGTAAAGATAATTCTCCACCTGGGAATGAAGGGCTTCTATGTCTTGCTGGTAGCAAATGGGTACTTTTAGCAAAATTCCCGAGGAGAAACTTAGGGAGTGGACGTAGGTCAGAGGACCGGACCACTATAAAAAAATATGGTTTGCATTTCTCTTTTTTATTTATGTTATACTTTATTTCTTGCATATTTTTATTTTTTGTTTAAAACTGCTCTTTTTTGCAAAGTAAACTTTATTTCAAAAATAAAAATAAATTTTCTAGTGCTAAATCCTAAACTTCTATTAATTTTTTTTTTAAGTTTTTTTGCTCTCAAAATTGTTTTGAAATATAAATTTTAAATTAATCATTTAGATTACTTCCACTATAACTGTTGTTACTATTTTGAAAATATTTTTAAAATCATCCAATTCACCCTTCTTCTTAGATGTATACCTAGTCACTTTCATTATCCCAAATTAATTAACTACTATTTTTGGTTCTTTCAACTACTTGAAACTCAGATTCTCAAACAAGGACCTCTACTCATATCAGTTCATATAGAAAAATCAATCCACTAATTAGCTTTCCAAATAGGCGTTGTTTAATTACAATTATTATGGGTGTAATGAAAAGCAAAAGCATGAGTTTCAGGCTTTTTGATCCTTTGTTGGAAATAAAATAGATGCAAAATAATATTTTGCGGAGTTTGGAACACCATGGTTAATGCATAATCGATGTATTCACACAAATATGAGGAATTGTAAATACATTGAACTCCCATGAAGTCTCATTCTTGATGTAATCCACGAAGCCTCTTGAAGCGTCGCATAGCCGTTCCGGTGATACCTCAAGCAGTTCCCTCTTGCAGCTCATTCCTAAAAAACTCTGAGGCCTCGTGAAGCTACCACTATTGCCTCGCGTAGTTCCCAACGCACGCCTCGCCCACGCCAACACAACTCGTATCCATCGTTGCCACTGCTCATGAAGCCTCACGTCCACCTCCGTCGTCCACCTCCGTACCCATCCCTCGATGCCCTAGGTTTTATTTTAATTTTATTGTCATTTGTATTAGTTTGAATTGAAGGATTTTGGTAAGTGCAGATGATAATTGGCTTAAAGAACAAAAAATTCTCTTTTAAACACCCAACAGCAAGAGAAAACCGAAAGAACAAACATTACTGATCGGAAAGGTCTCATTTTGAACACCGGATACTTGTTTTAGAGAAAAAAAAAAAAAAAAAAAAAACAGTACTATCAATGAAATAAATCAGAGGAAGAAGAAAAAGGAAAGTGGAGCTCACCGCTTCTTCAGAGATGATACAGAGTTCGCCAGGAGCGATGCCTCGCCGTGAGAATTCGAGCGCGGCGTACCCGGCAGCTACTCCACCGCCAAGAATCACGTAGACGAAAGCTCTTCCCATTGACTTTTTTCTCCGTGCGCAGGATTCGATTTGATTACTTCACTTGCCCGCTCGCTGGATTCCAGCAAAAAGAATTTGTGCGGCATGCAGCTTTAGTGACCAGAGGACCTCATATCTCTACCAGCTGATAAGGCGCTGATGTCGGGATTATGTTATACACATTGATGGAATTGGATCACGCGAAATTGATTCTAAACGGAGTTATTGTAGCGTGCGACCCACTGCTTAATATTTTCTATGAGAGTGATACATTGTTGGATGAAACTTTTAGTTCATTTTTTTTTTTCATTTTAAAATTCTGATACTTCAAATGAATTTATTTTAAGTTCAACTAAAAAAATTAAAACTTAAAATATTAATATAATAAAATGCAAAATAATTAATATCCACTAACACTTATGAACTTAGTGATTATTTGTACTAAATATGCCTTCCATCAATTAACCTTCACTTTAACAATTATGCCTTCAAGAAATAAATTGTTGATATTAAAATTAAATTTGAAAATACAAATGCAACTATTGTTGAGAAAAATGATGATGATTTAAGGGCATTCTTAACGAATAAGATATTTGACAAAAAATATTAAAAAAGACTAATTAAATAGAATCAATAAATCATATAATTCCTATTAAATACTAAATAAAAGTTACATCGTCCAAGTTAAGTTATGTCATGTCAAATGAAGAATCTTTTTTTATTAGTCTTTCGAAGGGACTATGCTCTCTAAAGTTTACTACACTAGATGGCCCTCCAAAAGACACTCTTGATGAGTTTCTTGTGCAACATCAATTCTCTGTTGGGCCAAAAAGTTGAGAGGATGGATCAACATCTCTATCGGGGAAGAGGAGGTGAAAGGAGTGATGACTGTGATGTCATCTCTGCTAGGTCGAGGAGGTGAGAGGAGAGAGATTCTTCAAAGTTTGTAAAGGTTATTCTCCGCTTGTGGTAAGGGAGAAGGGCTTCTCCTCCGAGCTATGTGCCGATGGAGTCCAAGTTAAAGCAATACCCAAAGATGAGGATCATTGGGGAGTGGACGTATGCCGATTCAATCGAACAACTATAAACCTAGTTTGCATATTCTTACTTTTATGTACTTTACTTTTCCTGTAAATTATTTAAATGTACTATAGTTTTATTTTGATTAACTTTATTAATGAGGTTTTTGTTGAATGATCTATGGTTGAACTTTCTTTTCAAAATCAAAAAAGAAAAAAAAAATATTTTCTAAAAAATTTAAAATAAAAAATATATCTCTTTTACTGTTGGTTTTTGGTTTGAACCTTTTAATCTCTTAAATGCTCCCACATATTTCAAGGTTTATTTTTAAGCAAAATATTCTTTTAAAAGAACCACTTCACCCTCTCTCTCTCTCTCTCTCTCTCTCTCTCTCTCTCTCTCTCTCTCTCTCTCTCTCTCTCTCTCTCTCTCTCTCTCTCTCTCTCTCTCTCTCTCTCTCTCTCTCTCTCTCTCTCGGTGTATCTTTGCACCTTAAATTGCCCTTAGAAAACTTTTTACAAAAGAGTTTATACATCTTCTTTTTCTTGAGTTATTTTCTGTATTGGGAGTATATTGGCTTGACAACTATATACTCAAACACAAGGGAGAGTAAAATTGAATATTTGATTTTTTTTTTTTTTTTTGCAAATAGCTCTATACTTTATGTTGAAACAAAAATTATTTCAATTGTTTAATCAAATAAGATAAATTAAATTTGGGTTACAACTAATCATGTTGCACAACCACTATATCGTACAAGATGATCAACTATTTTGAGAAATGCTATCGTGGAAACCTGGCTACTTAAATAAAGAAAATTTAAAAATTGAACTAGTCGTGTTGTGTAATCCATTTTGTATTGTGCAAACATTAATTAGAATTGCATAATTTAATTACGAGGATCAAAAAATTAAATCAGATATAATAATCATTATTGATTATTTAAAGCAGATTTAATCATCATTAATGATAATACTATATAATATATTATCACATTGTATGATTCACTCGAGAAGTCATTAGATAAACCTTGGTTCATCCATGACGATCAATGATTCAAGTGAATTAATCATATTGTACGACCTATGCATTGTACTATATGATCAAAAGTCTTAATATTAAAAATTAGGAAGTTTTAGAGCTCACTTTATAAGCTCTTATTATGTCTTGAGGGAAGGGGCTAGAGAAGTGAAAGATTGTTTCTTCTTAGGAGAGAGCTTGGAGAGTCCACTTCATAAGGGTGAGAGAAGAAGGTGAGGTTAAGAAAAGGAGTGTGCCTTAAGGGAGTTAATGGGCGTGAGGGGACTCACATAGTTTCTCTTATTAGCATGTACCTTGGGTCTTCCTATTGTGTTTTGGTGGAGCTCTTCGAAATGAGCTCTAGAAAAAGAGTCTTTGCTACGAAAGATTTGCTAGCCAAGGAGGCTAGGGATCAACATCTCCACTGAGACGTGGAGGAGAGAGGAGGGATGGTATATCCACCATTTTGAGGAGTAAAAGAAGGGTTGACATATTAATCAGATCGAGAAGGCCAAAGGAGGGATCGATATCTCTACCGGTCCGAAGAGGGACATCTCTACCATATTTGGAAGTGAAATGAGGGACAACATCTCCACAGGGCTGGGAGGTGAAAGAAGGGATTGACATCTCCACCAGAGTGAGGAGCTAATGAAGGGAGGTCATCTTCCTTGGGTTCTGGAGGTGAGAGGAGAGATGGTATCTCTATTGTTGTGAGGAGCTGAAGAAAGGTTTGCATCTATAGAAAAATAAATAGTATGAATGTTTGACATGATTCTCTTTAACATTTCTTTAATCAAATATGTGTAGCATAACATCTATTGCTTCAAATTATAAACTAATGCTCGACTAATGATTTAAAAAGAGAAAGCATTTTTACTTTCATATCCAAACTAAGAATAAGAAATGTTTAACTTGACAGTTCAGGGAGGTTGTAAGACCTCAATTAACTACCCCTAGGCGCACCAAGAGGGGGATGAATTGGTACTTTTAAAAGTTATTGCTATAAAAAACAAGATTCTTGCTAGAAAAATGATTTTTGAAAACAATTCGAAATAATTAGTTAATCTAACACATGCAGAAGCAAATAAAGATTTAAAATATTTTTCATTTTTAAGGCACAAAACTATTAATTAAGATATGAAAATGTTCCTTTTACAAACTAATAATTAACCTAATTAAAGTTGATAATAAATGACGAGATTTGTGTAGTATATTCAGATTATAGGAAAAAATGCAGAAAAGTAAATGAGAATAAGAAAGAGCACACTAGAGATTTTATAGTGGTTCGGTCAACCTTAACTAATGTCCACTCCTCAAAGTCCTCCACTCTGGGTTTTGCACTATCACTACAGTTTCTCTCTTTTTACCCCCACAACAAGGTGGAGAATCCCTTAAACAATTCACTTCCACCAAACCTGGTGCAGGGGATAACCAAAAGCTTTATCACTCTCCTAGAGAAGACAGAAAATCTCAATCATTTTTCTCTCTCTTGGGGAAGGTAGAGAACATATAATTCTTCTTCACCCTCCTTATGATAATTGAGAACCATAATCGTTTTTCTCCCTCTTAGAGATGACAGAGAACCACACTTCTATTTCTCCCTCCTGGATAAGGAAGAGAACCACAATCCTTTTTCTCCCTCCCGATGATGGTAGAGAGCCACAATCCTTTTTATCCCTGTTGGAGAAGATAGAGAACCTAAAATCCTTCTTCACCTTCTTGGTGATGGAAGTGAACCACAATCCTTTTTCTCCCTCCTTGAGAAGGCAAAAAACACTAGACTCTTGAATTTGAAGCTTCTTTCCTAAGAGAATCTTCAAGAACTCACCAAGGTTAGAGGAGGAAGCTATGTGCAAGCTTGCTTGGAGCAACCATGTGAAACCTCTCACACTACCTCTCCCTCACACAATAATTCAATTTCTTCTTTTTCTCTAATCCCTAAAGTTCTCAAGAAAAGATCTACCTCAGAGTTTTTTCATCAGTCAAAGTCTCTTGCAAAAAAGACTTCAAAAGATTGCTTAAGTATTAGGCTTAAAAAATCCTAATTTTTCAATTTAACCGTCTCTGTCATACAATATGATTTGGGGCCATATAGTACGGTCAATTAAAAAACATGACCCATCCAAATGATTATTCAGACAAACTAATCAATTTTAATAAACATATCATATAGTATGATTGTAACTTCATATAATCCGATTAGTTTAATTTTTCTCTATTCATACATGACAATCACTAGGACGATTGAAAATCATCTTTGTCAATTATTTGGTACGATTCACATTATAATGTATGATTTGTGTAATACCAATAGTTTATATAGTACAATATAGATATCATACTATATGATTAGTTCAAAAAATAAGGTTTTGTCTGGTACTATTTATGGAATGACCAGATTTCATTTATGTTGATCATACGATATGATTAAAATCATATAGTATGATTAGCCACATTTAATTAATAATAATTTGATTGATTAATTATGGGTGATAATTTAAGTGAGATTTTGAATATCGTATAGTACGATTAGGATTATATAGTATGATTAGTTCAAATTTTATTTTTAAAAACTCTTACTTGATTAATCTAGCGGCTAGGGTCTTCAAATCAAAATAAATTGTACAGTGTGATCTAAATCATAAAGTATGATCAGTTCATTAAAATTAATTATTCAATTAACCGTTAAACCCTTTTTCATATAACATATCATAGAGTATTATTATAAATCATATTGTGTAATTTGTTCAAAAAATTTTATCTCAAAATTTCCACACTCCCTTAGTGTGTATGTGCATGGTTACCAATTTAGAATACACCCTTACATGGCTAGAATAAAGAAATAAAAATATAAGAAAGTTAACATCACAAACTCTATTGATTGACATCCTATTCTATCCAAACTTGAGTGTTCAATAATATTGAGTGATGTATGTTGTACCTAAAATATTAGTGTACAAAAAAAAAAAACATCTAATATATGCTTTGTGAAGTAAATTCTCAATCAATAATATTTGTTATTATCAAAATCATAAGCTAAAGATCCTGGATTGCAATAATCTCCCTCTTTTTGATGATGATAAACTTTTCTAGATAAATAGTGAATTAATATTCTTTTCTCCAAATCTCCCCCTCACTAGATGATAGATCTTAAAAATCGGGACAAGAAAAAAATATTTTTATTTAATTTTTTAAATTAAAATAATAAGATAAATTAACAAAAAAAAAAAAAAACACAATAGAAAAAAACTAATTAATAAGTGCAAACATACAGACAACCAAACACTTACTCCCTCTTTAGACATCATCAAAAAGGAGGAATTACCAAATAAGAAAAAAAAAACATGAAATCACAAAAAAAAAAAAAAAAACATTTAAACGTGTAAAGGCCCCTTGATCAAGCGGTAGTTGTTGAAAATATTTGTGGATTGAGGTGAATTATTCCCCAAATCATTCTATTCCTTCCTCAGTTGTTGATGTTATTGTTGAATGTTAGAGTTCAAGTGGGTTTCTAGTCGCTCAAGCCTTTGTATTATGTCCTCATGATAGTAAGAGTGGTAGGCTGGTGAAGGTGGTGGTACTGCTGCTGGTGCTGGTTGTAGTGTATGTTCAGGTGTAACAACAATTGCAAGAGTAGCTTCCCATTCTCCATCAAAATCAGGTTCCTCATACTCGTGCCCTCGTTGATGATGGAAGAGAATATGGGAGGAGGCATCTATGTAGAAAATAAGAATATTGTCGGGAGGTGTAGGGTAGGTAAGTTCATATTTATTTTCAAGGATATAGCCATTGATGTGACCAAGAGCAACATTTTTCTTTCTCCAAGTTGAGGGAAGTCGAATTGGATTCATATTTTGAATATAGTCCATAAGCATTAAAGCTTCATCAAAATGTGTATATGACATTATAAAGTAAGTGACTAGGGAAAGGAGTGGAGTAATGTTGACACAATCATCATCTTTAGGTATCATTGAGGTTTGAAGAACGTGTTGTATAATTCATGCATTTTGATTAAGAGAGTGAACTAAGGGTTGGTTTTGATTTAGAGTAACATTTCAAATAGTTAGATTTATATCACTCCAATCAAAATTAGTTCTAGAGGCCATGGATTATGGACAAGGTCCTTTAGTGGAAAGGAGGATATTTTCTCCTAAATATTCCTTAGTAATTTCTACAAGGTGTCGACACACATAGGAAGTCATGGTGGAATGCCTCGGCATTAATTGTAAGGTTTTCCATAAATTTGTGGAGGAGTTTAGAGTTGAAGTGAAACATGAGATTGAGAAGAAATTAAAGAGTGGTGGAAGCAAAATGGTTTATCACCTTGAAGTTTAGTGTGTGTTGATTTAGTATTCTTGAGGGGGTAATGCAAGCCTCCTTATATTTATAGTATGCAGCTTCAACTTTAGTGGTTTAAAATCTATCGTTGACTAGGTGACAAGAGGAAGAGCCTCTTTGGGTCCTACGACTTTGTTTGTTACCTCCAACCATTTGAGAACTTGAAGTTATGAGGATATGAGTTTGAAAGAAGAAGGAATTCAAGGTTGAGTGGATTGAACTAATAAAATCCCTATAATTTATAGAATTTTTAGCTAATCGTTGTTGACTAAAAAAAATGAAATGATGAAATGAATTAAAGAGCTATACAAAAAAAATAAAAAATTGAAGAGTTAAAACTCTTTTGATACAGGAAACTTCTCCCTTGCTCGTCTCTCAGTGCCACACACATATACAAGAATTCAAAGTCCCTAATATGTTTGGAATATCTCATAAGTCTTCTTTTTGATCTCCCATAGTTTCCACTACGGGAAAATCATAGATTACCAGCAGCATTTATTGACAGTCATATAGCCGTCAGAATTACTGGCAGTTAAACCGACAGTTTAACCGCTAGTATTAACTAGTGGCTTATCCGACAGTTTTTAATAAAACACCATCAAAATTAGCGGCAATATAATAACCCCTTGATAAGGGTACCAGTTTTATGTTTTACCAGCACCTTTACCGGTGGCCTATGCCACCGATTTTAAGTGATTTTTTCCAGCGGGCGAAATCGCCAAAAAAATGTCGGAAATGGCCCTAATATTGGCCAACCCAAGCCTTCCTCTTCATTTCTTCACATTTCTGTTTCTTTGCAGATGCTTGCTCGCCCCCACTCTTTGGCCGCTCATGATCCTGCCTATGATTGACTGCACAAGAATCAGGTTATTGACACTCTCTCTCTGACCGATAATCTCGCCCCACTCCGACAGCTGAGCATGCCTGCAATCTACCCTTGAAAGCCATCGATAGACAACGTCTGAACCAAATTTAGGTTTGCATTTTTTTTCTCAAATTTACAAAGTGGTTTAAGCAAGTATTTTTTTATTTATATTGGATTACATCAAGGATCAGCCTTAAGTCCATATCTTTTTTCTTTAGCCATGGATGTTCTCATTAGACATTTGCAAGAGGATGAACATTGGTGTATGTTTTTTGCTGATGATATTCTTCTTATTGGTAAGACTAGAGGAGTTCAAGGTAAACTTGAATTATGGAGGTCAACCTTAGAGTTTAAAGGTTTTCGCTTGAGTAGATCTAAAACTGAATATATGGAGTGTAATTTTAGTAGCAATAGACCTAGTGAGGGGATTGTGACTTTGGGAGATCAAGTTATTAATAAGATTACACATTTTAGATATCTTGGTTATATTGTTCAGAGTGATAGTGAAATAGATGGGGATCTTATCAGCAAAATTTAAGTTGGATGGTTGAAGTGGAGGAATGCATCCAACTTATTGTGCGATGGTAAATTCCCCCTCAAACTTAAGGGAAAATTCTATAAGATGGTGATGTGATCAACAATGCTTTATGGTGCTAAATGTTGGCCATTAAAAGATAAGCATAATACTGAGCTAAGTGTTTTAGAGATGAGGATGCTCAGGTGGATGAGTGGCTTTACCCTTATAGATAGGGTACAAGTCATTAGCTGAGTTTTTCATTTTGTCACATAAATTATTTATCTTGTTTTGCTGTATTTCTCTTTAAAAAATATATGTTGAAAGCATTCATCAATTTTTTACCACACATAAAAGTTTTGTTCTACTCACTATATTTATCATCTGAGTAATTATTCTTCTCCCTCCAACTCCCTAGTAGCTTTGCAATAGGTTGTACCTTGGAGTATGATTTTTCATGTCATTAATAAGCGTATATATTTTAAATATATTGGGTCTATTATGTTGAGTGACGATGAAATAGATAGGGTTATTATTAGTAGAATTCAAGTTGGATGGTTAAAGTAGAGGAATGTTTTGGACTTGTTGTGTGATAGAAAAGTCCCCCTCAAACTTAAGGGAAATTTTTATAAGATGGTGGCTAGATCTGCAATGCTTAAATATCTTATTCAAATTTAGGTATCAAACCCTAAACTATTATTGGATGGTTGGTGAATGCATTCTAATTCAAGTAAAGTACACTTGTTCAAAAGTAAAGCACATACACTTGTTCCGATTGCATATCTTCTAATAATTGATTCCATAACTATGTAGGGAAACATTTTCTTTAACAACCAAATGACTATCCAAGAAGAGAGAAATTAGATGTATAACAAATTATTATCGGGTCAAAAATGATTGATAGATGAATTTATACAGGGAAACTTCGATACCAGAAGACTTATCATAGCTGCCGAAAGTTTAATATAGCCGCCGATAAATACTAGCGGTTTACCGATGGTTGCTGGCGATAAACTAGCGGGGCCACCAGTAAAATTAGCATTTTAGATGGTCGGTAAGCCACCGGTGATTAACCGGCGGTCACTGGCACTATGACCGTGGCCGTTTATATCATCGAAAAGATCTCGGTAAAATTAACCACCAGAAATTGACCGCCAAAAATCATTTCCTATGCAGTTTATAGCGCCGGTTTGCTAACTGCTAGAAAATTGCTTGTATTTTAGGAAACTGCCATAAACATAATATGAACAGCCAGAAAAAACTGTCGGCTATTCCTAATTTTCCTATAGTGTACTGCTTCCATTTATGTAGCCTACACATGCTCGCCTTCACCGTCAGCCCAATCTAAGCCCAAGATAGAACCCTACACACTAAGACCTCAATCTGCCATCTCTCATGTGTCTGTTCTAATTACACTTAAGCCCTTGTGTTGAACACTCCACCGTTAGTGTACTAGTCACTCAGCCTCCTCCTTCCATACTACTATATGAATTTTAAGAAGTTGATAGTTAAAGCACTGCCGATTTGATGTTGAAAGGCAAGGGATTTGAAATGCAATCTTCTAACCTACCTATGCCAGCTTCAGATTGGAAGAAAGATTAAAAAAATAAAGATTTCTGCACATTGCAGTGAATAGTCAGAGAAGAGAATTATGAAGTAGCATGCTATGGAATCAATTGGAATTGAGGAACTAGAAGCAATCTGGATAAAGTTGATTCTATGACTGTGAAATAACTTCAGATAATGAAAACATGTTTTAGTATCTCAAAGAAGTATTAAGCAGGACTGAATATCTATCTTGAAGTGTTTATCATTCAAAGGAAAAAAATGTCATATCAGAAGGCATGAAGAGGCCTTCTTTAGTTTCTAAAAATGTGGCCTTATAAATAGAAGCAGAAAATTTAGGTTCCGAACATTTTTCTCAAGATCAACATGTTGTTTTAGATGTCATTAACAAAAAAAGGGGAATAAAAAAAATAAAGCAAATGGTAGATAGTCATATAGATGAAGATGATTCAAAATATGTTTTGGAGTATAGAGAAAGTTATTGGGACAGGGCAATCTCTCTCACAAAAATAGACTTCTTCAATGGTTCAAAGTTTCGAGAAAGTTTCAACTCAAATAGGCTTAGCTGTAGACACTAATGAACATTGGATTGTGCTTTCACACAAGAAGCCGAAAAAAGAAAAAAAAAAGATTAGATTCCTTATAATCCTATAATTATGAGGACTCCTCTTAATGAGGACACCAACTCTACGTGAAAGTTTGATGGGATGTTAAGCCCTATGAACTTAGTCCTAAAGCTAATTAAAAGAGAAGTGAATCGGTAGCAATGAAATCTAGATTCACCACAATGAAAAACAAAGTGCGGAAATTAAAATGCAGAAGCGATAATAAGAAAAGAACACACCGAATTTATAGTGGTTCGGTCAAACCTTGACCTACGTCCACTCCTTGGAGGCACCCTCCAAGTATTGCACTAACACAAGTGTCTCTCCTTTAGCCCCCACAGCTAGGCGGAGAAGCCCTTACAAATTCACTTCCACCTTCCCCGGTGCGGCGGAGTCGCCGGGTCCTTTGACACCAAAGAGACTTCTTCTTTGGTGAACTTACCTTGAATCCGATGGTACTAAGGTGCGAGTTTGCCGGAGCAACCGTGTGGAACCCCCTCCACACTCCCTTGAGTCCCCCCTCACAGGATCTTCTCCCTCTCTCAAACTCCACCCTTTCCTCTCTCCCTTTCAAGCTCTCTCTTCAAGTTTCTCCCACAAGAACGAAGCTCCAATGGCTGCTAAAGACACTTACAAAGTGTCTTGCCATAGCTTAAATAGAAGCTCTCAAAACGAGCTCATTAATACAAGTTGCCGACATTATCGTCCAAGATGATAGGCATATCGTCCTGGCCGATCAGTACAAATTAAGCTCATTAGCCCGGGACGATTTGAGACGATCAGAAGAAAATTGGTTACATCGTCCAGGCCGATCTCACGATCGTCTTGGCCGATTAGTTTAAAACTGATTTCCATCGTCCTGATCATCGCCCTGAATACAAGCTGTCCGATGTAGATCGTCCAGGCCATCGTCCTGGCCAATCATGCGATCGTCCCGGATGATGTGATCGTATCAATCAACCATTAATGCTTTACAAAGATAACAGATCAGATTAGGCATGATTGAGTTAGATCATCCTGGACGACAATAATATCGTCCTGCCCGATTTCCTAAAAAAAAGAATTCCTAAACTGATTATGGCGGCTGATTCTTTCTGAATTGAGATTATCGTCCTGGCTGATACAAGTATCGTCCAGGCTGATCTGTTGACGGCTGCCTTAATGAGGATGCCCTAATTAGGGTTTCTGATTTTGGACAGATCGTCCAGGCCGATATTAATATCGTCCCGGATGATGTTACCAAAAATAGAAATCATATAGGGAGTAAGAGAATTTCTACCAAGTTATAGCCACACCAAATACAACAGACTCAAAAAAGGAAAAAGATTACAAACTGACATAGATCTTGAGCTGGTTCCAGATTGCAGTCTATTCGTGTAGACCTGAAACGTTAGCACATAAGGCAATCGTAGAGAAATAAGGAATGTTTTCTATCATCAAAATCATAAACCATAGATCTGTAACAATCTCCCCCTTTTTGATGATGGAAAAACATTTCAATTTGAATTTTCAAAAAAGAAAATACTCTTCCTAATCTCCCCCTCACTAGAATAACTCTTTTAAAAATAGGGGAGATAATAATATTTTTGTTGTTTTAAAATTTTTGAAAAGAAAAAAAAAACAACGTTCTCTCCCTTTGACATTATCAAAAAGAGAGGAGGCACAAACAAAAACAAAATTATTAAAAGACAAAAAAAATATTCCCTGATCTAGTGAAAAACAAATATTCTTAAAATGAGAAAGTTACCTCTTGGTTTTAATCAAAAACTTAGTAGAATTGGATTGACAACGCATAATCCAGAAAAAGGTTAAAAATTCATAATTTGATAATCCCAACTCAAGTTCTTTTAAAAAGACTCAAAAACTTTTTAATTCAATACCTAAATCAAGGAATAAATTAGAGAAAGAAACAATAATTTTTCAAAACTTCTTTCATAAAATATATCTAATAGAAGATTAATGCACAATTTGTTGAATCATGAATCAAGATTTTCAAACTCAAGCATAAAAAAATCAAGGGTTTTCTTAAGCTTTAAGAAGTATAAGAATGGTAAGCATTAAAATTTAGTGGGCTCATTTTATACCTCTTGACAATTGGTTGGCGCACTGCGCATCTTTTGATACACTTTATGTATTCTATATTTTTCAATTTTGGCGCTTTGCGCTTCTTTTATTTTTGGCATCATTGGACAATTTTTTTGATTATGCTACCTTTCTAAAATCTTAAATACCAAAAGAAAACCCATACTATTGATAAAGCGAATTTCTTGATTAAGAAAATTTTGAATTAGATTCAACAACTTGCGAAAGATTCCTATGCGATAAATAAAATGTAGGGAGATAAAAATTTTAGTTTCAAAAACCAATTTAAAAGATGAAAAAAATTTTAAATCAAAAGTAGAAAAACCTCTTTTAGGAAACATAGATTGAAAGTAAAAAATATGAGTTTCCTTCATTTGATTGTTTTTAGAGAAGTCAATCACAATTTACTAAAGATTTCAAGAAAAATTAGGAAGTAGATTTTTCATTTCTAGAAAAGTGGATGTGTGTGTTGATCAGAAAAAAACAAAAACGAAACAAAACAAGTAAAATTAAAAAAAATCTAATAAACAATAAAAATAAAAAAATAAAAACAAAATAAAAAAATAACAAAGAAAAACTCAAATAAGGCTTTTATCCATTATCTCTTTCTTGGTCTGATGCTTCAGAAACTAGATCTGCCCATGAGATTTTTTGTTTTTCATTATTTCCCCAGTTTAAATTTAACTTCGCCTTACCATTTTCTTTTGCAGGGAGAATTCTTAAATTAGGGCACTCATTTTTCATATGTCCAGGTTTCCTGCATCTAAAACAAATAACGTCAGATGAAATATTAACATCCTTACCAATTTTACCTTTTTTCCACTTTTGCTTATGCTTTGGTGAGCTTTGTGATTTGCTTGACAAGCCCTTTCTATCGTCACCAATTAAGCTTCCTCTTTCCATATCTTCAGCTTTTAGAAAAATCGTTTCGCCTGCATCCAAAAGTCTTTGACCCAAACCTTGCTCGTAGGCAATGAGTGAGCCAATCAAATTATCAATAGAATATATATTCAAATCTTTAGACTCACAAATAGCAATAACTTTAGAATCAAATTTATCCAGAGCAACCATGTGGAACCCGTTCCACACTCACTTGAGTCCCCCCTTACAGGATCTTCTCCCTCTCTCAAACTCCACCATTTCCTCTCTCCCTTTCAAGCTCTCTCTTCAAGTTTCCCCCACAAGAACGAAGCTCCAATGACTTCCAAAGACACTTACAAAGTGCCTTGCCATAGCTTAAATAGAAGCTCTCAAAACGAGCTCATTAATATAAGTTGCTGACATTATCGCCCAGGACGATAGGCATATCGTCCTGGTCGATCAGTACAAATTAAGCTCATTAGCCCGGGACAATTTGAGACGATCAGAAGAAAATTGGTTACATCGTCCAGGCCGATCTCAAGATCATCCTGGCCGATTAGTTTAAAACCGATTTCCATCATCCTGATCATCGCCCTGAATACAAGCTGTCCAATGTAGATCGTCCAGGCCATCGTCCTGGCCGATCATGCGATCGTCCCGGACGATGTGATCGTATCAATCAACCATTAATGCTTTCCAAAGATACCAGATCAATTTAGGCATGATTGAGTTAGATCATCCTGGACGACTATAATATCGTCCTGGCCAATTTCCTAAAACAAAGAATTCCTAAACTGATTATGGCGACTGATTCTTTCTGAATTGAGATTATTGTCCTGGCCGATACAAGTATCGTCCAGGCCGATCTGTTGATAGCTGCCTTAATGAGGATGCCCTAATTAGGGTTTCTGATTTTGGACAGATCGTCCAGGCCGATATTAATATCGTTCCAGACGATGTTACCAAAAACAGAAATCATATAGGGAGCAAGATAATTTCTACCAAGTTATAGCCACACCAAATACAATAGACTCAAGAAAGGAAAAAGATTACAAACTGACATAGATCTAGTCTACCCTATCTTGAGCTGGTTCCAGATTGCAGTCTGATTGTGTGGACCTGAAATGTTAGCACATAAGGCAATCATAGAGAAATAAGGAATGTTTGTTATCATCAAAATCATAAACCATAGATCCGTAACAATCTCCCCCTTTTTGATGATGACAAAATATTTCAAATTGAATTTTCAAAAAAGTAAATACTCTTCCTAATCTCCCCCTCACTAGAATAACTCTTTTAAAAATAAGGGAGATAAAAATATTTTTGTTGTTTTAAAATTTTTGAAAAGAAAAAAGATACAACGTTCTCTCCCTTTGACATTATAAAAAAGAGAGGAGGCACAAACAAAAACAAAATGACTAAAAGATAAAAAAAATATTCCCTGATCTAGTGAAAAACAAATATTCTTAAAATGAGAAAGTTACCTCTTGGTTTTAATCAAAAACTTAGTAGAATTGGATTGACAACGCATAATCCAGAAAAAGGTTAGAAATTCATAATTTGATAATCCAAACTCAAGTTCTTTTAAAAAGGCTCAAAAACTTTTTAATTCAATATCTAAATCAAGGAATAAATTAGAGAAAGAAACAATAATTTTTTAAAACTCCTTTCATAAAATATATCTAATAGAAGATTAATGCACAATTTGTTGAATCATGAATCAAGATTTTCAAACTCAAGCATCGAAAAATCATGGGTTTTCTTAAGATTTAAGAAGTATAAGAATGGTAAGCATTAAAATTTAGTGGGCTCATTTTATGCCTCTTGACAATTGGTTGGCGCACTGCGCATCTTTTGATACACTTTGTGTATTCTATATTTTTCAATTTTGGCGTTTTGCGCTTCTTTTATTTTTGGCATCATTGGACAATTTTTTTGATTATGCTACCTTTCTGAAATCTTAAATACCAAAAGTAAACCCATACAATTGATAAAGCAAATTTCTTGAATAAGAAAATTTTGAATTAGATTCAACAACTTGCAAAAGATTCCTATGCGATAAATAAAATATAGGGAGATAAAAAATTTAGTTTCAAAAACCAATTTAAAAGATGAAAAAGATTTTAAATCAAAAGTAGAAAAACCTCTTTTAGGAAACAGAGATTGAAAGTCAAAAACATGAGTTTCCTTCATTTGATTGTTTTTAGAGAAGTCAATCACAATTTACTAAAGATTTCGAAAAAAATTAGGAAGTAAATTTTTCATTTCTAGAAAAGTGGATGTGTGTGTTGATCAAAAAAAATACGAAACAAAACAAGTAAAATTAAAAAATCTAATAAACAATAAAAAAAAAACAAAGAAAAACTCAAATAAGGCTTTTATCCATTATCTCTTTCTTGGTCTGATGCTTCATAAACCAAATCTGCCCATGAGATTTTTTTCTTTTCATTATTTCCCCAGTTTAAATTTAACTTCGCCTTACCGTTTTCTTTTGCAGGGAAAATTCTTTAATTAGGAAAATCATTTTTCATATGTCCAGGTTTCCTGCATCTAAAATAAATAACGTTAGAGGAAATATTAACATCCTTACCAATTTTACCTTTTTTCCACTTTTGCTTATGCTTTGGTGAGCTTTGTGATTTGCTTGACAAGCCCTTTCTATCGTCACCAACTAATCTTCCTCTTTCCATATCTTCAGCTTTTAGAATAATTGTTTTGCCTGCATCCAAAGTCTTTGACCCAAACATTACTCGTAGGCAATGAGTGAGCCAATCAAATTATCAATATAATATATATTCAAATCTTTAGACTCACAAATAGCAATAACTTTAGAATCAAATTTATCCAGTAGACATCGAAGAATTTTGTTAACTTTTTCAAAATTTGAAAAATGTTTTCCTAAAGCATGCAATAAGTTTACAATTTGAATAAACCTTGTATACATGTCTAAAATCGTTTCAAAAGGTTTCATAGAAAACATTTCAAAATCATGCATTAAAATATTCAACTTTGATTGCTTGATTTCATTAGAGCCTTCGTATATGGTGTGCAATTTATCCCAAACTTCCTTACCATTAGTGCACGTGGAAATTAACAAAAAATCATCAGAATTTAAAGCACATAAAAAATAATTTAAAGATTTTGCATTTAATTGAGCATCCATTCGTTCATCCCTATTCCATTGATTAAAAAGAATATCAGTTTTAATTCCATTAACAATACGTGATGGTGATGAATAACCAGTTAAAATCATATGCCACATGCGAAAATCAATTGATTGCAAAAAAGTAGACATGCGAATTTTCCAAAAATCGAATATAATATTTTAAAACAATGGTGGTGTAGTGATTGAATATCCTTTCGCAAAAATACGATTAGAAATATTAGCCATGGATCGAAATTCAAAAGCTTTTAAAAACTTATTTTATGAAAACCGCTCTGATACTATTTGAAAGTTCTTAGATGACATTAGAAAGTGCTCTGATACCACTTGAAAGTTTGTTAGGGATGTTAAGCCCTATAGAACTGGCCCAAACTAGTTTAAAAGAGAGAGGTGAATTGGAAAACTTTAAAACCAAAGATAAAACTAAAACCAATATCACCACATATAAAACCAACGATGCGGAAATTAAAGTGCGGAATTAATAAAGAAAGAACACACCGGATTTATAGTGGTTCGGTCAAACCTTGACCTACGTCCACTCCTTGGAGGCACCCTCCAAGTATTGCACTAACACAAGTGTCTCTCCTTTAGCCCCCACAGCTAGGCAGAGAAGCACTTACAAAATCACTTCCACCTCTCCCGGTGCGGCGGAGTTACCGAGACCTTTGACACCAAAGTGACTTCTTCTTTGGTGAAGTTACCTCGAGACAAGCCTTGAATCCGATGGTACTAAGGTGCGAGTTTGCCGGAGCAACCGTGTGGAACCCCCTCCACACTCCCTTGAGTCCCCCCTCACAGGATCTTCTCCCTCTCTCAAACTCCACCCTTTCCTCTCTCCCTTTCAAGCTCTCTCTCCAAGTCTCCCCCATAAGAACGAAGCTATAATGGCTGCCAAAGACACTTACAAAGTGCCTTGTCATAGCTTAAATAGAAGAGCTAAAAATGAGCTCATTAATGAAAGTTGCCTACATTATCGTCCAGGATGATAGCCAAATTGTCTTGGCCGATCAGTACAAATTCAGCTCATTAGCCTGGGACGATTTGGGACGATCAGAAGAAAATTGGTTACATCGTCCTGGCCGATATCACGATCGTCCAGGATGATTAGTTTAAAACTGATTTCAATCGTTCTGATCATCGCCCTGAATTCAAGCTGCCCGATGTAGATCGTCCAGGTCATCGTCCTGGCCGATCATGCGATCGTCCCGAACGATGTGATCGTATCAATCAACCATTAATGCTTTCCAAAGATACCAGATCAATTTAGGCATGATTGAGTTAGATCATCCTGGACGATAATAATATTGTCCTGGCCGATTTCCTAAAATAAAGAATTCCTAAACTGATTATGGCGGTTGATTCTTTTTGAATTGAGATTATCGTCCTGGCCGATACAAGTATCGTCCAGGCTGATCTGTTGACGGCAGCCTTAATGAGGATGCCCTAATTAGGGTTTCTGATTTTGGACATATCATCTAGGACGATATAAATATCATCCCGGCCGATATTACCAAAAATAGAAATCTTATAGGGAACAACAGGAGATCTTCCAAATTACAATCCAAATGGTCCCTCACCAAATACAACAGACTTAAGAAAGGAAAAGGATTACAAACTGACTCAGACCTAGTCTACCCAATCTTGAGCTGATTCCAAATTGCAGTCCGATCGTGGGAACCTGAAACGTTGGCACATAAGGTAATCGTTGAGAAATAAAGAATGTTTGCTATCATCAAAATCATAAACCATAGATCCATAACATAGGTTTCCACACTAAATGAGCTTTTCTATCAAATATATAAGTGTGTGTTATGTGTCCAAACATGTCACAAGAAGATTATCAATAGAGTAAAAATTCAAATCTTTAGACTCTATAATTATTATTATTTTAGCATCATATGTAGTAGACAAACAACGAAGAATTTTTTTATCATTTCAGCATTCGTTAGTTTCCTACCCAATACATATAAAGAAGTGACTATATGAGGGAATCTGTACAAGTCAGAAATAAATTCATTGGGTTTCATTCAAAATAATTCATAGTTATGCAACAAGATATTTAGTCTAGATTACTTTACTTCGTTAGTCCCTTCAAAAGTAATATAAAGTCTATCCCATATGTCCTTTCCACTTTTGCAAGTGTAAACCCGCATGTAGTCTTTTGACTTAAGTGCACCCAAAAAACTGTTCATCACCATGGCTAATATTTCTAATCGTATTTTTGCGGAAGGATATTCAATCACTAGACCACCATTGTTTGAAAATATTACATTTGATTTTTGGAAAATTCGCATGTCTACTTTTTTGCAATCAATTGATTTTCGCATGTGGCATATGATTTTAACTGGTTATTCATCACCATCACGTATTGTTAATGAAATTAAAACTGATATTCCTTTTAATCAATGGAATATGGATGAACGAATGGATGCTCAATTAAATGTAAAATCTTTAAATTATTTTTTCTGTGCTTTAAATTCTGATGATTTTTTTGTTAATTTCCACATGCACTACTGGTAAGAAAGTTTGGGATAAATTGCACATCATATACGAAGGCTCTAATGAAATCAAGCAATCAAAGTTGAATATTTTAATGCATGATTTTGAAATGTTTTATATGAAACCTTTTGAAACGATTTTAGACATGTATACAAGGTTTATTCAAATTGTAAACTCATTGCATGCTTTAGGAATTTTTTTTTCAAATTTTGAAAAAGTTAACAAAATTCTTCAATGTCTACTGGATAAATTTGATTCTAAAGTTATTGCTATTTATGAGTCTAAAGATTTGAATATATATTCTATTGATAATTTGATTGGCTCACTCATTGCCTACGAGTAAGGTTTGGGTCAAAGACTTTTGTATGCAGGCAAAATGATTGTTCTAAAAGCTGAAGATATGGAAAGAGGAAGCTTAGTTGGTGACGATAGAAAGGGCTTGTCAAGTAAATCACAAAGCTCACCAAACATAAGCAAAAGTGGAAAAAAGGTAAAATTGGTAAGGATGTTAATATTTCCTCTAACATTATTTATTTTAGATGCTGGAAACCTGGACATATGAAAAATGATTGCCCTAATTTAAGAATTCTCCCTGCAAAAGAAAATGGTAAGGCGAAGTTAAATTTAAACTGGGGAAATAATGAAAAGCAAAAAATTTCATGGGCAGATTTGGTTTCTGAAGCATCAGACCAAGAAAGAGATAATGGATAAAAGCCTTATTTGAGTTTTTCTTTGTTATTTTTTTTATTTTGATTTTATTTTTTTATTTTTATTGTTTATTAGATTTTTTAATTTTACTTGTTTTGTTTCGTATTTTTTTTTGATCAACACACACATCCACATTTCTAGAAATGAAAAATTTACTTCCTAATTTTTCTTGAAATCTTTAGTAAATTGTGATTGACTTTTCTAAAAACAATCAAAGAAAGGAAACTCATGTTTTTGACTTTCAATCTCTGTTTCCTAAAAGAGGTTTTTCTACTTTTTATTTAAAATCTTTTTCATCATTTAAATTGGTTTTTGAAACTAAATTTTTTATCTCCCTATATTTTATTTATCGCATAGGAATCTTTTGCAAGTTGTTGAATCTACAAAATTTTCTTAATCAAGAAATTCGCTTTATCAATAGTTTGGGTTTACTTTTGGTATTTAAGATTTCAGAAAGGTAGCATAATTAAAAAAATTTGCCAATGATGCCAAAAATAAAAGAAGCGCAAAGCGCCAAAATTGAAAAATATAGAATACACAAAGTGTATCAAAAGATGCGCAGTGCGCCAACCAATTGTCAAGAGGCATAAAATGAGCCCACTATATTTTAATGCTTACCATTCTTATACTTTTTAAAGCTTAAGAAAACCCTTGATTTTTCGATGCTTGAGTTTGAAAATCTTGATTCATGATTCAACAAATCGTGCATTAATCTTCTATTAGATATATTTTATGAAAGGAGATTTGAAAAATTATTGTTTCTTTCTCTAATTTATTCCTTGATTTAGATATTGAATTAAAAAGTTTTTGAGCATTTTTAAAAGAACTTGAGTCCGGATTATCAAATTATGAATTTCTAACCTTTTTCTGGATTATTCATTGTCAATCTAATTCTACTAAGTTTTTGATTAAAACCAGGAGGTAACTTTCTCATTTTAAGAATATTTGTTTTTCACTAGATCAGGGAATGTTTTTTTGTCTTTTAGTCATTTTGTTTTTATTTGTGCCTCCTCTCTTTTTGATAATGTCAAAGGGGGAGAACGTATTGTTGAATTTTTGTATCGTTATCGTATTTGTATCTTGTTTTCAAAAATTAAAAACAACAAAAATATTTTCATCTCCCCTATTTTTTAAAAAGTGTTATTCTAGTAAGGGGGAGATTAGGAGAAATTGCTTTCTTTTGAAAATTCAAATTGAATTGTTTGCCATCATCAAAAAGGGGGAGATTGTTATTGATCTATGGTTTATGATTTTGATGATAGCAAACATTCTTTATTTCTCAACGATTGCCTTATGTGACAACATTTCAGGTTCCCACGATCGGACTGCAATTTGGAATCTGCTCAAGATTGGGTAGACTAGGTCTGAGTCAGTTTGTAATCTTTTTCTTTTCCTGAGTCTGTTGTATTTGGTGTGTGACCAGTTGGATTGTAATTTGGAAGATCTCCTGTTGTTCCCTATAAGATTTCTATTTTTGTTAATATCGGCCGGGACGATATGTCCAAAATCAGAAATCCTAATTAGGGCATCCTCATTAAGGCAGCCGTCAACAGATCGGCCAGGACGATAATCTCAATTCAGAAAGAATCAACCGCCATAATCAGTTTAGGAATTCTTTGTTTTAGGAAATCGGCCAGGACGATATTATTATCGTCCAGGATGATCTAACACAATCATGCCTAAATTGATCTAGTATCTTTGGAAAGCATTAATGGTTGATTGATACGATCACATCGTCCGGGACGATCGCATGATCGACCAGGACGATGACCTGGACGATCTACATCAGATAGCTTGTATTCAGGGCGATGATTAGGACGATTGAAATTAGTTTTAAACTAATCGGCCTGGACGATCGTGATATCGGCCAGGACGATGTAACCAATTTTCTTCTGATCATCCCAAATCATCCCAGGCTGATGAGCTGAATTTGTACTGATCGGCCAAGACGATTTGGCTATCGTCCTGGATGATAATGTCGGCAACTTGCGTTAATGAGCTCGTTTTTAGCTCTTATATTTAATCTATGACAAGGCACTTTGTAAGTGTCTTTGGCAGCCATTGTAGCTTCATTCTTGTGGGGGAGACTTGAAGAGAGAGCTTGAAAGGGAGAGAGGAAAGGGTGGAGTTTGAGAGAGGGAGAATATCCTGTGAGGGGGGACTCAAGGGAGTGTGGAGGGGGTTCCACACGATTGCTCCGGCAAACTCGCACCTTAGTACCATCAGATTCAAGGCTTGTCTCGAGGTAAGTTTACCAAAGAAGAAGTCTCTTTGGTGTCAAAGGACCCGGCAACTCCGCCGCACCGGGAGAGGTGGAAGTGATTTTGTATGGGCTTCTCCACCTAGCTGTGGGGGCTAAAGGAGAGACACTTATGTTAGTGCAATACTTGGAGGGTGCCTCCAAGGAGTGGACGTAGGTCAAGGTTTGACCGAACCACTGTAAATCTGGTGTGTTCTTTCTTTATTAATTCCACACTTTAATTTCCGCATCGTTGGTTTTCTATGTGGTGATATTGGTTTTAGTTTTATCTTTGGTTTTAAAGTTTTCCAATTCACTACTCTTTTAAATTAGCTTGGGCCAGTTCTATAGGGCTTAACATCCCTAACGAACTTTCAAGTGGTATCAGAGCACTTTCTAGTGTCATCTGAGCACTTTCAACCTAAGATGCATAACTCTAGTTATAACATACATGCATCTGTTTATAAATTACCAAAGGAGAACCCAAACTTGTTTGGGTTCCCAGATCTAATATTTGATTTTTTTACAGGAACGCTCTCATACAAGGCCTCATGAGAGCATTTGGTACATGGGCAGTGGTTGCTCAAAGCATATGACTGGAGATACTAAGTAATTTATATCGCTGGAACGCAGGGTTATACTTGGAGATAATACCACTAGGAAAGTGGTTGGATCATGTATGATTGGAAACTTGCAAAATTTTTACATAGAAAATATACTGATTGTAGAAGGCTTAAAGCATAATCTATTGAGTATTAGACAGCTATGTGATAAAGGATACAATATAATTTTTTTTCATACTAGCTATATATTAAGCCTAAATGGTTAATATGTTTTACATGATTTAAGGGTAAATAATATTTATATGCTAGATTTAAATTATATTAAAACTCCTAATGCTTTCTATTTGAAAACCATTTTTGATGAATCATGGTTATGTCATAGGAGATTTTGTCACTCTAGCATAAAAACCTTTAGAAAATTATCCAAAAGGAATTTGTTAGAGGTATACAAAAACTAGATTTTATTAAGGATTACCTTTGCAATACATTTCAATTAGAAAAATAGGTGAAGTCCTCTTTTCAGTCCAATAAGGATCTTAGAAATAGTAAACCTTTGGAGATTTTATATATGGATCTTTTTGGACCAGTTGGAATTATATGTCTAGGAGGGAAGGTATACATATTTATGATTGTAGATGATTTTATAAGATTCACATGGGTTAAATTCTTATATCATAAGAGTGAATCATTTGAAGAGTATATATATTTTTAACTTAGATTCAGAGGAAATTAGGGTGTGAGATTTTAACAATCCAAAGTGATCACGACGGTAAATTTGAAATTGAAAAATTTGAGATTTTTTATAAAGAGAAATGAATAGATCATAATTTTTCTACACCTAGAACCCCTCATTAGAATTGGGAAGTCAAAAGAAAGAACAAAATATTAATAGAAGCCGCTTGAGCCATGTCGAAAAAATATTCACTTTCTAAATATTTTTGGGCTGAAGCAGTTAGCACTGCATGTTATATTCTGAATAGGATAAATATCATGTCGAAATTAAATAAAAAAATCCTATGAGCTTCTTAAAGGGAGAACACCTAATTTGTCACATTTGTATGTTTTTGGATGTAAAATGTTCTCACATAATAATGGAAAATATGCATTATGAAAATATGATCCAAAATCAAATGAAGGAATTTTTCTTGGATACTTTAGTGTTAGAAAATCTTATTGAATATTTAACAAAAGAACCTTGATAGATGAGGAGACCACACATGTTGTATTTGATGAATCTGGAATTTTGGAAGAGCCAAATTTGGAAGAGGATGAGATAAAAAATAACTCCCAAAAGATTTAGAAGATTATTTTGGATGAAAAGTTGGAGATAAAAAATCCATTGCCTAGAGATTTGAGATTTCTAAAAAGCACCTTAAGAAATTGATTTTAGGTGAACCTAGTGAGGGTGTAAGGACTAGATATAAACTAAGCAAAGAAGTCAATCATTCTGCCTTTTTTTCAATGATAGAACCCACAAATATAGAACAAGCACTTTCGGATGAATTTTAGATTTTGGCAATGCAAGAAGAATTAAATCAATTTATAAGAAATGATGTTTGGAAATTAATTACAAGGCCAAAGGATCAAAGTGTAGTTGGAACTAAGTGGGAATTCAAGAACAAAATGAATGACTTAGGAGTTGTTGTTAGAAGTAAGGCTAGATTGGTGGCTAAGGGGTATAATTAGATTGAAGGGATTGATTTTGAGTAGAATTTTTCCCCTGTATCAAGACTTGAAGCAATTAGGGTTTTTTAGCCTTTGCTTGTTTTAAATGATTCAAATTGTTTCAAATGGATGTTAAAAGTGCCTTTTTAAATGGAGTAATTCAAGAGGATATTTATGTTAAACAATCTCCAAGTTTTGAAAATTCAAAATACCCAAATCATGTTTTTAAATTGAAGAAGGCATTATATGGATTGAAACAGGCACCTAGGGCTTGGTATGGGAGGTTGAGCACTTTCCTACTTGAGAGATCTTTTGAGAAAGGAAGTGCAGACACCATTCTCTTTTTGAAGAAACTGGGAGATGATATACTCATTGTACTAATTTATGTTAACGATATCATATTTGGATCTACAAATAAAAATCTTTGTGATAATTTTTCTAAAATAATGATTAGTGAATTTGAGATGAGCCTAATGGAAGATTTAAGTTACTTTTTAGGTTTTAGCATTAAGTAAATTGAGGAATGAACATTTCTTAGTCAGTCGAAGTATGTTAAGGACATCCTCAAAAAATATGAAATGGACAATACTAAACCTGTTAGTACACCTATAAGTTCTTCAGTTTAGTTGGATAAGGATCCAAAGGAAAAATCTGTTGATCAAAAGAAATTTAGATGAATAATTAGATCTTTGCATTACTTGACTGCTAACAAACCTGATATTATGTTCAGTGTTTGTTTATGTGCTAGATTTCAATCAAATCCAAAAGAATCACATTTGACAATAGTGAAAAGGATTTTGAGATATCTCTTAGGAACTCAAAACTTAGAAATTTGATATCCTAAGTATAGCTCTTCATTTGAAATAATGAGATATTTATATTCCAACTTTGTAGGTTGTAGGGTTGATCGAAAGAGTACATTTGAAACATGTCAATTTATTAGAAATTCTTTAGTTTCTTGGTCCAGTAGAAAACATAATTTTGTAGCCCTATCTACTATTGAAGTTGAATATATTGCCTTAGGACGTTGTGTGGCACAAGTTCTTTGGTTGAAACAACAGTTAATTGATTTAGAATTTATAATAGGCACAATTCCAATTTATTGTGATAATACTAGTGCCGTTCGCATTTCAAAAAATCTTATTCAACATTCTAGAACCAAACATATAGACATAAGACATCATTTCATAAGGGATCATGTATCTAAAGGAGAAATTAAACTGAATCATGTTTCAACTAAAAATTAACTTGCATACATTTTTACAAAACCACTAGCCTTTAATACTTTTAGTACATTAAGAACAAGGCTAGGTGTGATTGATTTGATTGCTTAATTAAAAATCTTCTTCAAACTTGATATGTGTCTTTATTTGTTTTCTATTTTTATATTTTATGTGCTTATTTGTGTTAGTGATTTTGTGTTTTTTATGTTTTGTATGATTTTGAAATATTTCCACAACGGATTTCCTAGTTCTGATGGATTATGTGAATTTTTCTAAGTGTTATATTTGTACTATATGAAATTATTTTTGTACTGTATGAATTATGTAGCATGTCAATCATTGGTTTGGAATGATTGTGTATAGTTTTATTTTTCCAATACATATCATACTGTATGATCTCTAGATCGTCCCGAACGATGTGTATTTATTCGTATGTATGCATCTAGATGGTTATATGGGTAGAATCTATTATTATGACGGATCGTACGTATGAGCTTGGAGTGTATGAACCATACAAACCATGTGTCATTAAATATGGGGGACAAATCTAACAATCATTAAAATGATCTTAAATAATCAATTGTCCCATGCAAACACATATTTTTCTATATGATCGTATGGTCAAAAATCTTGTATAAAAGGATGCATTGTAAATTATGTGATTACGAAAAGTCATTTCATTTTGAACGTGTTCATTTGTACATACAAAATTTATTTTCAGACGTATAAACCCATTTATTATACTGTATGAATCTATTTTCATACGTATGAAAGATCATTTTTTTAAAAAATGAGGGCTTTGGAATTCATTTTCATTCACTTCAATTGCCTTCTCTAATCCTTCAAATCTTAGCAATGGCCAGTTCTAGCAAGAGGGGTAGACTCACTAAGGGACCATCTTTCAGGGGTGGAAACGATAAGTTTCTATCTAAAGCAAATGAGGATTCTTTCATTAGGTTTGTCTCTGCCAAAATCACTCCTTCAAGATAATATCTATTTTCAAGTATTGGTTCTTTTTGCTACCACCCAATTTGCTTTTATCCTGACCTTGATTCACGCCTATAACAAGGAAATATTTCACTACGTTCAAGCCAACATGTCTTTTAATACTGATTAAAGTAGGATAAGATCTTATGTTCTGAAGAAGCGGGTTAAAATAACTAAGGAAGATTTAGGAACTATTTTGCACTTAAGGACTCAAGGAGTTATAGCTCACAGTTTGACTTCTGATTTTGATTGGAATGAAATAAATAAAGTTCTTAGAGGGATTAAACAAGTATATTATTTGCCTAGGGTATCTACTTTGAACAAAAATATAAGGATCATCCACCATGTCCTTAGAACCTCGAAAATTCCTAAAGCTGGTGACCGTATTAATATTTCTCCTTTTCTGTTAACTGTCACTTATCTTATCATTATTGAACAACCAATTGATGAAGTCTAACTTATTATTGATTATATTTACAAGCTTTCTGAAATTGGACATGTCTCACATAAGAGGAAGAAGAACATTTTCTTTGGACACCTAGTTACCTATATTCTTGAGAAGAAGTATAGTCTTGTTCATCCTAATCCTCAACTTGAATTGCCTATCTACTTCATTGATGCTTCATTTCGGGCACTTTTTGGGAGAGATGATGATACAAGTGAGGATTTTATGGGAGAAGGGGGAGCACCTGCACCTGCACCTGTGCTTGCTCATGGACCTGAGAGAGATGGTCCATCACTTTTATCAACTAAAGAGTCATTTTGATTAGTGCTTTGATCAAATTCAGACTCACCTACACCAGCAGGATGCTCAATATCAGCAGGATATGGGTTGGATTCGAAGTTAATTTTAATCGGTGAACATTAATGTGGCTATGATGAATAGCTATTTTACTATCTTTAACCAGCCACCTCCAGTCCAGGGCCCCTCAGAATTATAGATGTTCTTCTTGTGTGCTATTTTTGTAAGACTTTTGAGATGTGACGTGATATTTTTAGTAGTTTTTTTTGTGATTGTCCTTTATTCTTGTTTTTTTGTTTTTTTAATGATATGTTGTGTTTATATTGATATCAACTATGCATCAATGTATCTCTACGTTTAATTGATATCAATAAATTATGTCTTTTTTTATTTAGTTTTCCTTTAAACATTGTTTGAAATGTTAGTTTGTCTATATGTTGATCCAGACTTAATTGATCTAAAATATTTTATAACATGAACAACAATACAAAAATTAATTTTATTAGGAAATTTATCTTTCAAAAATTTAAGTTAATTTATAACTCGATCAATTAAGACTATTAATCTCATGCTCTTTTTTAGACATATATAATTTTAATATTAATATTGGAATTTGGATGTCTTATTATTTTTTATTTCACTTTTCAATATAATTATCTTTGTACTTAGAGAAATTTGAGTTTTTAGATTATTGATTTTGAAAAGATAAATTTAAAAAAAAAAGTAGAAGAAATGTACAAGTGTATAAAAATTGAAAGAATACGCAATGGTTCGCAAATTGAAAAGAGGCACAAAATTAGTTCAAATACAAAAAAATGCACAAAGTGTGCCACAAATATTTGAAAAGATACGCAATATCACCAAAATAAGTGTATGCTCTTTCCTCTATCTTTTAATCATCAAATTTAAATTAATCTAATGTTCAATTATATTTTGTATTAAAAATTGAATTTAATTAATCTTCATTTTATCACTTTTGCAATAATTTTTCTTATCTATTTGTCCATATTGTTGCATGATCTTGATATATTTATCTTGTCTATATTATATTTTAATTTAAATATTATGAATTTTTATTTTTCTCTATTGAATATTAATCTTATTTTTGCAATTATAATTCAATCTCTTTTAAGATCATTTATCAAATATTTCTCATATGACTTATTATATTTCTTTTGTTTTTCTTCTTCCTTCTTTTTGTTGTGGTCAAAAAGTGGGAGAAATATTGTTTGATTTTTAGTGTTTGTTATGCATTTGATTTTTAGTGTTTGGTTGTTTTAATTTTCTATTTTTCTATTTGAAGTGTTTTTGTAACTGTTTGGAGTGTTTTGTGATTTTATGAGTTTTGTGGTTTTATGAAAAATTAATTTTTTTTTATTTGTACTTAATAGAAATTCTCTTATATTCACATGCTTATTCATTTAATGGGAGTTAAGGAGAAATTTAGGATTTTTAATTTTATTCAAATAATAATTATTTTGCTATCATAAAAAAGGAGAGATTGTTGAGATAATTTCTACTTAGTTTTACATGTTTGATATTCTTACAACTTGTATGTTTTTGATGATTTCAAATATTATTAATTTGATTATCATTTCTCGTAACATATTTTGGAAGAATTATTTTGCTCTTGTGTGTATTAACATTTCAGGGAAATCATACTTCTGATTATTGAAGACTTCAAATCAAGATCAATTCAGGATTTATTATAATTAAAATATGTATTTTCCATTTTATTGAGTCTGAGAGAGTCTGATTGTAATTGAGTAACTGAGCACACACACCAAGGGAGAGCTTAAAATTCATAGTTTTTAAACTGATCGTACTATATGATATCTCTTCATACGGGACAATCTGATTAGTTATTTTTCTTAATGAACAGTTGAATGAATAGAAATGAAAATATTTTTTCTAAGTATGAATCATACGGGATGATCCTAGTCTTCGTACAGGGACAAATGCCTTTGTTTAGTTCTCGAACGAAGATAGTACAGGACGATATGATCATTCATATTGTAATTGCTCTGATACAAATTGTAATTGCTCTGATACCAATTGAAATTACTAGATGCACCAAGAGGGGGGTGAATTGGATGATTAAAAACTTCTTTAATGAAAAGAAATATCTTTTTATGACTTTATGCAGAAGCAAATTTCATTCATAATAAAAAGATATGTAATCAATTTCATCAACGTAATTAATCACTATAAAAATAAATGCGAAAATAAAGTGCAGAAAAAATAAAGGAAAGAACACACCAATTTATAGTGGTTCGGTCAAAATATGACCTACGTCCACTCCCCGGAGGCACCCTCCGAGTATTACACTAAACCTTTAGTGATTCTCCTTTAGCCCCCACAGCTAGGCGGAGAAGCCCTTACACAATCACTTCCACCTTCCCCGGTGCGGCGGAGGAGCCGGGTCCTTTGACACCAACGAGATCTTCTTCTTCCCAAAACTTCATTCAAGATGAACCTTGAATCTAATGGTACTGAGGTGCAAGCTCACCGGAGCAACCGTGTGAACTCTCCTTCACACTCCCTTGAAATCCCCTCCAAGGTTCTTCTCCCTGTCTCAAACTCCACCCTTTCCTCTCTCCCTTTCAAGTCCTCTCTTCAAGTTTTCTCTAGAATAATGAAGCCACAATGGCTGCCAAAAGACTCTTACAAAGTCTTATGAGAGTGCTTAAATAGAGGGCTAAAAAAACCCTAAAAATACTCAATTCAGCCGTCAAATATCATACCGTATGATCGCAAGATCGTCCAATACGATGTGCATAAATTGACCTGTTAGTACTGTACGTACAGTTCAGTTGAAGTTCGTACTGTACGATATCCTGTACGAAAGTGCTGTTTGAACAGTTCAATAAACGGGCAGTTTTCCAAAACTGTCTCTGTTGATCGTATAGTACGATACAGTTCGTACAGTATGATCAACACATCAAAATTAAGCCGTTTTGATTGAATAATCACAGGATTAAATCAGGCAACGTTTTAAGCATCATACAGTATGATTATGATCGTACAGTATGATTATAACAACTTTTCAAATTCAAATCTTTGCCTAATTTAATGGACGGCGGGCTTTCTAATTACAACAGATCGTACAATACGATATGGTGATCGTACAGTATGATTAGTTATATTCAAAAATAAATTTTTCAGAAAAATTAAAATATTTTAATTTATTTCTGTTACACTAGATCGTACAGTATGAAATTAATTCGTACAGTACGATGAATAGAAAAGTTAAAATATTTATAATCATTTTTTGCTCCCTCTGTGTGTGTGCATGATCAACAAATTAACATACATCATTACAAGACTTGACTCAATAAATGAAAATTACAGACTCATTTAATACGATCAATTTTATGCAATCTTGAGCCTTGAATCTTCAAAGAACGGTGCATGATGTACCTGAAATATTAGTCAACATATAAAGAAATATGCACTACAAATACTATGAGAAATAAGATATTAATAAATATTATTTGTTATCATCAAAATCATAAACTCGGAAGCCCGAGTCGCAACACATATATGGATGAACGCCTCTATTTTGTTCTCGATTGAAGATCGTACGAGATGATATTTTTGTTTGTACAAGGACGTGCACCTATGTTTTGTTCTTAAATGAAGATCTTACGGGACAATATTATTATTCATATAGGGATGAATGCCTCTATTTTGTTCTCAAATGAAGATCGTATGGGACTATCTTATTTTTTGTATAGAGACGAACACCTTTGTTTAATCCTCTCTCATTTCATCCTGATATTTTGTATAGAAGAAAATTGAATTTTCTAACTTTTTGTACTAGACGAACTAAATTTGTACCTAACGATGATCAGGTACAAAATGATTTTGTACCGATTCACAATAGAATCGTATGCAAAAGTATTTGAATTGTTCGTATGTATGAAAATATGATCATACTGTACAATCGTATATGCTCTAAATTGAAAAATTCAATTTTCTGGATAATTTTTTTATGTCTTTTATATAAAAGGTCCATCTTAAACTAACATGAATACTTCTTCTAATCCTGTTAACATGAATTTTTAAGGGAAATTGAAAGAGAGAGTGTGAGAGAGTGTTTGAGAGAGATTTCTTGCTTGTGGAGTGTGATGGGTTCACAAGGTTACTCAAAGGTAAGGATCTCTATGTTTGATTTGTGTTTTCTACTCTTCCTCTTGTCTTTCTAGATTACTCGTGAGAAGATCTTTGAAGAAGATCCGGTTCTCTACCGACACTTGAAAAGTGTGAATAGCTGATAGTTCTCTGCTGACACTTGAAGAGTGTGAACAGCCGAAGGTACTCTTCCTACACTTGAAGGGTGTGAAAGGATGAAGATACTCTCCCTATACTTGGAGGGTATGAAGGAAAGAAGGTACTCTGCCTACACTTGGAGGGTGTGAAAGGATGAAGGTTTTCTGCCTACACTTGGAGGGTGTTAAAGGATGATGGTTCTCCACCGCACCTGGGATTGGTAGAAGAGATTTTTATAAAGGCTTCTCCGCCTTGCTGTGGGGGAAAAAGGAGAGACACTGTTGGTAATAGTGCAATACCTGAAGAGGGAATCTTCAGGGAGTGGATATAGGTCGTGTTTGATAGATCCACTATAAATCTTTGTGATGTTTATTTTTTCGCTGCTTACTGTAAGTTTATAACTTTGTGGTTGAAAAATTACTTTCAAAATTTTAATTAACTTGCTACGAATTATCATCTGGTTTTAATTTTTAAAATCCAAGAGAATTTAAAAAAAAAAAACCAATTCACCCCCCTCTTGGTTAGACTTAGGATATAAGCTTAGGTTTAACAACCTATTCAAGTTTCAACAGTGTTTGTATAGACTAAATTACTTGAAAAGGATGTAAATGCGATAAAAAAGAACCTGATTGATGGCTATGATAATAACTTCTAGACTTGTAGTTTTTTAAAGTTTGGTTATTTTTCTACTGTTATATCAAGAGAAAAAAACCAATCTCATTTAACTACAGAGTTGGCATATTAGATCATGATACTGAAGGGAGAATTGTGACAGTCGAGTTTGTTACATTTTTCTTAAAAAGTAGATATGTACTTAACTCCGAGATGTTTTAAATTAAAGACCTCGTGCCATCGATCTTAGGTCCGAGCGAGATGTTCTAAATTCAAGGCATCATGTCGTTGACCTTAGGTTCGAGAGAGATGTTTTCAAATTGAAGACCCTACGACGTTGACCTTAGGTTTGGGTAGGAAGTAATTATGGCAAACACCATTCTGATTTCTCCCTCAGTGAGGAGGGGATGCTGGGAGGCTACAAAAATTTCCTTAAAAAAATTGCTAAAATTTCTTATTTTTTTATAATGGGATATAAAGCAAAATTTAATTAATCGATTAAAATTAATTAGATAATTTTAAAAGACTGGGAGCATTATTTAAATCAGAGATTTGTAAAAAAATTAAGGGTTTTTTTTTTAAATTCAAGAATTATTTTAAATTTGCAAGAATTTCATAAAAACTATATATTTGAGAGTATTAATTAATTAATTAATTAAATTGTGCTTTTTTAAATAAAAATTTAAGAAATAGTAGGGGGGAGAATTCCATAAATCAACATGTACTGCACTCCAAACCTTGTGCGAAAACACTCTCCAAACCTCTCAAACTACAACTCTCGACTACAAACTCAACTCACTTAGCTCTCCAAAAGCTTGTACAAGACTGCTCTCCAAATCTCTCAAACTATAATTCTTGATAATAAACTCAATTCATTCAGCTCTCCCAAAACCTGTACAAACAACTCAAAAATCTTCAAACCACTTTGCATGCTTTCCAAGGTCTCTCTAATACGAGATTCTACAAGCAAATAAATGAAATTCAATATGCATTGAAATAATTTAATATAAAAAATAAATGTTAAAATAGAAAATGCTGTAGTAAACTTCTAGTACACTAGTGTAGAAAAAGTAATATACTAAAACAAGAAAAAAAAAACTACTATTACAAAAGAACGCTAATGTCACAATGACAACTGATCAAACTAGTAAGTATAACTGCTAGTAACAACTAACTAAAAAGCATGGTGGCCTAGTGTTAAATAACTACTATCCACTTAAAAAATAAAATTAAAATCTTTGTGCATCCTTGTTTATAGGAACTTGGTTGTAAGACCTACTACTCACTGGCCAATTCTAATAGAAGTTGTAACTCCGACATCTAAGGGAAATATTTAGGTAATAACATAATTTTAGACCCCTCACCGAGGAATGCAAGTTTATAGGGCTAGGTTGTAAGATCCATCACTAGGGCTACTTAGCTTACCAGGCTAGGTCGTAATACCCATCATTCGGTAATTTTTAAGGAAGCAATAAGACATACCTAATTGAAATTTCGAGTTACCCTTAGTAAAGGCCATAAGTCCCACTAACTGGGCTACTTTCTAATTAAAGAAATAAGTCCCTATTCGAATCTAATCACATAGATATATCTTGTTAAAAAATTATAGTAAAAGCCTCAAGAGAGAGTTTCATCTTTAAATAATGCTTTGAAATATATTAATTATGATACTAATCCCATGTCGAAAGCATGTGGAATTTCTATCGTAAGATCTTATACAAACAACACAAATTCATGGGCATCTTAGTCTAAAGGATTAAGTTATAAAACCCACTTTCAGGCAACTTCCTAAGGTAAATAAATAGACCTACCCCAAATCCAAACAAAATCCTCAGGCAGCCTTGCTGTAGAGTTAAATTGTAAGATCGATCTTTGGGAAACTCATAAATAGAACAATAAGCCCCATTCCAAATCAAATATATGGGTTACTTTCTATGAAATACATAAATCCCAAACTAAATAAATACCTGGGCTACTTCCTAAAGAAGCCATAAGTCCAGTTCAAATACACACTCCTGGGTGGAAACGAAGTCATAAATTCTAAACTAAATCAATTTTTTGGTATTCTAATAGATGTAAGCCCCAAAACCTAAATAAAACCAAAACTAAATTTCATATATAACCACATTAGTTTACTCAGGATCCCTGAGAAGAGGCAACCCATGACTGCTAATTAGATTCTATGGACACTATAGTTAATGATTGTTAGTGTTGCTAGATTGAAACTATGGTATATCCGGGACGATGAAACCATGGTGTCTTGATCGGGTTTACCTTCATTTTCCCCATAATTGAGACTTAACATCTTAAAAATATTCATCCTTAATCGAGAGTTCTCTCTTACATGTTAAGAGGGGTAATTAATTATGAGTGCTTGCACTCATGGGAAGTAAGGACTCTAGATATAATTAAATCTTGACACTACCCTTAAGGAAAATATGATTAATTACAATCTGACTTAAGAGAAATGAAATCCTACAGCTACAAAGTGGGATTCATGCATTCATTCCATTTTTCTTGAGCGAACAATCATATAGTATGATTTTGAATTATATAGTATGATTAGGAGTTAAATCATTTGGATGACTCTTTAGGAAAAATAAATATAATTGTACTATATAATTTGTATCATACTGGATGAGGTTAAGAGATTTCATACATCCTGAGGAGTTATCTGCATGCCTTTTGATTTAATGGATCATATATTATAAATAGGTGTTCATATAATACAAAGCGGAATTATTATCGTACAAACTGACTTGAATTTATCTAACGGCCTTTTACATGTATATCATAGAATACGAAGGGGAGTTCATGTAGTACAATTATCAATAATTAAACAAATATGGACTATTGATGTAACTAAGGGTAGTGATTTGTGCTCCAATGTTTAGATCATACAGTATGAAGTGAATCATACAATACAATGTGAACAAACATTGAATTTTTATATATTTTTTATTTTTAGCTAGTAAATAGTATATAATGATCAGGGAATATATACTAAATAACAAGAAAATAAAAATACAAAATAAAATAACATACATAAACAAACACACAACTTTAAAATGACATAAACTTGAAGGACACAAAAAGACTGGTGATTTCAAATGATAGAATTGTTTAGATTTCTCCTGTTTCAAGCATGAATGTTAATAAAGCCTAGCCTACTCCTCAAGGTACTAAAGGTGTCATAGGCTAGGGGTTTGGTAAATATGTCTACTAATTAGACTCCAGTAGTTAGAAGGTGTAATTATATCTTCTGCTTAGCTACATGATTTATAAAATGAGGCCTAATGTCTATATGCTATGTATGAGACTATTTTATTAGATTTTTTGATATACAAATGACACTAGTGTTATAACACATGATAGGAATGGTGTCTACATGTAGTCTAAGATCTAGCATTTGTTGCCTCAGCCATAAAACTTGAGCAACATAGCTTTATACAAAAATATATTCCACCTCAATAGTGGATATGGCTATTGAATTTTCTTTCTAGTAGACCAGAAAAGTATTGATTATCCTATAAACTAATAGATTCCTGATGTGCTTTCTTATCAACCATGCATCCTACAAAGTTAGAGTCAAAATATCATATGATGTTATAGGATGAGCTATTTTTAAGGTACCAGATACCTAGAGTTTGGGTGCCTAACAGGTATCTTAGGATTCTCTTAAGAACAATCATTTGAGACTCTTTTAAATTATCCTGAAATCTGAAATAGAGATATAAATTAAAAATTATTTAATATCTACTAGCAGTCAAGTAAAGAAGTGGTCTAATTATCCCTCTGTATCTCTTCTGATCAACTGATTTTCCATTTGGATCATTAGCTAATTTAATAGTAGAGCTCATGGGAGTATTCATTTCTTTAGTATTGTCCATCTCATATTTCTTAAGGATAAATTTAATATATTTTGATTGGCCAAGGAAAGTTTCATCATCCATATGCTTCATACTAAATTCAAAAAATAGTTGAGCTCTCCCATCATGCTCATCTCAAATTTCTTACTCATTACCTTTGAAAATTCATCACATAGATTTTTATCTATTGATCCAAATAATATATCATCGACATAGATCTAAACAATGATTATATCTTCTCCTACTTTCTTAAGGAGTAGTGTTGCATTTACACTACCCTTAACAAAGGCTATATCTAGGAGGAATGTGTTTTGTATTTCATACTAAGCTCTAAGTGTTTGCTTTAATCCATATAATACATCTTTTAACTTGAAAACATGATTGGGAAATTGAGAGCTTTCAAAACCTGGGGGTTATCCAACATACACATCTTCTTTAATCACTCCATTCAAAAAGGAACTCTAAACCTTCATTTGATACCACTTAAATCCTTTAAAGCAGGCAAAGGATAGAAGCACTCTAATGGCTTATAATCTAGCTATAGGGGAAAAATTTTCTTCAAAATATATTCCTATAATCTAATTGTACCCCTTAGCTACTAATCTAGCCTAATTTATCATCATAGTTCTACAGTCATTTATTTTGTTTTTGAACATCTACTTAATTTCAACAACAACACTCTGGTCCTTAGGTCTCTTGACTAGTTTCCATACATTATTTCTAATAAATTTATTTAGCTCTTCTTATATTACTAGGATCCAAAATTCATTGGCTATGGAAAAATCTATATTAGTGGGTTCTATCATGGAGATAAATGTAGAATGGCTAACCTCCTTTCTAAGTCCATTCCTAGCTCTAAAATATTCAGATGGGTCTCCTAAGATAAGTTAGTTTGGATGACTATATGAGTATCTCTATTCTCTATGCAAGGGTTCCTGAGGTACTACTCTATCTCCTAGGTCAATGGCTTTTACCTAGCTGACATCTACTTCTTCTTCTTCTCATTTAAATTAAAAGGTACTATCAGATTCATCAAACATAATATGGATATATTTTTTAACTACTAAGGCCCTCTTATTAAAAATTCTATAGGCCTTATATACAGACGAATAACCTAAGAAGATTCCTTCATCAAATTTGGGATAAACCTTTCCTAAAGGTGATTTACCTTTTATCATAATAAAGCATCTACACCCAAAGACTTGTAAGTGAGAAAGATTAGGCGCCCTACCCTTAAGGAGCTCATAATGTACCTTATTTATCTTTAATTTAACATCCACCCTATTTAAAATATAATAAGCAGCATTCACTATTTATATCCTAAAGTATCTAGGGAAAGAGTGTTTAGCTAATATGGCCCTAATAGCATATACCAAGGTTCTATTTTTATTTTCAACAATTCCATTTTGTTGAAGGGTCCTAGGGGTAGAAAAGTTATGTTATATCCCTATCTCTTAACAAAATGTTTCAATCCTATTAATTTTAAACTCTGCACCATAATCACTATGAATTTTTTATATTTCACATTCTAATTTTATTTTTATCCAAGTGGAGAAGGTTCAAAACCCCATAAACGATTCTCTTTTTTTTTGTGAAAGAAATCTAACCCAAGTGAATCTAAAATAGTCATCAATGATTACAAATCCATATGACTTCTCTGGCTTGCAGTACTATTTGTTCCAAATTGGTCAATAAGGAGATTTTTTAGTGGCCTAGAGGTGTTGATGTCCTTAATTGTGTGAAATAAAGAATTAACTTATTTTTCTAGTTGGTCGGCATCACATAGGTGGTCCTTGGTGAAATTTAACTTGGGTTTTCCTCTAACTAGGTCTTTTTGGATAATATTCCTAAGAGTCTTTATGCTTACATGACATAGTCTTCTATGCCATAGCCAATATTCATCAATAATAGTTTAAAACATAAGGAATTAGAATTTTCAATGCAATTTAAATCAAGAATTACATTATTTATTTATTTTCCCTTCTATGACTAATTTACCATTTAGGCTAATCATGTATTTTGTAGATAAATTTTTTTTATTAAAATCTTTTTTACACAATTACATAATGTTAAGTAAATTATACTTTAAACTATCAACTAATAAGAAATTCTTAGAGTTGATAATCATACCTAAGCCAACCACTTTCTTAGTGGTGTTGTCTCCTAGTGTGACCTTGCCTCCTATCTTGGCCTCCAACATAATGAACAGCTTCAAATCTCTAATTATGTGCCTTGAGCATCCGCTATCCATACACCACTTGCTCTCACTAAGTCTTTCGTGAGAGCACTCATACGAAATCATTCAAACATTAGATTTGGGAACCCAAGTGAGTTTTTGTTCTGCCTTATGCTTTGAAGAATGAGATGTATGCATGATATACTGTGATACAAGCTATTTCGGTCTCTACACTAGGTTTATCCTATAATGCATAGTGAAGGTGCGGGCTATGTGACCTAGCATGTCATAAGAATGACACTTAACACTAGGAAAAGGATTCACTAATCTATGTGGGTTAAGGTGCCTCTTCTTAGGGTTATATGACGCATGTTATGGTGATGAGTTTTGCCATTATACCAAAGTAGGTGATGGATTATTATTTTGAAGTTCATTTACTTTTGCTTTTAGGAATTCATTTGTAGTTTCAAGGGTTGCTACTTCAAATTTCAATGCATGTTCACCACTATCTAATTCACTTGTAAGTGTTTCTAATTCTTTAAATAATTTTTCCAACTCAAGATGCTTGGTCATCTTTTTTTTTTTTGAAGAAATGCAGAATGCATTAAAGAGAAAAAAGTAAAGAACTAAGTACAAACATGAAGAGGATGATATTCTTCCTTGATTAAATTAGCCATCATGGGAGGGATATCATCAAAAGAAAAGCTATCAAAGTAAAAACTATCATCTAAAGCCATAGTAGCACACAAGTTGGCTACCTTATTACAATCTCTATAAGCATGTACAAAGACAACTTTATTGAAATCATTCACAAATAAAGAATCACTTACTAAATTAAAGATCATGATACCTTTGTTCTGCTTCAAAGATTTTTGAATGTAGTTGATAACATTAATGTTATCACTTTCCATTATCACCCCTTTATAGTCCCTCATCTAGCTTTTGACGTAGTCCTTGACCGAGAGAATAGCTCCCATTTCCAACTGTGTAATATCCCAATACATCATCTTCTTCCCAAATGCAAGAATGAATCTTCCATTACAATCTCGGAAAACACCACAAATTCCAGCTAATCCCGAAGAAGTTAAGGAAGCATCAATATTGATTTTCATCCACTCTTTCGGTGGGGGGCACCAAGATACTTGAGACTCCCTAAGGAGATTAGTGCTCCAGTTAGAAAGAAATGGACTTGCTTTGGTAATTGCCTCTGATAATGCATTAGAAGCCACCAAATAAGAAGGAAGTGCAGTTTTTCCATGTTTTATCTCATTTCTGTTTTTCCAAGAGAAGTAAACAATAGTACAATAAATTTGTACAATTCCCAGATTTTTTGTTGAAATTTTCTTAATCTCCTTAAGACAATGATCAAGGGAATTAAAAATTGGGATAGGAATACCCCAGCCAATAAGCTGTTTGATGATTTCAACCATATATTTGCATTGAACAATGATGTGCTCATAGTTCTCCACCATTGTACAACCTCTAGCACATGAATTGATATCAAGAAGCTTACGATTTTTAAGATACAAGTTTGTAGGAATAGATGCATTCCCAAGTCTCCACCAAAACATTTCCACCTTCTTGCTTAGCTTGAGCTTATTGAGCCAATTATAATAGCCATCATTAGTTAAATTGAATTTTCTTCTTAAAACTTGTTCAAAAGCCAATCCAGAAACAGTTCTTCCAGGACAAAAATTCTTCATTTTCAGCATATCAACATTGCTTGAATTAATCTGGATATTGCTGATAACTTTCACAAGTTCCGGATGAAACCATTCCTGAAGCAAATTAGAATTCTATTGGCCATTCTCCAGCATTACATGTTGAACACACATTCCTTCCAAGACAGAACAATCAACAAAAGTCTGCCATTGGTTGATACTTTTGTCATAGATCCAGCTATCATTCAACACATTGATATCTTTTCCATTACCAATATTCCATCTAGTAATGTTTTTAAGAGATTTTCCACCATCAAGTAAGATTCTCCAAGCTTTAGAAGTGCTCTTCTTATGGGTACCATTCAAGATATTATTACCATATTTAGCTCTCATAACTCTATGAAACGTAGTATCAAGTTTTTGTAAAAAATTCCAAGACAGATTAGCTCTTAATGGTCCAGTCTTCAAAATTGGTGATTGTAAACCCAAGCCTCCTATACTTCTTGGTTTACAAAGATCTTCCCAAGAAATGTAGTGAATACCATGACTACCATCATGTTTATCCCATATAAAACTTCTACAAAGTTTTTCCATAGTGAGCAACACCTTCTTAGGGATCATGGAGTGAGTAATCAAGTAGTTAGGCATTGTCAAAAGAGAGCTAGTGATAAGAGTAACCTTACCACCCAAAGAAAGAAATTTCTTTCCCCAAGTATTAAGCCTATCCATCATATTAGTCAAGATATCATGAAAATCTACAGCCCTTAACCGATTAAGAGAAAGTTTGATCCCAAGATAATTCATCTCCTTGACTACTTTGTAGTTCAAAACTTTAGTAACCTTTTTCCTCATCCGATTACCAACAACATTACCAAACATGATTTGAGATTTACTAGTATTGACCCTTTTATCCAGTCCAACTACAAAAGTCATCAACAATACTCTTCACCTCCTTAGCAATATCTTTTGAGACTTGTGAAAAAGTAATAACATCATCAGCATATAAGAGATGAGTAATTTTAGGACCCCTTGGAGAAATTTGAATTCCAATATTAATACCCCTTTCATGAATGGAATTGGAAAGCAATTGAGAGCACAATATGTAGAGATAAGGGGATAATGGACACCCTTGACGAAAACCACTATAAGCCATAATCCATTTAGAATTTCTCCCATTAATAATAATAGAGAATCTAACATAAGTAATACACTCCATAATGAGATTAGCATAACCAGTAGGCAAACCATACCATTTGAGGACATTATCAAGAGTAGGCCATCCCATGCTATCATAAGCTTGCTCCATATCAAGCTTCAGAGCCATCATTCCCTTCATATTCTTGGAAATTTTAAACTTATGTACAATCTCCTGAGCCAAGAGACAATGCTCAGAAAAAAATCTCCCAGGAATAAATGCCATTTGCTCCTCAGTAATCAGTTTGGACATACACGTCTCTAATTTATTAACTATCATAGTAGCAACAATCTTGTAGTTTGTCTGGCATAAGCTAATAGGATGATAATTGGATGGTAGCATAGGATTTTTCACTTTTGTAATGAAAACAATAAGAGTGTCTTTCCACTCTTTCCTCATACACCCATTAGTAAAAAAACTATTGACAGCATTCCATAAATCTTTCCAAACAATATCCCAATAATGCTTATAGAAGGAGGAAGTGAGACCGTCCATACCTGGGGAACGATTGTTACCTTGCTGGAAGACAGAATTCTTGAGCTCCATCACCAAAAATGCTGAGTTAAGAGCCTGGATATCCTCATTATTAATCTTCTGATGATCCAAAATCTCGGGCCAACCTGAAAGTTGACAGCTTCTATTCTTCCACTTAGATTCAAAATGTTGAATAAGGACCTTTTCAATTTCTTCTTCTTCAATTTGCATCATGTTATGGGCATCTTTAATTTGATTTATTCTATTACCATTCCTTCTAGCCATTGCAAAATTACGAAAAAGCTTGGAATTAAAGTCCCCTTCCTCAAGCCACCTAGCTTTGGCCCTTTGATTCCACCAAGTAGATAACCTCTTCAAGGTTACATTAAGATCATGAATTTTGCTTCTAAGTAAAATCAAGTCTTGAGTTGTCCAATCAATACCCAAAGCTTCTTTAGCTTGAAGTTCCAGAATTTCCATCTTCAACTTTACCTTAAGATCATTTAAGTCTTTGTATTTGCTCCTACTCCAAAAAAAATAGAGCTTTTAAAGTTCTGTTAATCTTCTTTTGAAGAACCAAGCCTTCCTCCCCACGATCATTCCTCATCCAAGAGTGATAAACAATGCTTCTAGCCGCTGGATACATTCTCCAAGTATCTTCAAACCTTATGATTTTAGACTTTGCACGTTCCTTATCATTAACCTTGAAGGTAATAAGACTGTGATCCGAAGCCACCCTAGCAAGATGCCTAGTAGCAGCTTTAGGAAGTAATTTCAGGGTTGTAGAATTCAATAAACATTTTTCAAGCCTCTCCCAAATCCTAGAAGTCCCTTCCTTATTATTACACCAAGTATACCTTGGTCCAATAATACCCACATCATGAAAGTCACAGCTAGTCATGAAGTTCTTCACGTCTCTAGGTCCTTTGGTAAAAAGAAACCTTTTGACACATCTTTTTTCATCTTTGTTAAGCACAAAATTGAAGTCTCCTCAAATGATAGAAGGAATAGACCTTACCATACATTTATCCAGCAAGCTCCATAAAGTTTCACGCTCCTTGCAAACTCTACTACCATATACAGTAGCAATTCTCCAAGATCCCAATCTAGGGATAAATAAGTCTCCCACAATCACCTGAGAAGATGTCTCAGTAATCACAAAGTTACCAATTTTTGAATTCCATAAAACTAAAATACCACCAGAAAGTCCAACCTAAGGGAAATGATAGAAATCCCATTCTTTACCAATAAGAACATCAACATCCATCCTATTGATATTACTTATCTTAGTTTCCATAAGGCCAATGAAAAAAACATCCTGATCTTTAACCACTTCATTCAAATACATAGCAGCTTCCCTCTTTCTAGCCCCTATGCAGTTCCAAAATAAAAGGGAAGACATTTAAACAAAAGAAGGGGAACTCACCCCACTTGTGAACACCATACGTCCCTCTCTTTTTTTCTTCTTAATTTCTTGATCAACCGGGCCCAATGATCTCAGCTCCTTGGCCAGCTTTATTCTAGCAGAACATGTCAAGTTGGATTTACATTCATTCACAACATTATCTTTCATTCCTTCCTTCCTCTTAATCAACAATTTTATAGCATCATCCTGTAACTCTTGACATTCTATGTCATTATCTTCATTTAGAACCTCAAAAGCATTATTCAGACTAATTCCTTCTTAACAGTTTCCTAAATCGGCTTCTTTGTTTGCATTGACTTCTTTGTCTGCATTGGCTTCTATAGCAGGAATTTCTTTCATCTGTATATTCTGCACTTGCAAGCTTTCTATCTGAATGTTCTTCCCCAGATTATCCTTCAGTTTATTCTTGATAGCATTGTCAATTCTGTTTCCATCCATATTTTTATAAACCCGTCTGTTTTTAAACTAGACATGAATCCAGGGACCATACTCCGCATTAGTCACTACATTTTTAATCCCTCCTTCTATTTTCCTTTCTTAACCAATGATTTCTTCAGAATTACCCATATCTTGATTCTTAATACCCAGCACAACCTTCTCAGGACATGCATTCAATTCATGTCCTGTACGACCACAATGATAACATAGTAAATTCAACTTCTCATATTCGACTCTTTGGAAGAATCTTCCGGCAAGACCATCAATCCAGACACCATTTGGGAGCTTTTTTTCCAAATCAATCTTGACACAGATGCGAGCAAACTCTCTCTTTCCCCAACGAAAAGTATTTCCATCTAAATATAGCGGTGTGCCAATCCGAGAAGCAATTCTCGCAAGACTGTCTAGATCCCAATAATACAGAGGTAAGCACGGTAGTCTGATCCATACCGGAGCTGAAATTCCTTTAAATGAGTATGGATCAAATGTCGGAGACCATCTATCCATACCAACAATGTACCCATTTAAATACCTGGGTCCACCGTTTAAAACTTCATCAACCGCCTCATTAGTCTTGAAGGAGCAGAGTATCCAATTCATACCGATTGAGGTCATGTGAAATCAGCCAAACTTGTTCCATTGTTTTCTCAGATCAAAACTGCATACTGAGTAAGGGACATTACCTCCTAATACTTTAATTACGATTGAATTCTTTAACACTTCTGAATTCTTGGCTTCAACCACTGGATTGAGTTTCACCACAATACCATCCTAAGAGATTTCAAATTGTTCATTTTTAAAATCAATGTTGATATGCTTTGGCTTCGACCAGGCTCCAATTACCTCTCCAACGTCAGTTTGTTCTTTGCACTTTAAGGATTCGCTCAAAAGATCCTTATCAGAAATGTTAGATGATCCATAAATTCCTTCATTCATGGGGTTGAGATTACCATTGTCCTGAACATGACGAGACTGATTTATCCCAGAAAAAGAATTAACCTTCAAGACGATATTCTTTATCTCCGATGATTCAAGATTGTTAAGAGCACAATTCTTATCATTTCCAATAGTTTCCGCAGCTAACTGATCAACAAAATCTTCATTCAAGATCTTCTTACCTTTCCCTTCTATCACCATTGGACGGATCACAGATCGCGATCCTTCTCAGATCACCACACCACTTCTCCCTCTTCCTCTGGGAGGACTGGAAGGACGTGGAGCTACCATGATGTCGGCAGAGGACGCCAAGAAGCTGCCGGCGACGGCGCCACCAGCCGGAGAAAAAAACCGCGGGAGAGACATTCAAATTGAAAGAAGGGTTTTCTCTCTCTAGAAACCCGGACTCTCTCTCTCTCTCTAGAAAAATTAATGAGAAATCTCTCAATGCAATCTTTTAAGTAAGATGCTTTGTCATCAAGGATTTATGTTCATTAGTTAGGTCAACATGCTTTTTATTTAATGCATCATATTCATCAAGTAAAGATATGTGATCACTATTTAAAGTAGAATGATCAATTATCAGACTAATATTATCCTTTTACAGATTAGAAAAAGTTAGTGTTTATGCTAGCATACATCTTCTTAAGCTTCGTATACAAATCATGATTTGTTTTCTAAAATAATGAACAATTCATTATAAGATAGTTCACATACCTCATCTTGATAAATTGATCAAGAATATCATTATCCATAAGATAGAGTTTATTACCTCTTCCTCTGCTTCTTATTTTGATGATTCTGAGACTGAGTCAGCCAAAAATGCCATATGTTTCTTCTTCTCCTTCATAAATTTCTCTTTCTTGTTACCCTTCTCCTTGACTAGGTGGGTCTTTAGGTTGGGGAGATGTCCTCGTTTCTTTCTTTCAAATCATATTATATTTGATAATGATTTAAAATTTTTTATTGCTTTTACCTTTATTTTATTGATGTTAATGAGGCTTTTTCTTCCTTTTTAGAAAACTTTTGAACTAACGGGTCATCAATGCAATATCATCCTCCTCCTCTACTACTGAACTATCACTATCCAATTCATTTTCTTTCAGTACCACAGTCTTCTACTTCTTATTATCACTTGCATCAAATAGTCTTTGACTCATGCCTTGCTCATAGGCAATACATAACCCAAGTAAGTTATCAATTGAATAAACATTTAAGTCTTTTTATTGTGAGATAGCAGTGACTTTAACATTATAGGAACTAAGTAGGCAGTATAGAATCTTATTAACATTTTTAGAATTTGATAGTTGTATACCTAGAGCATGCAAGGATATCACTATCTAGGTGAACCTAGTGTACGTTTCAGATACAATAGAGCTAGGTTTCAAGTAAAAAAATTCTTTATCATACAGTAGATTATTTAACCTAGACTTTTTAACTTCACTAGTTCCCTCATATGTGTGCATAGTCTATGACATATTTCCTTCCTCGTAGTGTATGTAGATACTCATATGTAGTCCTTATATTTTAATGCATAGAAAAATAATTCAAATATTTAACATTTGTTATGTAAGTTCTCTATTCTCATGACTCCATTCAGTAAAGGAAATATCAATTTTGACACCATTAACTACTTGAGATAGAAGTGAATAACCAGCTTGAGTCATATGACAAATTCTATAGTCAATGGATTACAAAAATGTAGACATGAGAAATTTCCAAAAATTAAAAGCAATATTTTCAAATAATGGTGGACAGGTTATTGAATGATTCTTCACAATTATTCCTATTTCAAAATTGTGCCATTTATATCTTTTCTTGAAGATTTTAAAGTTTAAATTTTATAAATCGTTTTGATACCACTTGAAAGTTCAGGGAGGTTGTTTGACTCAATGAACTATCCCTAGGCGCACCAAGAGAGGGGGGGGGGGGGGGGGGGGGGGAATTTTTAGTTTTAAAAGTTACTACTATAAAAAATAAGATTCTTGCTAGAAAAATGATTTTTTAAAAACAATTATAAAAAATAGTTAATAAAAAACATGTGGAAGCAAATCAAGATTTAAATTTTTTTTTATTTTTAAGGCACAAATTTATCAATCAAGATATAAAAATTTTACTTTTAGTAAACCAAAAATAAACCTAATTACAGTAGATAGTAAACAATGAGATTTATGTAGTAAATTCAAATTGTATAAATAAAAATGTAGAAAAGTAAATGCGAATAAGAAAGAGCACACTAAAGAGTTTATAGTGGTTCGCTTAATCTTGACCTACGTCCACTATTTAGAGTCCTCCACTTTGGGTATTGCACTATCATTATAGTGTCTCTCCTTTTGCCCGCACAGCAAGGTGGAAAAGGCCTTACACAAATCACTTCTACTAAAATGATGTGGTGAACAATTGGAAGCTTTGTATCCCTTCTAGTGATGGTAGCAAATCTTCAATCCTTTTTCTCCTTCTTGGAGAAGGCAGAGAACCACAATCCTTTTTCTCCGTACTCGAGAAGGCAGAACACTTAGAATCCTTTACACCCTCCTATTAATTACAGATGACTACAATCCTTTTTTCTTCATCATGGTGAAGGTAGAGAACCCTAAACTCTTGACTTTGAAGCTTCTCTCTTAAAAGAATCTTTAAGAACTCACCAAGGCCATAGGAGGAAGCTAGGTGCAAGCTTGCCTGAAGTAACCATGTGAAACCCCTCAAACTACTTCTCCCTAACATACAACATCACCTTCTTCCAAAGCTCTCAAGAAAATATATCCTTAAGAGTTTCTTCAATAGCCAAAGTCTTTTATGAAAAAGACTTCAAAAGATTGCTTAAGTATTAGGCTTCAAAAAACCCTAACTTTGAATTTGACATTCTCTACTTGTATATTACAATATGGGATCATACAATAAGATTAGTTCAAAAATACAACCCATCCAATATGCTGATAATAGTCATTGAGACGAACTGTTCAATTTTAGCAAACATATCATATAGTATGAATACTTTAATTTTGCTCTATTTATACAAGTTGATCATGCTGATGATTTAAAATCATCTCTATTGATCGTTAGGTATGATTCACTTCATACACAATGGTTAGTGTAATAATAATAGTTTATACAATACGATATAGATATTGTAGTATACAATTATTTCAAAAATCAAGATTTCATCTGGTTTGATCAATATGATGACCAAATTTCATTTGTCAATCATATGGTACAATTATGTTTATACAGTATGATCAATCACATTAAAATAACCATGCTTTGATTGACTAATTATGGGGGATAATTTATGTAAGATTTCAAATATCATATGATATGATTAGGATCATATAGTATGATTAGTTCATAATTTATTTTTAAAAACTCTTATTTAATTTATCTGGAGGCTAGGGTTTCTCTGATCAAAATGAATTGTATAATATGATCTAAATTGTACAGTACAATCAGTTCATTAAAATTATTGATTTAATTAGCCATTAGACCTTTTTTTAGATAATAGATCGCACAATACGATTATAAATTGTATGGTATGATTTGTTCAAAAAAATTTATCTCAAAATTTCCTCACTCCCCTAGTATGTGTGTGCTTGATCACCAATTTAGCATACGCCCTTATTTTTCCATACTCAAGAAATAGAAAATATAAGAAAGTTAAAATTATAGACTATTTTGATTGACATCCTATTCTAAACAAACTTGAGTCTTCAATAATCTTGAGTGATGTATGTTGTACCTAAAATGTTAGTGTGCATAGATAAAAATAATATCCAATATATTCTTAAAGAAATAAGGGATCAATTAATAATACTTGTTATCATCAAAATCACAAGCTAGGAATCCTAGATTAAAACACAACTCTTCTCGAAGGATAAAAGGAACATTCACCAATTATTTTGAATATAAATGTATAAATTAATGTTTAAAGCTAGTCTACATTCACAAGTTTCTTCCGCAAACATAGAAAGGAACTAAGATATGGTTTATATTTTTACTGGGTTCTAAACTTCTTATAAAGGCAAGTCTCTATAGTTAATTATACCCCAAGACAAGTCTTGAGAATACTTTTGAATAAAGTGCGGACTAGACTTTTTATATTTATAAAGGTTTGTTCAAAGATTTGAGTTTTAAAAATTTACAGGTTGATTTCAATTTAAAATTTATTTAAGATTTGAATAACACTTTTAAGGTGGATATTTTAAGAGATGTGTATACAATATAATATGATTTGTTTTCTTATTAGAGCGAGTTTCCAGCTAATATCTTAAAGGCAATCAATTGCCTTATGAATTCAACATAGGAATATCTAAGAAATGAAGGATTTAGTTTAATATTTAATCATGGCTCTTGAATATAAAGATGAACCTAACTCAAAGACATCCTAAACTTAATTTTGTTTTTAACTGTAAAATTCTAAACTTTTCTTAGTTCTTATTTTTTAGAAAAATTCAGCAGCATACCCTAACCCATAGGAAAATTATAACATCATCAATTCTTAGGCTCCTCATTCTTTTCCATTGGCTTGTGTGTTGGGTTTTTTGCAAAAGGTTCATGGACACCTGTTGGAAGTGTTTATGAAGTTGAATTTTATAAGGTCTAAAATTTGGCTTAGAAAAACCCCTTTGGGCTCATTTAGATTATCCTATATGGCTAGCTCAAGTGGACTCATAGGCTGAGTTTTTTAATAGCTAACCCTTGGGGACCCAATGAATAGTCCCTATGGGTTTGGGTGCCTTAGTTTGGTCTAATGCATAAATTTAATTTTTAGAAGCTTTAAAGCTAATTTGCTCAATCATGGCTGACTTGGTCAATTAGGTTTGACCAAGGGTTGGGGTTGGGTCCAACTTATTCCAAATGATATTTGGAACTTATTGGAGGTTTTTATAAGCTATGGAGAAGTCTAATTGCCTGAAATGCAATTTATAGGGTTAAAGGGGATATTTTGTCAACCTAGATTTACTTAGTCAACTAGGCATGACAAGGATATGGGTTTAGGTTAAATCTACTCCAAATGTGATTTAGAGTTTGTTGGAAGTGGTCTTGGTCATGACATGGCTGAGTAAGAAAGGTTTATTGAATAGGTAAATTTTAGAGTTTTTAGGGTTTAGGTCATGACATTGTCCACCAAGGGTTTAAGGGAGTTCAAATAAATATGAAAATGATTATAAACATATTTAATGAGTTTCCAAATCTTCCCAAGGTATTTCGTAATATGATACCATGTCTAGTGGTATAGGTTATATATATATATATAAAGGCTTTATATGCTTTGTGTTTTAAGGTTTATAATGACATCAAGGCCTCCAAAATGGTTAGGTAGACTCTAGAGAAATGCTTAATAAATATCTAAATGATTTAACACCATTTCAGATCCTTTAACTAGGGTTTTGAATTAATTTAAAATTCCCATAAAATAGGGAAAAGTACAAAGGCATAGGCTTTAGATTTGAAGACATGATTTTAGGATTTGGAGTTTAATTTTTTTTTTTAAAATTTAAAATCCACTCACGATCTTATGCGTTAATATACAATTAAGATTTTAAGTCCTTAAAAGGGATCAATAGCTTGCTAATGTTCAAAAGAGCTACAATAAAAAATAAAATAAAATTCTATGAGGGAAAGATCCATCTAAGTACAAGAAAAAAAAAACCTAAGAAATATCTAAGGGAGGTGAGAAGTCAGCACCCCAAAAATGGAGATCAACAAAAAAATTTGATGCATGATCAACCTACAGAAAGTAGAAGCTACGAAATAGCTTGATAGCACTATCACCTTACAAAAGAAAACACCTACAAAATTAGATAATAACAATACAGAAGAGGAACAAAGAAAAATTGAAAAACTTAAAAGAAGCAACAACCCAACTCACTAGAAGACCTAGCATAACTGGCCAAAATAAAGGAGCTAAACCACATCCATTCAAACCAACATTCCAAAATAGCAGTAAAGACTTGACATGTAGATACAACCAATACAAGATGAAGAATAGAAAACCAACATCACTAAACTGACAGAAAATATAAAAACAATACGACCATAATTCAATACAGTAAATAGAAATAAACCAAAACATTGACTCCTACACCAAACACCCCCCAAAAAACCAAGAAGTTACAGCTAATCAAAAAGAACTATAGAAATAATAACCCACAAAATATAAAACACAAGCCAAGCAGTCACATGATAAAAAACATAATTAAAAAGAAAACCTAAGCAACAAATAAGAAAATGCAAGGGAAGCAGAGAAGACCATAATGAAAATTCTATTGGCCAAAACCAACCTAATTGAACTAAAGAAATATTAGACCCAACCCAAGATAATAAGAACCTGAAGAAATAGCAATAACTACCAAGAATAGAAAATGTTGAACAAAATAACCAAAGAAATCAATAGCTGATAAAACCACAACCTAAATTTTATCAAATGCAGTAGGCCCAAAATATACAAAAAAATAAAAAATACATAGTTAAAGCCTTATATAAGGTATAACTAATTTATCTAACCTATGAAAACCATTAAGATGGTGTGGTAATACAGAACCCAAAATTTTCATAAAATCATTAAGAGAATAACCAAAATTAGCCAAAAAATATGCACAGCTATTTGAAAGTTCTTGAAGGTTGTTAAAACTTTAAGAACTAGCCCGAAGCTAACCAAGAGGGAGAGGGGGGGGGGGGGGTGTGAATTGGTTATTTTAAAAAAAAATTAGTAATAAAGAACTTAAAATAAAACTTTTCAAACCCACACATGATAATCGATGCAGTAAATACAGAAATAAGTTAATTTTACAATAATAAAATAAATCAAAATTTTCAACCACGCATATAATTGTAGAAAATAAAGTTTAAAAAATAATCAGAATGATTACACCATAATTTATAGTGGTTCAGTCAACCTGATGTATGTGCACTCCTTGGGGGCTCCCTCTCCAAGTATTCCACTAAATAGTAGTGAATCTCCTTTTGCTCCCACAATAAGACGGAGAAGCCTATGCAGATGTTGTTTCATCACCTTAGTGTGATAGAGAATTGTGAATATTTTATAGGTAGAGAACCACAACTCTATTTTTACCCTCCAAGTGATGGTTAGAGAACCACAACTCTATTTTCACTCTCCAAATGATGGTCAGAGAACCACAACTCTATTTTCACCCTCCATGTGATGGTTAAAGGACACAATGAATTAAGGTAGATGCTTATAGATACTAGGCATGATTATTGCTTGGAGCAACTTTGTGAATCCCCACAACTTCTCCCTCACAAAATCTCCCTCTCTTCTCTCACAAAGCTCTCCTTTTTCTCTCCCTCAAGGCTCTCTTTCTTGAAGTCTCAATAGCCAAAATTTTTTTAATAGGAGTATTAAAATACCCTAAGTAGTGGGATTCAATAAACCCTAATTTTCAAGAGATCCATGTTCTATTTGTATAGTATGATACACGTATCATATAATACAATCAGTGTAATTCAGACTCATCCAGTAAAAGTTGTGAAAATGAACTATTCAATCTTTATAACATTTAATATAGTATAATCAAAACATCGTATTGTACAAACTGTAGAAATTTTCTCTGTTCATTTAGGATGACCCTTGGGATGGCCAACTTCATACACTATCAATCATCTAGCACTGTGGACATCGTATTATACAATAAGTATAAAAATTATGGATTTCATTCAATATGATCTCTAGGATGACCAATTGTTTATAGGGCCAATCATATAGTATGAACTATATTATATAGTATGATTGGTCATAATAATTATTCATGATTTGATTGTCTAATATAAAAGGATTAATTAATAAAGTTTTAATTAGGGTTTATAGTACAAACCAAATTATACTTTACCATCAACATATAATTAGTATCTTTCTTCACCTTTGGTAGGTAGGGTTTTGACAGAGCATAATAGATCATATAGTATGAATTAAAGTCATACAATATAAAATAATGTTGTACAATATGAAGCCAAAATTGTACAGTATGATGTACTTAAAAAAATACACTCAAAAATATTTTTCTCTCTCCCCCTATATGTGTGCAATCTTACTCAGTAATGATATCCACCTAATTACATGATACAAGTGAAGAAAAAAAAAAACATAAAAAATTGAAAATTGTCTGTATCCCTAGTCTACTTAAACTTGAGCTAATAAAAATCACAAGTTAATAGTGGACTGTTTTCCTGAAACATTAATACACACAAAATAAAACTAAATATCATAGAAATATGAGAAAGAGTAACATACACAATAATATGTTTTATCATCAAAATCACAAGCTAGGATTATATTTATAACAATTTCCCCTTTTTTGATGATGATAAATATTATTTGTTTTGGATTTTCAAATAGTTGCTTTCCTCAAAACTCCCCCTCAGATGAAAACTAATTGTAAGGAGTATAATTTTTTTTTTTAAGTAATAAGCAAACAATAACACCAACAATAAAAAAAACAAGCATACTACTCCCCCTTCTGACATCACAAAAAGAGGAAAATAAAAGGAAGAAAAAAAAAATAGAAACAAGAATGCAAAAAATAAACAAATTCAAAATGAATAACAAATCAAGGTAAAGAAAAAAACATCACTTACATGCGAACTCTCGTGGGCTTTTTTAGAATTTAATAAACTTATTCTACAAATAGAAAAAGATAAATATGATAAGTGTTGGCTTTATTGCAACCAAAGGATTTGGATTCTAGAGTTTGCACACACCCAGCTTAACATCTTTACAGGCTAAAAACTTTTGTTTAAATAAAAATATAATTCAATTATTATAATTAGATAGGGAAACTTAAATTTTTTAGACTCCTAGCATGAAATATTGAATATAGTATTACTGTAAAAGTGATGAATGAAGAACCAAGATTTTCTAAAATCATGTCTTAAACATATTATGAAACACAAGAATTTTTTAAGATTTAAATATTTACCAGAAAGAAAAGCTAATTTAAGTTAGTCTAATTTTGTGCCTCTTTCTAAATTTGGTGCTTATACATCTTTTATTTTTGATACACTTTGTGCATCATTTGCTTTTGACTTCATTGAGCATCTTTTGATGATTTTGGGCATATTTTGTGCATCTTTTATTTTTTTTACAAATCGCTTCCTTTCTAAATCTTTAAGAATCTCAGTTATACAGATTATCTTTCAAATAGAAGAGAAGAGTAACTCACTCTCTTATATAGGAAGGAATAATCTATAAAATAAACCCAATATTTTTGATAGGAATAAACATTATGATTTATGAAAAATAATGAATCTCAATTGTCAAATTGTAGAATATATGCATGTTATAAAAAATATAGTAGAATGAAAATATTTTCATTTCAACCATCTCAACTCCAATTCGATTTAGTTTTTTGAGTTCACATAAGGAATTAACATGTAAAGGAAATAAGAAGGGATATGTAAATTTATGAATTTGTATCCTTTTAGTCTTAAACATGTCACCAATTTCTTATCTAACCACTTAAGTTAGAATAGAAGTAATTTTATTACAAACAAAAAGAGCATTACAATAAGAGTTTTTTTGTATAATATGATGGAAGTCATAAAAAACTATTTAATTTGTACAATACAAGTACAAATTATACAATATAATTAATAGAAAAAATATATTACTTGACTAAAACTTACTCAAGCAAAGAGCACAGAAAATAACCCATCATTCAAAGAAATATAAGAATTTACATGAAAGGAATATAAGAATCACTTGATAGAGAAAATAAACACAAAGTTTTTATTATTAAAGGACAAATATTTGACAATAAAAGGACTAAAAAAAATGCATTACAAAACAAAGTAAAAATAAACAAGCAAGACATAAAAAATAAAATACAACACAACAAAACCAAAACAACAAAAATAACTAGAATAAAGGTTGATCCTAATCAGATAGTGGCTATGGAGGTGGTAGGAAGAGCTGGCTAAAGCTATTTTACTGCTACTAGACGGAGCTGAACTGTTGTTGGATATTTTCAAATTTCTCCATGAACCAACCCATGTCATTATCATGTTGGTTTTAATGTTTATTGAGGAGAGTATCAAGTCTATCAAAATGCTAAATAAACTCCTTGTATGGGTAGTGGTGAGGAGGAGGTGCAGGTGTAGGATACGTTGTAGAGGAATCATCTCCTTCATCAAATAGAGGGTCTTCTGGCTCCTGTTCCTTATGAAAAAACATACTAAAGGAGGCATCTGAAAAGAAGATTGGAGTGTGGTTAGGATGAGCAGGATATGTGATGTTGTATTTTTTATCCAAGATATATCCAATCACATGTCCTAGAGTAATATTTTATTTTCTTCTAATGGTTGGAAGTTAAATGCAAGTGACGTTTTAGATGTAATCAATTAACATTTGGGCTTCATCTATTTGGGTGTTTGACATTATGAAATATGTGACATTTGAAAGTAGGGGAGTGATGTTTACCCTATCTCTAGCTTTAGAGATAATTAATATTTTCAAAATATGTTGCATAACCCTAGCATTTTGATTTAGAGTGTGAACTAAGGGTTGGTGAATATTAAGAGCATCAATTTTTAGAAGGATATTTATAGTACTCCAGTTAAAATTAGATCTGGAGTCTATGGCAAGGGGTTTATTTCCTTGGGTGTTTAGCTGAAGATGGATTGCTTTATCTTATTTGGTTATTACAACATTCTGATAAAAAACATGGGAGGACATTATAGTGGCATCCCCACTAATCCTAAGATTTTCAAGGAACTCGTAAAGAATTTCAGAGTGGAAAGGATAGGCCAAAGTCAAAAGGAATTGAAGTGCAGTGGAATTAAAAAGGTTCATTACAGGAAAGTTTAACGCCTGTTGGTTAAGAATCCTAGAAGGAGTGATCCTGACTTCTTTGTATTTGCAGTAGGTTGCTTCATCAGAAGCTGTTAGAAAGCAATTGTCGATAGGTTACGAAAGGAGGAAGCACCTTGGGTTTGGCGATTACGCTTTCCATCGCTAGCCATTGTATAGATTTTGATTTCAAGGAGGATTAGAAGAATTTTGTAAAGAATTTGAATGAATTGGGGTTATTTAAATATAATATTAAGAGATCATACAGTACGCTCATGATATCTTACAGGACGATTGTGAGTAAACAATTAGGCCAGACGATCAGTCAAAAAGGTTGTTTGATTATACATTATGATCAAACATCATACAGGATGATTAGAAATAGGGAGATCATCCCAAGGAGTCGAGTAGTATGACTTTTGACAAAAAGGTTTGTACAATATGAACATGTGTTTATATAGTGCAATCTATAATAAATATCATACCAATTGAATGAATTCTTCTTAATATGGATTTACACGTGGATCGTCAAGATGAACAGGTGTTTGTATAGTATGATTGTCAATCATATATTCAAACTGGTTCATACATTAAGTCAAGGGTTATATGATCAAAGCAATATTATGTAGAACATATTGTACGAAGGTTGTTTGTACATTATGATAGATGATGAAATTTTTTATTTTGCTTGAAAAAATAGTGAGGTTTAGTAAAGTGGTTAGAGTGATGATCATAAAAAAATCATAAAGAATGATAACAACAAAACCAAAAGAACAAAAATAACAACAAAAATAAATCATCAATGAAAATAAATTAAAAAAGAAAAAATAAATAAAACCACAAATAAACAAAAAATATAAGATAAAACACATATGCTGAGAAGCTCATGAATTGCAGATTTCAAGTGATAAGAAAATAATACCGAGCCCAAAAACCACATGCTCCCATTGAGTCTTTTATGAGAGACCATAATTCCAAAGGTCATGAAATAATAGTTTTGAGAGCCTAAGTGAGTTTGGGTCCCTTCTTGAATTTGGATAAATAATCAAAATATATTCCATGTTGTGTTTAATGCAACTTAGGCCTCCACACTAAATGAGTTTGATAGTGGATTATCCAAGTGCAGCTAATGTGTCCTAACATGCCACAGGAAAAAAACATATAATATCAGGAAAATGGTTAACTAACCTATGATAGTTATGATTCCTATTTCTAGGTTTATAAGATGTATGACACGATGAGTGCTTAAGGACATGTTTATTTTGAAAGTCTTTATTTTTTCTAATAAAATTTCATTAGCACTTTGAAGAGCAAATATTTTAATTTTAAAGAGTGCTCACTAAGATCTAAAATGTTAACATATGATTCTAACTCTTTAAGTTATTTTTCTAAATCAAGATGCAATGCTTTCAAAGAATTATTTGTTTCAGATTTAATAGTATATATCTTGTTCAATTCATCAAACACATCCAGTAAAGCTATATGATCCTTATCTAAATCAAAACCCTCTTTTCTGAGCATTTCATTTTCTTTTTGCAAAACTAAGCATTCAATTTTTAAGCTAGCATGCTTCTTTTTCAATTTCCTATAAGAATTATGAATCTATTCTGAAATATCAAGTAATTCATTATATGAAAGTTGAAATACCTCATCTTGTTCAGACTGATCAAGATAGCTATTTTCCATTAAGCATAGATTTGTCACCTCCTCTTCTGCTTCAATTCCAAATGAATATGGTGGAGAGTCTACACAGAATGCCTTCTGAATCCTTTACTTTCCCTCTTTTTAAATTTAGCTTTTTTGTCACCCTTCTCATTACTTGAGTGAGCTTTAAGACTTAGGCAATAAGACTTCAAGTACCCTGGTTTCCTGCATTCATAATAGATAATATCAGAAGAACTGTTAGAATTTTTATAATTTTTACCTTTGCTACATGCTGATGTTGCTTTTGCTTTTTTTTAGAAAGCTTCTGAACTATCAAGTCATTAGTGTGATATCTTCCTCTCCTCTATTAGAGGAACTATATGAATCATTAGCCTTTAAGGCTATCATTTTCTCCTTCATTCTTTCTCCTTGATCAGATTGCCTTTGGCTTATGCTTTGTTCATAGGTGATTAGAGAACCAAGTAAGTTACAATAGAATAAACTTTTAAATCCTTGGATTTTGACATAGCACTTATTTTGGAAGCACAGGAAGAAGGTAAACAATATAGCTTTTTATTTAGTTTTTTAGAATTTGATATTTCTTTACCTAAAGCATGTAGGGATGTGATGATTTGTGTAAACCTACTATACATGTCAGATATAAATTCAGTAGGTTTCATGCGAAAGAGTTCATATTCATGGAGCAAAAAATTCAACCTAGATTATTTCACTTCACTTGTTCCTTCGTAGCTAAAGCATAATATATCCCAAATTTCTTTACTAGTAGTACAAGAATATACACGCATGTAATCTTTAGATTTGAAAGCATAAAATAAATAGTTTAAGCTTTTAACATTAAATTAGGCTAGATCTGTATCTTCTAAACTACCTTCAAAAAAGGGAAGTTTAATTTTCATGTCATTAACTAAACATGTTGGTGCTGAATACCCTTCCTAAACAAACATGCACATGCGGTAATCAATTAATTGCAAGAAAGTAGACATGCAAATTTTCCTAAAATCAAAAGGAATATTATCAAATAGAGGTGTTAATGTGATTGACCTAATTATGAGTGAACGACAGACTAATTTCTTGAAACTTGGCATATATAAAATAAAACAAAATATCATAAAAATATGAGAAAGCAATAACAAACACAATAATATTTGTTAACATTAAAATCAAAGTGCTATGATCAGATTTGCAACACTATTGTCCTCATGCAAATTATAAGATAAATGATAGTTAAATTGTTACAACAACTTTTTGATCTCATGAATTATGTAGAAAAGCTCATGAATGCAATTAAGGGTCCCACGATCCTACAAAGTTTGGATAATAAGTTAGGTTTCAACCTCAATCCAAATGTGTTTGATCAAAATAAAGATTTAGCCTAAAACATAAAGCCATAATTTTAGTAAAAATAATAGAACAATTTTATAAGGGCTCACTAAACACTATAAAGACATCCCCATTACAGTTTCTAATGATGCCCCCACAACCACAAGCATTATATTTTATTGAATCTTTAGTATTCAATTTAATATATAGGAGATGAGGTTTGATCCAATACATAATTCTAGCTTTATGAATATCCTCCCCCTTGCCAAAGTTCAAGCCAAAATGAACTCACCTTATTGTAGAAATTTAAAATTTTAAAACATAAAAGTTTGGCTTTATATAAATGACAAACATTGTCGTTAATCCTAGAAATAATTTTCCCATGATCCATTCTTTGAGTGTCATGATTTGCATCATTTCTATCTAACCACAAGGACTGAAGAATAAGAACATGAATAAAATTCTTAACATGCCCTTTAGAATTAAAAAACTTTGACATAAGAAGGGAAATGATACTAGAGTTCCATAATCATTCCATAAAAAATGAATCAGAATTATATTCATAAAATTTCTCTTTCCAATGGTACAACTTATGAGTTTGATGATCTAAATTTAAAGAGATGTGCATACAATCTAAACTTTTGCCTGCCTAGAGTGGGCTCCCAGTTAATATCATACAGAAATCAATCACCTTATACATCTAAGATATAAAGGTTTTATATATAAGAGATCAATAATTTAGTTTAGGATTTAATCATGATTATTTAATATGAAGATGCACCTATCTAGTGCAACCTAACATAAAGACATTTTAAACTCCAAATTTTATTTTTTGATAACTCTAAACTTCCAAAATTTTCTAAGCTAGTATTCTTTAGAAAAATTTTGCAACATAATAACCCCAACCCATAAGAAGACTATGGCAGCCCCAACTATCACCCTCCTCATTCCTTTCTATTGGATTGTGTGCTAGGTTTGGCGCAAATGGTCCATGGAAACTTAATGCAAGTGTTTATGCAATTTAATTTTATAAGGTTTGAAATTTGGCTCAAGAAAACCCTTTTTAGTTCATTTGGGTTAGCCCATATGGCTAGCTCAAGTGGGCCCATTGGTTGAATCATTTTTGGCTAATGCTTGGCGACCCAATTAATAGTCCCCATGGGTTTTGACACCTTTATTTGATCTAAATGAATGAATTTAATTTTTAAAACTTTAAGGTTAGTTTGGTCAATCATAGTTTACTTAGTCAACATAGTTTGACCAAGTGTTGGGGTTAGGTCCAACCTATTCCAAAAGACATTTAGAAGTTATTAGAGTTTTATGGAGTCAACCATAATAGTTCTCTTGTTGGTGGTATCACTTGTGTAATAGAAATAATATTATAGTTCCATTTGAAATGATTAGATTTTTATGGGTTTTTTGGTCCACCATGGTCAACTAAGGTTTGAAGGAGTCCAAAAAAATATGAAAATGATTATGAACATGTTTGATGAGTTTCCAAAGCTTCCTAAGGTATTTTGCAACAAGATCTTCAATGGCATATGTAATAAATATTTGAATGTTTTATTTTCCTGGAATATACTTTTTGTTTTAAAATTTATAAATATATTAAAGCCTCCAAAATGGACATGCCTAATCAATATTTAAATGATCAAACACCACTCTAGAGCCTTCATCCAGCGTTTTGAACTGTTGGAAAATCACCTAAAATAATGAAAAGTCCTAATACTTTAGGTTTTAGATTTGAATTCTAATTTTTATGATATAGAGTCTTAAGTTGGAATTGGAATTATATTTTATTTAGGATTGAGATTTATCATTGATTTAAAAGTCTAGGATTTAAGAATACTCAAATTATTGATAATCTTTGAGTATTTATTAGTGATTGAGTATTTGATTAACTGACCACAAGGGTGATTATCAAATGAATGATTTACGGTTTAATGATTAATTCACCATCCTATAGCACAATGATGAAATAGGATAAAGTATTGAAGTGGAGTTCAAGGAATTTAAAACCAAGAGTGGAGCTTTGATGTACAGTTTTGACCTGAGATAAAAATGAGGTTAATAGCATCTCTACCAAGTAGAATAGGTAAAAGGAGGGTTTGACTTATTTGTAAGGACAAAGAGGTTAAAGGAGGGTTAGACATATTTGCAAGGACAAGGAGGTTAAAGGAGGGATTGACTTCTCCACTAAGCAGAGGAGTTAAAAGAAGGGATCAACATATTTATTGAGATGGGAGGCGAAAGGAAGGAATGGTATCTCCATTAGGTTAGGACATGTAAAAAGAGATCGACATCTTCATTCGAGCGAGGAGCTAAAGGAGGGTTTTCATCTCTGTTAAGATTGTAGAACAAAGGAGGGATCAACATCACCATCGTAGTAAGTAGCTAAAGGAGGAAAAAATATCTCTGTTGGAATGGGAGTATGAAGGAGGGACATTAAGAGTCTATAAAGATCATTCTCCATCTGGTAAGAGAGAAGGAATTCTCTACCTAGCTGTGTGCTAAAGGACTGTCACTTATTGTGTAATAATAAAAAAGGAGGGCCTTTGCAAAGTTGACATTAGTCAATTTTGATTGAATCCCAATAAACCTTGTTTGTATACTCTTAACATTCTTTCAATTTATTTTTCACACTATGGTTTGCTTGGGTTATCTTTGTGGGAGATTTCTTTAGTTCAAAATTATTTATCTTTGTTAAAGAATTTGTTAGTTTACTTTTGATTATCTTTGTGAAAGAATTTTTGGGTGATAAATCTATGGTTGAAGTTTTTGTCTTGAAATAAAAAATAGAAAAGAATTTTTTTTAATGTTTTGAAATTAAAAAAAAAAAAACTTATTTTTTTTTATATTTTGGTTGGAATATTCTACTCTCTTAAAAGCTTTTGCATATGTCATTTTGATCTTAAATAAAATATTTTTAAAATTATAATTCACACACCCCTCCCTTGGTGTGCCATAAGTACTTTCAAGTTATATCAGAGCGAGGTTCTCAATTTTTAGAGTTAAATATCTTGAGAAGATTCACATTACATACTTTGGAAATTATAGTACTCTAGAAGGGTACTTTATCACTCTACTGTCACTTTTTGATATCATTCCTTCATATTTTTGGAATTAGTTATTGTACGAATACAAATTTTTCGACATGCAACCTAGTAAATCTATTTATGATATGTATACAACAACAACAATAACAACATCAAGCCTTTATCCCACTACTTGGGGTCGGCTACATGAATCTTTTTTCTCCATTGTGTCATATTAAAAGTCAAATTCTCATTTAAATCTAATAAAGAAAGGTCATTTCTAATATTTTCTAACCAAGTCTTTTTTACGTCTACCCCTACCTTTCTTAACATAAGTCAAATCTAATACCTCTACTCTCCTAACCGGGTCATCGAAAGGCCGTCGTTTTATGTGACCAAACCATCTAAAGTGACTCTCTCTAATCTTATCTTCTACTGGAGCTACTCCAACCTTTCACGTATATGCTCATGTCGTATCCTATATCTAAGGGTAAAGCCACTCATCCACCTGAGCATCCTCATCTCTGCCACACTTAACTTAGTATTATGCTTCTCTTTTAATGGCAACATTCGGCACCATAAAGCATTGTAGGCCTCACTACCATCTTATAGAATTTTCCCTTAAGTTTGAGGGGTACATTTCTATCACATAACAAGCCCGATGCATTCCTCCACTTCAACCATCCAACTTGAATTCTGCTAATAATATCCCCATCTATTTCACCATCACTCTGAACAATAGATCCAAGATATCTAAAACGTGTACTCTTATTAATGACTTGATCGCCCAAAGTCACAATCCCCTCACTAGGTCTATTAGTACTAAAATTACACTCCATATATTCCGTTTTAGATCTACTCAAGCGAAAACCTTTAGACTCTAAGGTTGACCTCCATAATTCAAGTTTACCTTCAACTCCCTCTCTAGTATTATCAACAAGAAGAATATCATCAGCAAAAAGCATACACCAAGGTACATCCTCTTACAAATGTCTAGTGAGAACATCCATGACTAAAGCAAAAAGATATGGGCTTAAGGCTGATCCTTGATGTAACCCAACCGAAATAGGGAAATACTTGGAATCCACCTTGTGTTTGAACACAAGTAATAGCTTATGCATACATATCTTTAATGATTTGAATATAAGCATTATTAACTCCTTTCTTTTCAAGAACTCTCCATAGAACTTCTCTTGGAACTTTATCATATGCTTTTTTTAAATCAATATATATCATATGTATATCCTCCTTATTTTCTCTATATTTCTGCATCAAACCTCTTAATAAATATATGGCTTCCATAGTCGACCTACCCGGCATGAATCCAAATTGATTTTGAGAAACATTAGTATCATGCCGCAACCTATGCTCCATAACTCGCTCCCAAATTTTTAAAGTATGATACATTAACTTAATACCTCTATAATTTGCACAATCTTGTGCATCATCTTTATTCTTAAAAATAGGAATTAACACGCTCATTCTTCACTCATCTGGCATCTTTTTAGTCTTTAAAATACTATTAAAAAGTTTAGTAAGCCATGAAATTCCTTCATCTCCTAAGCATTTCCACACCTCTATTGGAATATCATCAGGTCCAATAGCTTTTCCACCCTTCATTTTCTTTAAAGCCTCTCTAACAACAGTTTTACTAATACGCCGATAAAAACAGAAATCTTTATTTTCATTTAGGGTGCTAAGGTCATTATAGTCAATCTTATTTTCACATTCTTCATTAAAAAGTTTAGCAAAACATCTCATCCATCTTTGTTGAATATCATCTTCTAAGAAAAGTATTTTTTGATCTACATCTTTAATACACTTCACTTGAACTAAATCCTTACTACTCCTATCTCTTTGTTTGGTTAACTTATACATATATATTTCTCCCTCTTTAGTATCTAATATATTATATAAATCACTAAAAGCTAATGTCTTTGCATCGCATATTGCTTTCTTAGCATCCTTACAAGCCACTTTATATATTTTCCAATTATCAGAATTTTTAAAATTAAACCAATTTTTATAACAAAGCTTCTTATTTTTAATCTTTTCTTGCACATTTGGATTCCACCACCAACTACTTTTACTATTAGGAGCTTTTCCCTTTGATACTCCAAGGATATCTTTTGCAATATTCTTAATATCACTAGCCACTTTTTCCCACATAATATTAGCATCCTCATGCACAAACAAAATCTTAAGATCTAAAATCTTATTTCCAAAAATATTTTTGTTAATATTCTTTAAATGCCCGCATCTAATCCTAGAAAATTGTTTTAATTTATTTTTTATTTTATGCCCCTTTATCTTAAAGTCAAAAACAAATAATCGATGTTGGGTACATAAATTTTCACTCGGAATAACTTTAGAATCTTTGCAATCTAAACGATTTAGTTTTCTAATAAGAAAATAGTCAATCTGTGTTGTACTATATCCATTTTTATAAGTGATGAAATGCTCATTTCTTTTCTTAAATAAGGTATTAGCAATTGAAAAATTATAAGCTAAACAAAAATCCAATATGGTCTTTCCACCTTCATTCGTCGTTCCAAATCCGTGGCCACCATGAATGCTTTTAAAATCATCTACCTCTCTACCAACATGCCCATTTAAATCTCATCCAATAAAAACTCTTTCTTCAAGAGGTATCTTTTAATTTAGAACTCATATCCAAACCTACTTGAGGAGCATAAGCACTTATAATATTAACAATCTTATCATCAATAACAATCTTTAAAGCTATAATTCTATCTCCAATCCTATTAAGTTTTATAACATTATCCTTTAAACTCTTATCTATAATAAAACCTACACCATTTCTAGTACGACTTCGACCCGAATACCAAAGTTTAAATCCTAAACTATCAATTTCCTTAGCCTTCTCACCAACCCATTTAGTTTCCTAAATGCACAAAATAATTAGCTTCCTATGAATCAAAATATATATTAATTCCATTAATTTTCCTGTAAGAGAACCTATATTCAAAGTTCCTATCCTAATTTTAGTTTCATGGACTAGCTTCTTTGCCCACATCCGTCCTTGATATGGGAACCCTTGCCTATTTAACACTGCACCCGGGCGCCGGTGCAGCGGCCCTTGCACACTTGTCACTATATTCAGGCCATACAGCGCGTCGCTTTTAGGGGACGCCCTAGCATTAACACAATTTCTTAAAGGATTCATGTCATTATTATTCGACAAGTTTTATGCTGGCTGTCGACTACCTAATGCAACCCTCCACTTTTCTCATCCAGGACTTGGGACCTAGCAATGGCAGTGTTTATTTATGATATGTATACTATGTTTTCAAAAATCATAACATCATTGTATGCTTTGCATAGAGATATCTCAAATTTTAAAAAGTTAACAAAATTTTACATTGTTTACTTCAATCTTGAGATTAAAAGTTATTTTATTTTATGTGCCAAATGATTTAAATTCAAATTCTATAGATAATCTTATTGGATCTTTGATTTCCTATGAGTAAAAGTTTTGTCAAAGAAATGCATATTCAAGTGAAAATAAAAAGGAGCAGACAATAGCGCTAATGGCTAACGATAAAAAAAATAAATAATTAAAAAGAAAATGGAACTGATGATATTGTACCGATGCCGGACAACTTAAAAGATTCCTCAAACATAAAAAAGTGCCACTTTGGCAAACATAATGGTAAGTGCCAAAGAAAGTAAGTTTTTTTTTATTAATATAGTTTGTTTTGAGTGCAAAAGCTAAGAGATTATTGGTCTTACTATCCATACACAAAGATCCGCTCAGCAAAATATAAAGGTGATGACAAATTCAATGTAAAGAAGGGAAAACAAAAATTTTAATAGACTTTTTGAGCAAACTCAGATTCAGAATCATCAAAAAAGAAAGACTAAGCACATGTAACAAACTTGTGTTTAATGGCCAAAAAGAATACTAGTGACTCAGACAACAATCAATGATGCTTAAAGAAAATTAAAAAGCAATTCATGCATCTTAAAAGAGAGCATTTAACATTGCTAGAAGAATGTACCAATTTAATAAATTATTACTCAAAGTAAGAACTGATCATATTACATTAGATAAATACCATGAATTATTAGATGAAGAGCATACTGCATTTAAAGAAAAGTATGAGTTATTAACAAAGAGCATATTGAGTTAGAAGAAGAATTTAAAGAACTAGAAATATTAACCTTAAAATGAAGCATTGGTTCAATTAGTTATATATAAAAGTACAAATAAATACTTTAAAAAAGAAAATTATAACACTTAGAGAAAATGCATCAGGTCCTACACACACAAAAAAGTCACACATAAGAATACATCATGCATCATCATCTTTCAAAATATGATATTATCCCTCATATAGATTAGTGAATTCATTTTAAGGGATTAAATGTTTTTCTTATGGCATATTAGAATATATTACATGTTTTTGCACACATGAAATCCATCATAGATCATATATGATCTAGAGGCCCAAGACATTATATGCATTGTATAGCTTACATTCATTGCAAAATTAGGTACGACCCAAATCTACTTGGTTTCCAAAATTATATCTTAATTGATATTATAGGTGTGCTCTCATATGAGCTCTGTAAGAGCATGTGATACTTGGACAACATATGCTCTAGACATGTGAATGGAGTTATGAAATAATTCATCATGTTGGAATCTAGGAGTGGAGGAAAGGTCACACTTGGAGATACCATTACAAGAAAATTAATGGGTGTTGGTACTATATGTAAAGCTGACAATTTTTTTATTGAAAATGTTTTACTATTAGAAGGATTAAAATATAATCTTTTAAATATCAATCAACTTTGAGATAAAGAATTTAATATAAAATTTCTTTTTATAAAATGTTTACAAATATTAAATGGAAAAATTACTTTAAAATGATTGAGAATCAATAATGTTTATATGATAGATTTAATTTATATTGATAAAACAAGTGATATTTGTTACCTAAAATAAACTATTGATGAATCATGGTTGTGTCATGGGAGACTATGACTTATAATCATGAGGACTCTTATTGAAAACACTCAATTAGAATTGGATAGATGTATTCCTAAGTTAGAGTTTTTCAAAGAGCATCTTTGAGATGCATGTTAGTTATGGAAGCAAACTAAATAATCATTCCATTGCATTAAGAATGTAGTAACCTCAATACCCATAGAAGTAATTCACATGAATTTATTTGGACCTATTAGTGTAATAAGTCTAGGTGAAAAATCATTTGGATTTATGAATGTTGATAATTACTCAAGATACACTTGGGCTAAATTATTAACAAATAAAAATGAATCATTTGAAAAATGTAATACTTTCTCAATATGGATTCAAAGAAAAACAAGATGCTTAATTTTAACAATCCACAGCAAACACAAAGGTGAATTTAAAAATGAAAATTTTGAATATTTTGTCAAGAGTTTGGAGTAGAGACTATAATTTTAGCCTATTAAACACCACAAAAAATTTAGTAGCTAAAAGTAAGAATAGGACATTGGTATAGGCTGTTAGGTTATTGCTTAGTGAGTAGTCTACTCAAGTATTCATGGGCAGAGGAAACTAATACTACTTGCTATACTCTTAATCAAAAATTAAAAGACACAGTAGGAATTGCTTAATGGTAGAATGCCAAACTTATCTCATATGCATATATTTGGAGGCAAAAATTTCACTCTAAATATTGGAAAATCTCATTTAGGAGAATTCAATATGAAGATTGATAAAGGAGTATTTTTAGGATATTTGTCTATAGCTAAAGCATATATAATATTTAATAAAAGAATTTTTGCTGTTGAAGAGTCCACCCATACTATATTTGATGAATTAAATAAGGTTTTTAAAATTAGAATAATTATTCATGAAGAAGAAGAGATAACTCATAGAGTTGAAAATGTTGAATTAGAGGATAGATAAGATGCTCAAGATTATTTCCTAGGGAATGGAGATATTCATCTAGTCACCCTAAAGAACATATCTTAGGAAACCACTCTAAAGGGGTTAGAACTTGGTATGGTCTTAGAAAGGAAGTTAGTCACACAACTTTCTTGTCTATGATAGAACCCACATATATATCAGGTATTAGGATTTAAATATTTGATTGTAGTGATGCAAGAAGAATTAAACAAATTTGTTATAAATGATATGTTGGAATTATCAAGTAGACCTTCTAATTAGAGTGTTGTTGAAACTAATTGGTTTTCAAAAGTAAATTAAATTATGGATAAATAGTTTGAAATAAGTCTAGGATGGTAGAAACAGAGTACAATTAAATCGAAGGAATAGAATTTAAGGATACCTTTGCCACCATAGCTAGAATAGAAGCCATCAAGTATTATTGCATGTTTTAAAGGCGTCAAACTATATCAAATGGATGAAAAAAGTTGTTTTTTAAATAGAGTGATTAAATAAGATGTATATGTAGAATAGCCCCCATGGTTTTGAGAAAGTTTCCTTTCCAAATCACATTTATAAGCTTAAGAAAGGACTATATGAGCTTAAGCAAGGATATAGGGGATGGCATGATTGACTTAGCAATATTTTAATTGAAAAATACTTCATTAAAGGCATTCTAGATATCACCGTATTCATTAAAAAAAATCCATAAGATATAATCTTAGCTATATTTATGTTGATAATATTCTATTTGGATCCACCACTAAAAATTTATGCAATGATTCTTCTTCCACTATGAGGTTTGAATTCAATATACGTATGATGGGTGAGTTGATCTATTTCCTTAGTTTCAATATTAAGCAAAGAGTGGATAAAACCTTCTTAATCAAAACTAAATATATTAATGAAAATAAAAACATATATATATATATATATATATATATATATATATATATATATATATATATATATAAGTTTTTAAGATTGTGAATAAACTGATGAGCCTGACTGCTCAATTAGATAAGGATGAAGATGTTAAATTACTTGATAAAAAGAAATTTAGTGGGATTATATGTTCCTTACTTTACCTAATTATTAGTAGGGTTGATATTATATTTTTCATTTTTTATGAGCTAGATTTTAGAATGACCTTATGGAATCCCATATGACTTCCATTAAGAGAATTTAAATATATCTCATAGGTACTCATAACTTAGGCATCTAGTATCCTAGAAATAGTTTGACCTTTGACTTAGTTAAGTACTTAAATTAAAATTTTTCTAGATGTAGAGTAGATTGGAAGAGCACCTCAGGAACATGTCTATTAATAAGACAACCCTTTATTTCCTTGTGTAATAGAAAGAAAAATTTCAATGCTCTTTCCACTATAGAGGTTGAGTATGTAGCTTTGGGAAGTTTTTTCAAAGTACTATGGCTAAAGCAATAGCTTCTTGATTTTGGATTGCTTATAAAAACCATCCCTATCATGTGTGATAATATGAGTGTGATCTATTTCACTAAAAATATAATTCAACACTCTCATACCAAACATATTAACATTAGACATCACTTTATATGGGATCATGTAGTTGAGGGATGTGTAGAGATGCAACATGAAGACATAGAAAATTAGTTACCAGATATTTTTACCAAACCCCTAAATTATGATAGTTTCAATGCACTTAGGATTAGATTGGGCTTTGTAGATATAAGTGCTTAAGGAAATTGGGGTCACTTCATGTCATATATGTTGTTATATATTTGTGTTAGTTTGTGTGTTTATTTGTGCCATTTTTGTGTTGTTTGTAGCTTGTTTTCATTATGCCCTATTTTTTAGTCTTTCATTTTCATTATAGTTATTTTCCTCCTTTTGGTGTTATCAAAAGGAGGAGTAGTGCTGTCTTGGTTGTATTTGCTTTTTTATTAGTATATTCTCTCATTATTTTCTTTTAGTTTGTGTATTATTGTATTTTATTTAAAACTTTTTTTTTTGTTGTGTTGCTTGTACATATTTTTTAATTAGTGCAGTTCTTGTTATTTTCTTTCTGTATGTATATTATTGTATTTTGTCAAAAAATATTAAAAAAAACATGTTAAAAATAAAATAAAATAAAATAAATAATTATATTTATAATTAACATATACTTTCCCCCATTTTTAAAAGAAATCATTTAGTAAGGGGAAGAACTTAGTGAGAAATTAAAAATAAAACTTGGAAATTTTAAATTCTAACCAACAATGTTTTCCATCATAAAAAAGGGAGAGATTGTTTAAATCTTGGAGCCCGACCTTATATTTTGATAATTACAAATATTATTAGATGACCATTTATTTATTCCTACTTTATATATTATTTATTATTCTTATGTTTCTCCAACAATTTTTGGTATAACATACACTAAACAAAATTAAAGTATCAAGGCTCAAGCTAGTGCAACATCACAGTCAAAATAGTTTATGTTTGAAAGAGTATGTACTTTTATTTTTCTTGAGTCATTTTTAATATTAGGTATATGTTAGCTTAGCAACCATGAACACAAACAAAAGGGGGAGTAAGTATGAATATTGGAAATTTTTTGTTAATCATACTATACTATCCAAATTAAATTGTATGAAATTTTCAAATTAAATTTAATTTAATTATTTAATTCAATAAGATAACGTAAATTTAAGCCAAAACAAATTGTACTATACGACCATCACAACATATATGATGATAATCTCTTTTGAGAAACCCTGTCGTCGAATCTTATTGACTTAAATTAGGAAAATTTGAAATTTGAATTAATTGTGTTGTATTTTCCATTTTGCACTATATGAATTTTAATTAAAATTATTTAATTTATTTCTAATGATTTAGGAATTGAATCAGATCTAATCATATTTAGTGATCATATTGTACAATATATTAATTCTATAAGATGGTGGTGAGACCTGTAATGCTTTATGGTGTCGAATGTTAGCTTTAAAATAGATGCATAATACTAAGTTAAGTGTTGTAGAGATGAGGATGCTTAGGTGGATGAGTGGTTTACCCTTAGATACAGGATACGAAATGAGCATATACGTGAAAAGGTTGGAGTAGTTCCAGTGGAAGATAATATTAGAGTGAGTTGCCTTAGATTATTTGGTCACATAAACTAAGGCCTTCCAATCACTTGGTTAGGAAAGTTGAGGTATTATATTTTACTTATGTTAAGAAAGGTAGAGGTAGGCCTAAAAAGACTTAGTTAGAAAATATTAGAAATGACCTTTCTTTGTTATATTTTAATGAGAATTTTACTTTTAACAGGTCACAATGGTGGATTCCAATAGTGGGACAAAGGCTTATTGTTGTTGTATTTTACAATATATTAATATATTGTACAATTCACAAGAGAAAACACTGAGTGAATCTTAGTTCATCCTGGATGATATGTGATCTGATTGAATTAATCATAATTTATAATATGTGTATTGTATTGTACAATCAGAATGCTTAATATTGAAAATAAGCTTCTTAGATCCCTTTTTATAAACTATTATTATATTTTTAGGGAAAGGGGCTTGATTAGTTATATATATTTTCTTCTTGGGAGAGAGCTAGAAGAGTCCACTTCATAAGAAGAGAGAGAAAGGAGGTGAGGTTGAGAGAGGGAGTGTATATGGAAAAAATTATTTATGTCGATGGATTCAATTTATATTTCTACAATCAAATCTGCATAATTCATTGTATACCATCTTCAAAGACTGACTGATGCTTCACTATTGATCTAAAGATAAAAAAAAATTTATTTTCATTATTAAACTAAACATGACATTCAGTTATAATTTTAAAAATAAAATTAACTAATGAATAAAATTTTAATTTACATCTAGAGATTTTCCCATACTTTAGTGAGTTAAAGTAGAGTTTACTTTTTATTGGGTTTTAGGATCCCTATAGAGAGACAAGATTCTATAGCCAATTACATCTCAAGAGAGAAAATATTCAATTAAAGTAGAAATTTTGCTTCTATTTTCTTATATTTACAAAGATTGAATGAAAGATTTAAGTTCTCAATCTACTAATTGGGAATGGTTCAACATATTGAACACATACTTACGAGTCAATGGAGGAAGAGGTAGAGATTAATCTAAGATTTTTAGAGAAAAATGAAAAACACTCTAACATATACTAAAGTTTTGATTTATAATTTAGATCAAAATTTATTTTTAATTTATGTTGACAATTTATTAGATGATTTTTATGTCTAATGTATATAGGAAAGATAGCTTTTTTTTTTTTTTTTGAATAATGCAAAATTGCATAGAATAAAGGAAAAAACCTAGATACAAGCTAATGAGAGTAACCCAATTTATCACATTCTTCCATTACTAAATTAATAAAGGAAGAAGGAAGGTTTCTCTCACAAAATAAGTCCCAACGAAAATCAAATGATAAAGCTAAGTTATCACAGTAATCCGCTAACTTATTATAATTGTGACTAACACAATGAAAGATAACATTATTGAAATTTCTAAAAAATGATAAGTCTTCACTTTCCATGTTCCATCCTATCTTCTTTGGTTTACTATACAGGTTTTGAAGAAAATTGAGAACATTATTATTGTCACCTTCCACAATAATGCCATTTACATATTGAAACATCCCTTGTAGTACCTCTTTAAGGGCTGAAAAAGCTGAAAAACTCCAATTGAGCAATGTCCCAATACACTTTTCCCATACCAAAAGCTAATAGAAATCTTCCTTTTCAATCCCTCACAATGCCACCGATACCTGCTTCATAATTGTCTTTAAGTGTAGCATCAAGGTTTATCTTAACCCAATCGGGTGGAGGAGATTGCCATTTATCATAGAACAGTTCATGGGACTGATTGACAAACCAGTTATCCGATCGAATTAAAGCCTGATTACCCGAGCTAATAAAACTGAGAATGAAAATTGCAATCATCACATTGCTTTCCTTTGGTTTTCCATTCTTCACCCCGTTTCTATGATTCCACACAAAACATATTACAGTAAAATATATACTGACCACCATCACATTAGCATCCTTTAGTCTTAGCAAGGCAAACAAAAAATCCTTCTAGTCATTAAATTCTGATAATTGGAACCCCTAGCTTCTAAGAACATCCTGAAAGTTCATTAGGGATGTTAAGACCTATAGAACTGGCCAAGGCTAAATAAAGAGAGAGGTGAATTGAAAAAGAAGAATCTTTAAATTAAAACACAAGCCAAAATCACCACAGAAAAATAAATACAGAAATTAAAATGTGAAAGCAGTAAAAAGAAAGAACACACCAGATTTATAGTGGTTCGATCAAACCTTGACCTACGTCCACTCCTTGGAGGTACCCTCCAAGTATTGCACTAAAATAAGTGTCTGTACTTTAGCCCCCACAGCTAGGCAGAGAAGCCCTTACAAAATCACTTCCACCTTCCCCGGTTCGGCGGAGTCGCCGGGTCCTTTGACACCAAAGAGATCTTCTTCTTTGGTGAACTTACCTCGAGACAAGCCTTGAATCCAATGGTACTAAGGTGCGAGTTCACCGGAGCAATCGTGTAGATCCCCCACCACACTCCCTTGAGTTCCTCCCCCTCACAGGATCTTCTCCCTCTCAAACTCCACCCTTTCCTCTCTCCCTTCCAAGCTCTCTCTCCAAGTTTCCCCCACAAGAATGAAGCTACAATGGCTGCCAAAGACATTTACAAAGTGCCATGCCAAGCTTAAATAGAAAAGCTAAAAATAAGCTCATTAATGCAAGTTGCTGACATTATCGTCCAGGACGATAGGTATATCGTCCTGGCCGATCAGTACAAATTCAGCTCATCAGTCCGGGATGATTTGGGACGATCAGAAGAAAATTGGTTACATCGTCATGGCCGATATCATGATCGTCCAAGATGATTAGTTTAAAACTGATTTCAATTATCCTGATCATTGTCCTGAATTTGAGCTGTCCGATGTAGATCATCCAGGACATCATCCCGGCCGATCAGGAGATCGTCCCGGATGATGTGATCGTATCAATCAACCATTAATGATTTCTAAAGATACCATATCAATTTAGGCTTAATTGAGTTAGATAGGCCTAGACGATATAAATATCGTCCTGGCCGATTTCCTAAAACAAAGAATTTCTAAACTGATTATGGCGGCTGATTCTTTCTGAATTTAGACTATCGTCCTGGCCGATACAGGTATCGTCCAAGCCGATCCGCTAATGACGGCTGCCTTAATGAGGATGCCCTAATTAGGGTTTCTGATTTTGGACATATCATCAAGGACGATATAAATATCTTCCCGGCCGATATTACCAAAAATAGAAATCTTATAGGGAACACCAGGAAATCTTCCAAGTTACAAATCAACAGATCCCACACCAAATACAACAGACTCAAGATAGGAAAAAGATTATAAACTGACTCAGACCTAGTCTACCCAATCTTGAGCTGGTCCCAAATTGTAGTCTTATCGTGTGGACCTAAAACGTTAGCACATAAGGCAATAGTAGAGAAATAAGGATTATTTTCTATCATCAAAATCATAAACAATAGATCCACAACAATCTCCCCCTTTTTGATGATGGCAAACAATTTAATTTGAATTTAAAAAAAAAATTAATTTCTCCTAATCTCCCCATCACTAGAATAACACTTTTAAAAAGTAGGGGAGATGAAAATATTTTTGATGTTTTAAAATTTTTGAAAAGAAAGAAAAAAAAAAGGATACAAATTCAACAGTACGTTCTCCCCCTTTGACATTATAAAAAAGAGAGGAGGTACAAAAAAATAAAACACAAAGAATGTTCCCTGATCTAGTGAGAAAATAAAATATTCTTAAAATGATAAAGTTACCTCTTGGTTTTAATCAAAATCATAGTAGAATCGGATTTGACAACGCGTAGCCCTGAAAAGGTTAGAAACTCTGAAATTGATAATCCAAACTCAAGTTCTTTAAAAAGGCAAAAAAACTTTTTAATTCAAGATCTAAATAAAGGAATAAATTAGAGAAAGAAACAATAATTTTTCAAAAACTCCTTCCATAAAATATATCTAATAGAAGATCAATGCATAAATTTTTGAATCAAGAATCAAGATTTTTAAACTCAAGTATCGAAAGTATCAAGGGTTTTCTTAAGATTTTTAAGAATTACAAGAATGGTAAGCATTAACTTTGTGGGCTCATTTTATGCCTCTCGACAATTGGTTGGCGCACTGCGCATCTTTTGATACACTTTGTGTATTATATATTTTCAATTTGGCGTCTTTGCGCATCTTTTATTTTTGGCATCATTGGCCAATTTTTTGAATATGCTTCCTTTCTTAATTCTTAAAAACAAAGAAAAACCCATCTTAGTGACAAAGTGAATTGCTTGATTAAGAAAATTATGAGTTAGATTCAAAAACTTGCAAAAGATTCCTATGCGATAAATAAAACGTAGGGAGATAAAAAATTTTGTTTCAAAACCCAATTTAAAAGATGAAAAAGATTTTAAATCAAAAGTAGGATAACCTTTTTTAGAAAACAGAGATTGAGAGTTAAAAATAAATGAATTTCATTCCTTTAACTATTTGTAAGAAGCAAAACACAACTTACCAAAGATTTCAAGAAAAATCAGGAAGTATATTTTTTTCATTTTTAGAAAAGTGAATGTGTGTGTTGATTGGAGAAAAAAATTTAACGAAAACAAAAACACAAAAGAAAAAAAATTGAGAAACAAAAAGAAAGACACAAATAAGCTGTTTAACCCATTATCTATTTCCTGGTCTGATGCTTCTGAGACTAGATCTGCCCATGAGATTTTTTGTTTTTCATTATTTCCCCTGTTTAAATTTAGCTTCGCCTTACCCTTTTCTTTTGTAGGAAGAATTCTTAAATTAGGGCACTCATTTTTAAAATGTCCAGGTTTCCTGCATCGAAAACAAATAACGTCAGAAGAAATATGGACATCCTTACCACTTTTACCTTTTTCCACTTTTGTTTATGCTTTGGTGAGCTTTGTGATTTGCTTAACAAGTCGTTGCATTTGTCACCAACTAAGCAATCTTTTTCCGTATCTTCAATTTTTAGAACAATCGTTTCACCTGCATCCAAAATTTTTTGACCCAAACCTTGCTCGTAGGCAATGAGTGAGCCAATCAAATTATCAATAGAATAATCATTCAAATCTTTTGATTCACAAATAGCAACAACTTTGGCATCAAATTTTTCAAGAAAATAACGAAGAATTTTATTGACTTTTTTAAAATTTGAAAACTCTTTTCCTAAGGCATGCAAAGATGTTACAATTTGAATGAACCTAGTGTACATGTCTAAGATTGTCTCATAAGGTTTCATGGAAAATAATTCAAAATCATGCATTAACAAATTCAACTTGGATTGCTTGATTTCACTAGTGCCTTCGTATATGGTATGTAGTTTATCCCAAACTTCCTTACCAGTAGTGCACGTGGAAACTAACATAAAATCTTTAGAGTTTAAAGCACAGAAAAAGCAGTTTAAAGATTTTGTATTCAATTGAGCATTTACTTGTTCTTCCCTATTCCATTGATTAAACAAAATATTAGTTTTAACTCCATTAACAATATGTGACGGTGATGAATAACCAGTTAAAATCATATGCCACATATGAAAATCAATTGATTGTAAGAAAATAGACATGCGAGTTTTCCAAAAATCAAATAACATATTTTCAAATAAAGGAGGTCTGGTGATTGAATAACCTTCCGTAATAGCACGATTAGCCATGGATCAAAATTCAAAAGCTTTTAAAAACTTATTTTATGAAAACTTGCTCTGATACCACTTGAAAGTTTGTTAGGGATGTTAAGCCCTATAGAACTGGCCCAAGGTTAAATAAAGAGAGAGGTGAATTGGAAAAGTAGAATCTTTAAATTAAAACACAAACCAAAATCACCACAGAATAATAAATGCGTAAATTAAAATGCCGAAGCAGTAAAAAGAAAGAACACACCAGATTTATAGTGGTTCGGTCAAACCTTGACATATGTCCACTCCTTGGAGGCACCCTCCAAGTAATGCACTAAAACAAGTGTCTCTCCTTTAGCCCCCACATCTAGGCAGAGAAGCCCTTACAAAATCACTTTCACCTTCCCCGGTGCGGCGGAGTCGCTGGGTCTTTTGACACCAAAGAGATCTTCTTCTTTGGTGAACTTACCTCGAGACAAGTCTTTAATCTAATGGTACTAAGGTGTGAGTTCACCGGAGCAACCGTGTGGATCCCCCACCACACTCCCTTGAGTTTCTCCCCCTCACAGGATCTTCGCCCTCTCAAACTCCACCCTTTCCTCTCTCCCTTTCAAGCTCTCTCTCCAAGTTTCCCCCTTAAGAACGAAGCTACAATGGCTGCCAAAGACACTTACAAAGTGCCATGCCAAGCTTAAGTAGAAAAGCTCAAAACAAGCTCATTAATACAAGTTACAGACATTATCTTCTAGGATGATAGGTATATCATCCAGGACGATAGGTATATCATCCAGGATGATAGGTATATCATCCTGGCCGATCAGTACAAATTCAGCTCATCAGTCCGGGACAATTTGGGACGATCAGAAGAAAATTGGTTACATCATCATGGCCGATATCACGATCGTCCAGGCCGATTAGTTTAAAACCGATTTCAATCGTCCTGATCATAGCTCTGAATTTGAGCTGTCCGATGTAGATCGTCCAGGACATCGTCCCGGCCGATTAGGAGATTATCCCGGACAATGTGATCGTATCAATCAAACATTAATGCTTTTCAAAGATACCAGATCAATTTAGGCTTAATTGAGTTAGATCAGCCTGGACGATATAAATATCATCCTGGCCGATTTCCTAAAACAAAGAATTCCTAAACTGATTATGGTGGCTGATTCTTTCTAAATTTAGACTATCGTCCTGGCCGATACAGGTATCATCCTGGCCGATCCGCTAATGACGGCTGCCTTAATGAGGAAGCCCTAATTAGGGTTTCTGATTTTGGACATATCATCCAGGATGATATAAATATCATCCTGGCTGATATTACCAAAAATAGAAATCTTATAGGGAACACCAGGAAATCTTTCAAGTTACAAATCAACAGATCCCACACCAAATACAACAGACTCAATAAAAGAAAAAGATTACAAACTGACTCAGACCTAGTCTACCCAATCTTGAGCTTGTCCCAAATTGCAGTCTGATCGTGTGGACCTGAAACGTTAGCACATAAGGCAATCGTAGAGAAATAAGGAATGGTTGCTATCATCAAAATCATAAACCATAGATCCGCAACACATCCATCACCATCCGTATCTTACAACAATTAGAGGAAACATGGTTTACATCTTCTACTACACCAAAACCCAATGGACATAAAAGAGATTCAGATAATATTCTCCTATAGAGAAAAGCTTCTATGGGAATATCATCAAAAAATAAATGCCAAATAAAAACCTCCACCCTTGCATTCAATTTCAACTTGTATATCCATGAAACCTAAACTTCATCCTTCATATCTTTACAGCCATCCTCTATTAGTAAAGTTGAGATAGATTTCCCAGACATCTTGTATTTTAACTCCATGTAGTCTTCATGTATATCTTGAGAGATCTAAACCTTGCAAATCAGATTCAGTAATTTTGCACCAAAGTACAGACTGAGTTTTTCACGGTCCCAATTCCCCTCATGAATGAAGAATTCAAGAGTAATGCTATCATCTTCAAGAGGTCCTACAAATGTTGGCCATTTGAGTAAATTCTTATCCAAGATCCAGATATCATTCATTCAACACATTAATCTTGGATCCATTCCCAATTTTCCACCTTACAAAATTTTTGAAAGCATTCCACCTACTAGAAATGATCTTCCAAGAGGAAGAACCACCTCTGTACACACCACAATCCCACAAATTGACTCCATACTTAGCCAGTAGATTCTTGTTCAGAAATGAATCTAAATTCTCAATAATTCTCCATGCAAACTTTGCTCTCATGGTATTCCTCCTAGCCACTGCTAACTGAACACACCATCCTCCATATTTATTTGGTTTACACAGCTGCTCCCATGCCATATAATGAATCTCTCATTTTCCATCACATTCGTTCCATATAAAGTCTCTACAAAGCCTTTCAAACTCTACCAAAGTCTTTGAAGGAATGAGAGAGTGTGTCATGATAAAGATAGGAAAAGAAAGATAAACAACTTTAACGAAAACCAGTCTACATGCAAGGGAAATATATCTATTCCCCCAAGCATTCAATTTTTTACTAGATTTATTCAATAGCACTTGAAAATCCACCTTTTTTAATCTCCTCAAGGCCATCTTAATACCCAAGTACTCAAATTCTTTCACTAGTTTACCCCCCATAAATCTGGAAATCTGCACTTTCCTCATCCTTTCCACCGAGCTACCACAAACCAAGGAAGATTTATGATAGTTGATCTTCTGGCCGGTCCACTTACAATAACCCTCCACAATTTCTCTAACCTAAATAGCTATTTTTATTTGGAACTATGGTTTTATGTTATGGCTTTAATTAGAAATTTAGATTATGTTTAGGGTTCAAATGCACCTAACTAATTCAATTTGATATGGCTTTACCCTCACTCTAAATATTATTTATATTTCTAAAAGTATGTTTTTTTTAGAAAAATCTTAAAGCATAGTAGTCTTATACAATTATAAAATACTACAAAAAACTCTAATTCTTATGCCCTCATTCCTTATCATTGGCTAGTGTACGTTGTAGGAAAATAAAATGCATGCATGCATGCATGTACGGATAGGTAAAGGTGTTGGGGTATGCAATACCAAACTTCATCATCCTAGATCTAACACAAGTATGCTTACAATGGTAATGTATATACATAAAAAAAAGCTAAGAAATAATCTACCCATCTAATGTTATCAACTACCATCCCATATGTCATAATTGTTAGATAATATGTAATATAAACAATTTAAATAAAATGTTCTAAAGTTTTCTATTAGAAGTTTGATTTCTTGATATTTGGGGGTTAACTTTCATGGACCATTTATTCTATCTCTTAGAAATTAATATATTTTAATAGCAGTATATTATGTTTCCAAGTGGATTAAAGGAGTGTCAATCCCCAAGAATAATTCTCAAGTTGCCATAAATTTCTTATTTGACTATAAAGTAATGCAACACTTGATCTACCAACATTGTAGTGCTATGTAGTTTATAAACAAGAGTTGACTGGAGAACATGTTTTTATCACTCATTTTAAATCCTTCAGTCTTTGTCTGTAAGAAGAATCCCTACTAGTGATAAATGGCACAAAAACTTATTATTTGTAAGAAGAGGTCCTCATCTTCTTCTTCCTCTTACAGTAAGAAGTGGTTCATAAGAATGGCTTTCAAAAAAAAGGTATATTCATTCCGTGGTGTCAAAGAAACTTATCCCTAAGAGAGAATTGAAGAGTCTTGAGGGAAAAGTAGAATCTATGATACTTCATGGGGGTGGGAGAATTTTTATAATGAGCTTATTCCATGTATAGTCTTTTTTGTCAGGGAATGCCTTACAAATGTATAAGGGCCTAGGATAATACTGAATTAGTTAAGAAGAAGTAATTCTTGTTTGATAGTGTGACAATAAATCATATTTTTAGGAAACAAAATTAGAAATTAGATAAGTGTACTTCTTTCATGAATACTCATGTAGATTATAATTATATCTTAAAATATCTTATTTCTACTGCCAATGCCCAGTGGAAAGTAAGGAAGGGTAAACTTATAAATTTCCTTACTTATGTTTTGACTATAGAAGCTAAAGCCTAGCATTACTTTATCTCCACAAGATTAATACCAATCATAAAATGAGTGATGTTACTAAGGATAGGACCTTCCTTAATTATATTTTCCAGACATGGATAACTATAGATGTTGAAAAAATCATTCACCAGTCCCTCCTGTATATAATTAGGAGATCTACTACATAAGTTTTTTATCCTTATTTAGCTAAAACTTTCTGTATTTAAACTGGAGTCTTATGAAACCTTATAAAGGGGTAGCTTTTCCCCAATTTTTCTTTTACTAAAAATTGAATCCAATCTTTATGATACCCTCCAAGGAACCTTGAAAGAATTCAAGTCAACTGCCTAGCTGCTACAACCCAAGCTCAGAGGCCCCTAGACTAGTTTTGATTAGGTTGTTATACTCAAGGAGCAAGTCATTGGGATCTAAAGTACTATGGATGAGATCTAGCAGTGGAAGAAAGGAATGATCTACATATTGGACTATCTTATGGACTAGTAATAGAAGAAAAATTAATATATTACTGACTTGGATGGAACATTAGTTAACAAGTTTAAGAACTGCTAATTCTTTTCTAATTAAACAAATAATTTCTTTCTATATCCCCAACTTTTTATACTTGTAAAGAGCCTGCTTCATCATCAGTAGAAGAAGAGTAAGAGAATGAACAACTAGATGAGGAATACATAAATTGAGTTCCCATGCATTGTATTTTTCCTTAATTATGTTTGTATGTATAAATGTATGTTTGAGGGGGAGATTTAATGAATTTATATTTTGTTATTTTGAGTGTTCAAATTTTATTAATTATCTTTAAATTTTTATTGTGCAATTTTTTGTCTTAATTAAACATTATCTTATGTTTCCTTGGAATGTAAAGTTAGGAATTAAAAACTAAGAAAAATAAAAAATTATGTGATTAATAGTATACAAATTAGAAAATAACAAAATTAAGCAAATTTTGTTACAACTAATAATCTTATTCAACTCAATACTTCCTAATATATTATATTCCAAAAATCATTTAATCACTTTACTACTTTCATAGGATTTATTGATTGAAAATCTATTAAGAGTAGAATATTTTGATTAATTTAAAGTCATATCATAAGTGTGTACTATTGGAATCAAGGTAAAATGAACTTATATTACACAAGTTTGAGAGAAAATAAGTATTCAAAATCATTAAGAAGTAGTTGGAAAAAATATGAGAAAGAAAAAAAGAAATAAATTAAATTAAAAAAACAAAGAAAAAGAAAAAGAAATGAAAGCTTAGTAATGAAATATGAAATATTGGTACTTTAAAATCTAAGTCTGGCTTGATCAATCTAAGAAAGCTCAAACCTAGGAAGAATTATAGGAATCACGGTACAATAGAAAACTTTTGTTTCTTTAAATTTACAATCATTAAACCATAGGTAAGATAGTAAGAAAAATCTTGTACACATTTAGGAGTATAGTTTAAAGGGAATATTTTTGAAGATGAAATATTAAGTTGTTAAAATTTAAAATAATTTTTTGTTTTAGAATGAGTATGGCTATTTAATCCTTAAAGACATTTTTTTTATTTAAATTTCTCTTTCAAAAGATTGCATTCCACTAAAAGGAGATAATTCTATTAAAAAATGTACATGGATTACTTGCATGAAAGTTGCATTACATTATCATTTTGGTAGAAAATTCACAAAATGAAGGTAAAATTAATTATGATGGAAGTAGCGTTGTGGCACCACAACATATAGACTTATAGTATTAGGACGTAAAAAATCCAAAAGGAGGTGTGCCAAATTGTTATTATTTAGCATTATAACACAATATTGCCAGTTCCTAGAGTGCCATAGTTGCATGGGAGCTTAGCCAATACTGAGAGAAAAGCTCCACATTGCCTAAAGATCTCAGCACCATAATGCTAAATCGCCATCCTAAGCATCACAATGCCAAAATCCCCATGCACCATGGTGGAGCAATTAATACAGTTATGCCATCAAAATGACACATTGATTAAGTTCAAACATTGTGATAGATCATCTTTTAAGAACTATGATTATAGGACATTATGGAGTGTCGCAGTGCTACATAACCCAATGTTTTGATGCTATGATTAGTAATTTGACTTCTAATATAAATGATTGTAAATATTTCATTAGGAGAGGGGCTCATTTTTAGTGTACTTTTTCATTCTCTTTATTATGGGAGATGGAGAGTGAGAGGGAAGGGCACAACGAGATTGAGATCCATTTGTATCATTAAATTGTATTCTATCTTTATTTACTCAAAGTTTATATATATTTTAAGATTTTCAATGAAATATTTCATGATTTTGTTCATTGTAATGCTTGGATAATTTACTTTTTTAGGCTTATGATGTGATAGAAATACATATGTTAAATAGAGTAGGTCGAAGCACTTAAAGATTTTCCATTGCTATTTCTTATTCAATCAAACGAAATTTAGTTGTGTATAGGCCATGAAAAAAATTAAAACATAGTGTGACTTATGTCTTTGAAGGAGGTGTAGTGGAATAAATTGGAGAACTTGAACAAATTTCTTGAAAATATAGAAACAGATAGGACTTTGGAATTTCTAAGGCGAAGGTTAAAAATGTGGTGAATTGTGTGAGTTTGCTAAACATGGTGAGCTCAATAGAATTAGGAGTTAGTTTTGCTTTAATTCACCCCTCATCTTTGTTGGAGAAATATATGTGCACGTAAATTTTTATCTATCATAAGTTTAGATTTTAAGAAAATTTGAACTCATTTTTAGCAAATTAAAATTAGTTTACTTTCACTAGCACAAACTTTTCACAAGGGGAAAGATAAATCCAGTGATAAGCAAATTTAGTAATAACTAGTTAACTTAGAACATTTAATTCTCTATGGAAACTCTACTCAACTCACTTCTACATCACTTGACATGACACGTGCCCTTGTGTATTTCAATTTAGAAATAGAATTAGCAATAACATTAGAAATCTTCTTCTTTTGCTACACTCAAGTTCTACAACTATTCTTATTTTTTATTTATTTTTTTTATGATTTATTTATTTGATATACTCCTATATTATTTGGGGGCTAATAGTTAGCTTATCCCTCTTAGGAGCTTGTTTTTCATAAATATGATTGAATTGCCTTATATAGTGTATGGCCTTGTGGAAGGACTATGATAAGTGTAAATAATGTTATATTTTTTGTTTATTTGTTAGTGAAAATGTGTTTCTATAGTTGTTTTTGTGCAAAAAATACATGAAATGGGAAAAAATTTAAGTATGAATACAACACCATGACGTCATATATAATACCATTGTAGTGCCATCATTGACACTATCGGAGTGCCCAAATATGGACATGGAAACACCCAATATCTATTGATAGCATCGTAGTGTCAGAGGAGTTAGCTTCAGAAAGCCCATTCAACTATCCCAATACTACAATGTCATAGGAGTCAATGTCACAAATCCTAGTGTCTGCCTACATAGCATTGTGATGCCTAAATTTAGTGCCGCCAAGCTAATGAAGTTCCATGTTGATGCCACAGCACTCAATCGTTAGTAGTGCCACATCACTATAATAGAACTATTCATGACCCATTCTACAAGCAAAGCGAAGCATCAATTCATTAAATAACAAGTCCATGTAAGTATGCACTACAATGGATGAACACTTCAACGCTTTGGTGATAGTATATTTTATGGGCAACGAGGTGCAAGGTTCTCGAGCGTCGTAGTACCATAATATATTTTTTATGTTTTTCTATAAAAAGTACATAATGTTTTAAGAGACTTTATTCATCTAGTAAAATTCAAACTCTAGTGTGTCTCTCTAAAATTTCTTAAGAGTGATAACTAAAGAAATTCAAAAAATCTTGATCCACTTCATTTGAGTGTTTGGTCAATATTTGTGGAAGAAATTTTGTAAGTTAAAGGAGAAGTGTAGAGGATATTTTTGAACCATCAAGTGATATCTTTTCTTTTGTACTTCCTTTCTTTTATGCAATTAATGAAAATGAGTTTGCTTCATTTGTTCTTTACGTCTGACTAAATTCTCTAGTTTTAGATTAATGATGAAAATTAAATACATAGTACTAATGAATTCTCCTAATATTTAAAGTCATAATATGTTGTTTTCAATATACCATGTCTTCATTTGTTACATATAGTGGTCATATGTACAGTTAATATTAAGTGTAATGTGGAGCCTAGGACTAGGAAAGCAGGTGGATTGGTATGATGCAAGCATTGACATAGTGCATATTATCTATCAAATTCTTAGAGATGGATTTCCATGAGGGGGTAGTTAATAATATATGCTTTACTTTCTCTTCTAGGAATTTAATAGGGTGATAAACTATGTGAGTTTAGAGTGGTATTGAGAGTGGAATGAGTTAGGCCCTTCCTTTGTCTCTTTACACTTGACTACTTAGCAGTTTTTTTTTTAAAAAAAAATTGCAAACTTGCATTAAAAGAAAAAAGGAAAAGAGATTACAAACTAATCAAGATAAGCAAGCCTCATATTTGTTCTTCAGAAGACAAGTTAATGAAGAAGGAATATAAGGAGCATAAATGGAGTCAAAGCAAAAATTATTCTGAAGAGCTAAAGTTGCACACAAGTCAGCAACTCTATTATAATTACGAGGTATGTGGTGAAAAATTACCTTATTGAAGTCTTGGAGAAATGAAATCTGCTCGGAGATCTTGCCTATAGCAGAATAGTTCACAACCGAATTCCGTAGGAACTTGATGGCATTGTAATTGTCTCCTTCAATTATTAATCCTTTACAATCATATTTCCAGTTTTGAATGAAATGCTTCAAAGTGAATATGGCTTCCAGTTCAAGTTGATTGATGTCCCAATGCTATTTTTGCCTTCCAAAAACTAGTAGTAAAGTTCCTTTAGAGTCCTGAACCACACCACCAACACTGGCTAAATTAGAATCCATTAAAGCTGCATAAACATTAATTTTGATCCAATCTAGTGGTGGGGGATGCCAAGTGGTTTCAGACTCACGGAGGAGGTTAGCATCCTAGTTAACTAGAAGAGGATATTTGCTTGTAGCTGTGTAAAGAACATTGGCAGCAAGAATAGATTCAGGAATAGACGGGTTACTATGCTTCTTGTCATTCCTACGGTTCTAGGAAAAATAAGCAGCCGTGCAATAAATCTTTGCATAATAACGGTTAGTATTCGATAAACTTCTCAGTTGCTGAAAACAATCAGCAAGCGAGCTAAAACTGGGATATAAAATCCCCAAGATCTCAGTTTACTTAAAATTTTAGTGAGGGAGTTGCAATGAATTAAGATATGCTCACAATTTTCAACCAGAGAGCAACCATAAGCACACAGGTTACTATCACTAAGCTTCCTGAAATTCAGAAATTTGTTAGTGGGAATTGCAAATCTGCTTAGACGCCACCAGTGAAGCTCGATTCTCGGTTTTAGCTTGAGTTTACGAAGCCACTTAGTAAAACCATTGTCTTCAATAATTCTGTTATCCTTGATGAATTCGGAGTAAGCCAAAGAGGTAATAGACTTCCCAGAATGCTGATAAAGTAGCTCCACATAATCAGCACTCCCCTTGTTAATGAAACAATGCTGAATAATAAGACTGACCAGCTCAGAGTTGAAGTAACGGTTGAGTTCCTCAATGTTCCGATTACCATTAATGAGGATGAAGTTATTTAGCATAACGTTTTCCAAACCGTTGCAATCAGCAAGTGTAGGCCACTTACTGAATCTTTTATTAAGTAACCAGATGTCGTTCATCACATTAATACTAGCTCCATTAACAATGTTCCACTTAACAATTGGTTTAAGAAAGGATACTCCATCATTGATGATGGATCTAGCTGCAGATTGCCCTTTTTTGTTCTTACAATTCCACTCGAAGGAACTGTATTTTGCTCACCAGCATTGATAAAGAAGTGAAGCTTGATTCTGATAAAGTCTCCAAGCCAATTGTTCACTTAAGGGACCAATTCTATTGACTGAATAATGCATGCCCAAACCACCTCTATCTCTGGGAATACATAACTCATCCCATGCAATGTAATGCAGTCCTTTAATACCAATATTTTGATGCCATATAAAATCTCTACAGATTCAGTCCAGCTCATTTAAAACTGATTTGGGAACTAATGAATGAGTTGAAATGAATGTAGGGAGTGAAAGTAGAGAAGACTTAGCTAGGATAATCCTTCCAGAAAGCGATAGGAAGCGAGCTCCCCAGGCATTCAGCTTATCTAGTGCATGATCAATAACAAATTGAAATCACTTTTAACCAAACATCTCAAAGCTATTTTAATTCCCAGATATTGGATTTCCCTCATAATTTTAAATCCTGAAAGCTTACCAATCTTGCATTTTTTTGAAGAATCTACAAATTTCCCGAATAAGATTTGGGATTTAGTCATATTAATACCTTAACCCGTCCAACCACAATAATCAGTAACTAAATTCATCATTTCTTTAAACTGTGAAGAGGAGGCAGAGCCAAACAGTAGTATATCATCTGCATAGAGTAAGTGTGTTATTCTAGGAGCTCTAGAGGAAATTTGGATGCCAAACTGATATCCTCTCTGTTTGATTACATTAGAAAGAAGCTGAGAGCACATGATGAATAGATATGGCGACATTGGGACTACTTAGCAGTTAGTGATTTATATGTTCTGAATAACATCACATTAAAAAGAAAAATATTAGGAAACATATTAATTTATATTTCATCAATAAAAAACATTTTATTCATATAAGTACATCCATTATTTTTATATTCATTTTTATAAAGGTGATGGAATCTCCACCAACCCTTATTCCTATTGCATAGGATAATTATTATAAATATTGTAGACAGTACTAGTATTTGCAAGTAAATAATATTCGTCATAGGATTGATACTCTTCTCTATCCCTATATTACTTGATTCAACACATATACTTGTATATATTAAGTGGTTTTTGTAAATTTTTACATCAAAGAAAACCTAAACATTATTTAGGGATTGATTGAGCCATAATTATTTACAATTCTTCAGGTTACTTTACCACACCTGATCAAGTTTTTGCACCATTGCTGGGGATGGTTTATTTTATTTGCCATTTTACTATACTATTGAATCAATTGTATAGCTAGTCTACTATATTATATATTTATTTTATTTTTTACTTATTGCCTTTATATGGTTTCATTCTTACAAGATATAGAGGGGAGTCATGTTTAAATTTTGACTCTAAAATTTAGAGAAGCCTTTCTAAAATTAGAACCACTAAAAATATTTTGAAAATGGTTGACCCTTTTAAAGAAATAGATCATTCTAAACCTCTTAAGGAATTTACAAACCCTAAAGTAGATGAAATTCACCAAAGCATAAATTGACCTGCCATCCAAGCCAATAACTTTGAATTAAAGCTACAATCATTCAGTTGGTATAAAATTTTTAGTTTATGGCAACTCCCATTCGATCCTAATCTACATATAGTAAGCTTCTTAAAAATTGGTGCAATCTTTAAGTACAATGTTATTAGTGATGATGCTATTTGGCTTAGATGAATGTTCATGAGGATTGTTAAACCATTATGAAATAGCTCGAGGCTAATAAAGACTAGGGTGAATTGGTTATTTAAAAAATTTCTTAAGATAAAAGAAAATATTTTTAAAATATTTTTTAAATATTTTTAAAAAATATTTTATATGGAAGTAACACTAATTTCTCAATAACAAAAATCAAAGATTTTGACCACAAAACAAAGCACAGAATAATATAAAAATTAAATACAAAAAAATAAATAGAAAGAACACACCAGATTTATAGTGGTTCGGTCAACTTGACCTATGTCCACTCCCCAAAACCTCCTTTCCCCAAGTATTGCACTAAAAGTAGTGTCTCTATTTTTGCCCCCACAACAAGATGGAGAAGCCCTTACAAAATCTTTCTATCAACCTGGTGAGGCAGAGTACCTAGAATCCTTTAACTTCTTCATGGAGTAGGTAGAGAACCTTAGAATCCTTTTACTCCTTCCCAGAGTAGATAGAGAACCTTGTAATCCTTTTTCACCCTCCTAGTGAATGTAGAGAATCTAGATCTAATACTGATGAAGATCACCCCTAGAGACACCAAGGAACTAAAAAAGTAGCATAAAGAAGATAGTGGTAACATTTCTTAGAGCAACCTTTGTGAATCCCTCATAACTCCTCCTTACAAGAATTTCTCTCTCTCCCCCAAGCCCTCTCTCTTCCTTCTCTAAGCTCTCTCTGAGATCAACCCAACAATAAAAGATTAAACTCTAGGATAATATGAGAGCTTAAATAGAGAGCTATAAAAAAGCCTTAATTTTCAATCTGGCGGCACTAATCTTCTAGTACGATCATATAATCATCCTGTATGATTAGTTCATTAGAAATAGACGTATCATCCCAGATGATTATAATATCATTATGAATGATTAGTATAAAAGTTTTAAACTTCATCTAGTACGACACCCAACGATGCCTTATCATTCCATATAATTCTCTGTCATTTAGTAAGAAAGGGGTCAATCATCCTAGATGAAGTTTAAAAATTATAGTATTCGTGTGGTATGATAGGTGGTGATCCCTTATCATCCCATGCATGTTTTCTATCATCTAGGATGATCTTCATCAATCATTCTATATGATCAGATCAAATTAAATTTATATATAATTATTCTCCTAATCACATGATTAATTTAGGCATGGCTGTCATCTATTATCCAGGACAATGCAGATCATCCTGTATGATATGTATATAATTTTGGAATTTAAAATATTACCTAAATTATGGTTGGCACAATTTTTCACAATCTAAATTGATCATCCATTATGAAAAGAATCATGTTGTATGACTAGTTTAATCACTCTTAATTAATAGAATGACCTAATTTAGGATTTCTATTTTTAACTAATAGTCCATTATGATAAAAAATCATCCTGTACAATTAGGTCAAAAACTAGAAAATTTATTTAACTCACTAACCCACTCCCTTGAGTGTGTATGTGTGTGTGCAAGGTTACTTTATTTTTGGTCCATCAAATACATAACTTAACTCAAGAAAGGTTAAAAACTATATTAACATTGGAATTATAGAAAGACTCAACCTTAGTCTATCTTATCTTGAGCTGATTTGTATTGTAAGTGAACTTGTGGATCTGAAAGGTTAGTAAGTAGGGAATATATATATATATATATATATATGCAATAATAGTGATATAAATAGAATTATAATGTTTGTTATCATCAAAATCATAGTACTTGGACCCACATTTGCAACAATCTCTCCTTTTTTTGATGGCAAACATTGTTGTTAAAAATTTCAAAGCCCTTTGACATTCTTTAAAACTCCCCCTTAGAGGATGAAATTCTAAAAGTAAGGGGAGTAATTTTTTTTTATTTTAAAAGAAAATACAAAATAATGAACACAAAATAGGAACACTAAGTGAAAAACAAACTAAAAACTGAATAGGAAACAAACTTCATTATAATAGAATATATAGGTTATTAAAAACAAACTACTACTCCCCCTTTTTGACATCCCAAAAAAGAGGAAACAACTGAAAAGAAAATGTCATATAGAAAATACATCACAGAAGTAAAGAAAAAGGAACCACCTTGATCAGGTGGTGGAGGTGGTAGTGGTGGCTGAAAAAAATTATGAATGGAAGCAAACTTCTCCTCAAACCAGGTTATATCTAGTAATGTTGCTGCTTCTGGGCTATGTCTACATCAAAGCGAGCTATGTCTTGGGCATGTGCTGCTCTTGTGCATCTATGTAGGAGTCAAACCTAGCCACCCACTGTTCAAACCTCTCAGCTAACTGATCTATCTGGGATTGCTGGTGGATAGGGATAGGTGCAAAAATAGGTGTTGGACCTTCCTTATATTAATCATCTTCTTGATAGCAAGCCTAGAAATGAGAGGCACTTTAAATGACATGGAAGGAGGTATCAGAGTAGAAGACTAGGAAATGATCCGGTGGTGTAGGAAATTGGAAGTAATATTAAGATTTGATGATAAAAGCTATGATGTGTCCTAAGGCCAGATTAGGTATTCTCTTATGTTTAGGATCCCTAATAAAGGTTAGATTTGAAAGATAATGAATTAAAATATCAGTGCATTAAAGTTTTTTTGAGCCTTTATGAAGTAAGTAGCAAGAGAAAGAACATGAGTAATGTTGAATTGATCACTAACTTTAGGAATGATAGAGTTTCTGAGTATGTGCTAGATGATGCAGGCATCTTGAACTAGAGTGCTAACATAGGCAATAAGGAAGTAACTATTAGATTCCTTAAGGGTGGTGTTGATAGGGGTCCAATCAAACTCAGGATTTACAGCTAAAGTGTGAATTTTTTTACTAGTAGTGGACTGGTGTAGAAAATCATGAAAGTCTTGAAAGGTAATTTTTACTGGAAGCCTGTTAATAAAGGATTGGAGGGTAGTATCGTCACTATTCTGTCTAAGGCTAGCAAAAAATTCAAAAAGTAGTTCAGAACAAAAGAGATAAGTAAGAGTAAGTATGAAGGTCAGGGTGGTATGAGTGAATAGAGGTAGTACTTAAAAGTGAGGTACTCCTTTTTGATTATTTTAGAGGAAGTGATTATGGCATCCTTATATCTACTATAGGCATCTTCATCAACTACTTCAGAAAATCTTCGATTGACCTAATGTTGTGAAGTACTTCTCATAACTGATCAAGACCGCTTGCCTCCAACCATTGCAAATATTTAGAGCTTAAGTATAAGGGAAGAAGTATTGGATTGATTTGAGTAAAGAATAAAGGTTAAATTTGGGTTGTTATATAGAATCACTTGGATCATATAAGATGATCATGAAATAATCAAGAATAATCTGGTCCAATCAGATCATCCAGATGATTAGTTAAAAAAGTTAGTCATATCATCTGGGTGATAGGATATCATACGAGATGATTAGACATCAGGTGAACATCTCAAGGAGTCAGCCTATGCGATAGTTGACTAACAATATCATACAGGATAAAAATATGGATCATTTAGGATGATGTGTCATTAAGAATTATACCAACTGAGTTAAAATCATCCAACCATTTTTACCATATAGATCGTATATGATGAAATTAATTTTGTCTAGTATGATCACTAATAATTGATTTAGATCAGCCATTGGATTTGTAGAGATTGGTGATTGGAATTTATGTTAAGATCGTATAGAATGATGTGGATCATCCTGGATGATGTGAGCAAAAATTAAACAATTTAGAAGATGAAATGTGATGATATGAAGGGTTTTAAAATAAAAATAAAAATACAAAAAACCTTAAACCAAATGAAAATAAGCCAAAAAGAAGTCATAAATCAAAACCCTTTCTTTTTGAATCAATCAACTTCAGTAAATGATAAATTCCCTTATGAGTAGGTCAAAACTTAGCAAGAAATGAATTGAAAATATTGAAATCCAGAAAGGATAGAAAAGAAATCTTGTTAACCCTAGCTCGGACTCCTTATAAGTCAAAATTCTTTTTTTAAAAAAATCTAATTTATAAAAAAAAATAGATGGGAAAAGTAATCTTTTCAAACTTCATTTTAGAAAAATATTTGATAGCATATTATTGTAAAGTAATCAACCAAAAATCATGATTTTCAAATTCAAGTGTTTGAAGATATCAAGTGGCATATCGATTCTTCTAAGATTTAAAGATTTGAAAGAGAAGAAAGCTTATTTCTTTGTGGGCTCATTTTGTGTCACTTTTTCATTTATTTGGTGCACTTTACACATCTATTGATTTTGATACACTTTATATATCTTATAATTTTTTGACGATCATTACGTATCTTTTTAGTTTTGGGCTCATATTGTGTCTCTTGTTATTTTTGCAAGCTTATTTCCTTTCAAAATCCTTAAAAACTTTAAGTTGTTTGATTATTTTCAAGATATAAGAGAAGAAAAGCTCACTCTCTACTATAAGGAGGAGTAAACCATAAAAATATAATCATATCCATATGATAAATGCAACAACCTAATTAAGAAAACTTGACAATAATTCATTGGCTTGGAACATTATTCATATGAGAGATTAATATAGAAAGTCTCAATAGATCTCTATTTTAAAGTCTAATTTTTTATTTGAAATAGATTATAATCCAAAAAAAATTACAACACTAAAGGAGGTATAATTTTGATGATAGTAAATATTTCTAACACTTCTATTTTTTCTATGATTGCCTTGCCTGCTAACATTTTAGGTCCACAAAGTAAATTGCAAATCAATCTAGCTCAAGATTGGGTAGATTAGGACCGAGTCAGTCTATAAGCATTTGTTAAGTGTTTTTACCTTTTCTTGAGTCAAATATAATAAAGTGGGTCTTGATGCTAAGTAATCTTGAACACACACACACACTCAAGGGAAAAATTCTATCTATTTTTAGAGTTTTTGTTTTGTTTTTGATCATATCATTTGGGACGTCCAAAATTTTCCTAGATGATCATTTAAAAATAGAAACCCTAATTAGGGCATCCTGGTTAAGGCAACCAAAATCAAGTAAATTGTCCCGAACGATATTAGCTTCATCATGGATCAAATAAAAAAGAATCAGTCGCCAACTCTTTTAGGTATATTTTATTTTTAGACATCATCCTAGATGATGCATTACAATTGTGCCTAAATTAGTTAAACAATTAAGGAAAGAAATTAAGATTTGATTGATCAATCATATAATTTGGGACAATCGTAGGATAGACCGAGACGATCAGTTAAAGAAACCTTAGTTTCTACTTGACCAACCAAAGCGATGGTCTGGATGATATATGATGTTTTAAACTAATCAGTTAAGATAATCTAGAAATCATCATAGATGATCAGTTATTTTTCCATCATCCAACTTGAAAAGTATGGCCAAACAGAGCGATTGCTTGGACGATACTCAAACATTTTTAACTAATCATACCGGATGATGTTCAACCATCCTTGATGATCAGAATAAACAAATCCCTTAATTTTCTAGCCTCTTCCTGATCATCCTGGCTGATTGAGTTGAATTTTAACTAATCGTACGGGAAGATCCGTCGATCATCCTAGACTATCTTTATCAGTTTGTTGAAATTAAGGGCAAATTTTAAGCTCTTATATACAAGACCTCTTATCTACCCAAGATTATATCTTTTGCTGCTATTTTGACCTGAGAGAGCCAATAGGAGAGGGATAGCAAGGGAGAGAGAGAGAGAGAGAGAGAGAGAGAGAGAGAGAGTGAGAGAGAGAGAGAGAGAGAGAGAGAGAGAGAGAGAGAGAGAGAGAGAGAGAGGATATTGTGTGTGTGGGGGGGGGGGGGGGTTGTGAGGATTTCACAAAGGTTACTCCAAGTAAGGATTTGAGTCGTCTTCTTCAGTCATCATCCCTGGTTCCTTGGAGGTTCTAAAGAGGTCTACTTTAATAATTGATCAATGTTCTCTTCTTGTTTAGGAGGAACTGAAAGGAGTTGGGTTCTCTTCTTACTTCAGGAGGAAATGAAAGGAGTTGGGTTATCTGCCTCACTAGAGTTGGTGGAAAGGAGTTTTGTTTAGGCTTCTTCACCTTGCTGTGGGAGAAAAATGGGAGTCACTGAGTTAAGTGCAATACCAAGAGGAGAGGCTCTAGAGAGTGGACGTAGGTCAAGTTGACTGAACCACTATAAAATTTTGTGTTCTTTCTTATTTCTTTTCCAACTTTAATTTTCGCACTTTAATTTTTGTGGTGAATGTTGGTTTGGCTTATGATTGTGAATCCTGTTTGAGAAATTTTTAAAACACCAATTCTCCCCCCTCTTGGTTAGCCTCGTGCTAGTCATAATGTCTTAACATCCCAAATAAACTTTTAAGTGATATCAGAGCGGGATTCATAAAATTTAGTTTTAAAAAACTTTTGAATTTTGATCTATGGCTAACTTTAGTAATCGTAACACTATAAAAGGTATTCTATTACCCAACAACCTAAATTTTTGCTTAGATATTTGTGATCATCCTCGATGATCCACCTATTCATCATGGATGATCCATGTGGTAAAGTTGTTACACATTTTAAATTCAATAGGTACAATCCATTATTATTAATCATGCAGAATGATCCACCTATTCATTTTGGATGATTTACTTTTTCAATAGTCGTCCAATATGACTCCTCAGGATGATCGCCTGTGTCTAATCATCCTGGATGACGCCTGATCATCCTAGATGATATAAATATCTTTTTGACCAATTGTCTAAGATGTAATAATAACGCCTAATCGTCTTGGATGATTTTGTGATCATCCTAGACGATCGAGCCATTTCTTTATAAATAATAACTTTTAAATGGTTTTATCACCCCAAATCCTTCTATTCCTCTTTGCTCTCACTCATTCTCTAATTTTCTTGTTCATGGCGTGTGGTAAGCAATCTAGAATGCCGACTGGAAGCTCTTCGAGGGCCACTATTGACCCTCATTTCACTGAGGTGGCTGACCAAGCCACCTATTTTTGCTACAACATAGTCGAGATCACCTTATTCAGGACTATCGATCTCCGTATGCTTGCTTACCCAGTCCTTGATCTTTTTGCTCACACCTCCCTCACCTTCATCCTTACCCTTACCTTCCCCTTTAATTCTGAACTGCTCTTTGAATTTTTTGCAAGCCTTAGGATGAACCCTTATTACACTACACTTCAATCCTATGTCAACAAATGCCCCATTGAAATCACTTTTCAGGATAATCACAAGCTTATCCAATTTTCCACCATTGGAGACAAGCTTCACCTCTTGTCTCATGATCATGATTATGACTGGGCTTTGGCTAATCACCTTCTTAGAAACACTCTTATCTAATATCATGATGGGGCATCCAGCACCTTAGTTAAGGATGTTAGGACAATACAACATATACTTCATACTTCAGTTATTCCCAAAGCTGGTGATTATGTCCACATCACTCCTCTCCTTTCAATCGCCACCTTTTACATCATGGCACTTAGGAAATTGATCATTGCTGATCTTCTTTTCTGCTACATTGAGCATCTCACTAGCATTAGGGATCCATGGCACATAAGGAAGCCTAACCTGTCCTTAAGACATATAATAACCTATGTCCTAGAAACTAAATTCAATCTTCAGTATCCTGTCCAACCTATGTTTTAGCCTACTTTCTACACCAACAGCTCTTTCAATGTTCTTCACAATACTCATCTCCACCCGGAGCACGAGAAAGCTGAGGAGGAAGCGGCTCTTATACATGTTCTTGTACCTGCTCTTCTCTGCCAGCACTCAAACCTGGATCAGCTGGTGGAGTGGTTCGACCAATGGGAGGCTCAGTTTGTCTCTTACAATGTTGTACAAGAGCAACAATATGCTGAGGATATCGTTATATTTGATGCCTACGTGACTGACCAACAGCAACATCATGATCAGGAGATGGCCTAATTTGGTGAAAAGTTCACTATACTTTCTAGCTTCTTTCAGCAGCCACTACCACCTCCTTTTGATGATCAGGGCCCGCCATACTTGTAGTTTGTTTTTTCTTGTGTCAACTTCTGTGATGTTGTTTTTTTCCTTTTGTATTTTTTTTGGTTTCCTTCTCCTTTTTGTGATCTCAAAAGGGGAGTAGTGGTATTGTTTATGTTGTTTCAATGTACGGTTTTTCTTTACTACTTTTATTTAGTGTTTGTACGATCTGTTTGATATTAGTAAAATTTGAATTACTTGTTTCAATTAATTTCTTAAAGTTTAACTTTCTACCAAAAGCTTGCCATCATAAAAAAGAGGGAGATTATTACAAATTTGGATTCAGGGATTATAATTTTTTTTTGAAGGAAATACTAGATTGCATTAAAAAATAGAACCAAATACAAGATACTAAGTGATAGAAATTCTATCACATTCCTCCTTTAAAACATAGAAAAAAGAAGGAGGAACCTTATTGCTATTAAGATTTTCCCAAAGAAAATCTTCAATTAAAGCATGGTTAGAACAATTGTGTGCTAACTTATTACAATTTCTATTAACAAAGTGGAAAAGAATGTTACCAAAACCATCCAAGAATGATAGGACTTCAGTGTCTTCTTGAAAGCCTTTCCGAGAAACATTATTCTTTGATCTTTGTAGAAGATTGATAATTTTGAAATTATCACCTTCTATAATTAGACCCTTTGCATCTAGCATCCAATTTGATATGAAATTCTTTAAAGAACGGATAGCTATAAGCTCCAAAGTACCAATATCCCAATGTATGCAATTGATTCCAAAAGCTAGTAAAAATCTGCCTTTAGAGTCTCTAAAAGCTCCACCAATCCCTCCATTATTGTTACTAGAAAGAGCAGCATCAAGATTAACTTTTATCTATTCAGAGGGCGGGGGGTGCCAAAAAGAAATCAGCCGTGATGGCTGGTTAGCATCCCAGTGGTCCATGAGTAGATAGGAAGATGAAATTGAAGCATAACTAATGGCATTGCAGGCAATCAAGTTCACACTCCATTCATTATTCCCATGCTTTATTAGATTCCTACGATCTTCCATGTAAAATAAACTATAGAACAATATAAATTTGCCATAGATTTATTTTTCTTAGATAATATTTTCAAATGAAACTTACAGTCATTGGCAGAGGAGAACAACATACATAAGAAACCCCATTTCCTGAGAATTCCAATTGCTTGCTGCAGTTTAGAGCATTGTACCATGACATGATCTGTATTTTCTTATTCAACACACCCTCTGGGACATGAATTATGTCCCAGTAATCTTATCTTCATCAGGAAATCATTTGTTGGAATTGCCTCATTAAGAATACGACACCCAAAGCATTCAATCCTAGGATTGAGCTTTAATTTTTTTAGCCATTCTCCATAGTCCATAGTTCTATTAATCCCAGATTTATACGAAGAGGCTAAAATTGTAATGCTTTTGCCTGAGAAGTTCTTCTTTAGCTCAATGTTATCCTTTGAATGAAAAGGATAAATTTCAATTTGAATAATAATATTCACTAGCTCCTTCCCAAAGTTTTTGTTAAGAAGATTTATTTTCCAGCATCCCTCTGAAATAAAGCTTTCTAGCGGCGGGAATTCAGTTTTTTCAATTGCTATAATTGTAGGCCATTTATCTAGACTTCTATCTAGAATCCAAGTGTCTTTAAGTATGTTTATTTCCTTTCCTGTAGATAATTTCCACCTTGTGATAGGTCTAAGAGCCAAAGCACCCTCATTCAAAATCTTCCATGTCACTGATTTATTAGCTCTGTTTGTATTCTCCCCAAAATTCAAACCATACTTAGCCTTCAATACTTTAATGAGCAAAGAGTCTTTTTCTTTTAAGAAATTCCAAGCAAATTTTGCTTTAAGAGGAGCAGTTATAGCACTCACTGATTTTAAGCCACAACCTCCTTCCTTCCATGATTTACACATATTTTCCCATGATATATAATGTAGTCCATGAAGACCTCCTTGTCTATCCCAAATAAAATTCCTAGCAGCTTTCTCAATATCATAGAGAGTTCTCTTAGGAATTAAAGCATGTGTAGCCGCAAATACAGGGAGAGCTACTAGAATTGATTTCGTAAGAATGATTCTTGTAGCTAGTGAAATCATTTGCTTACCCCATATATTAAGCTTGGAATTTACCTTCTCAATGATATAATTGAAATCTGAGGCTAATAACCTTCTCAAGGCCAATTTGATGCTTAGATAAAAAACTTCTTTCACCATTTTGAATCCCCACAGTTTAGAAATGGCTTTTGTCTTCCTTTGTTTTACTAAATTTCCGAATACAATGATAGATTTATGCTTATTTACAATCTGCCCAGATCTGTTACAAAAATCTGAGATAATTTCCTTGAGCCTTCTCATACTCCTCATGTTATCTTAGGAGAATAATAGGTTATCATCTGCAAATAAAAGGTGAGAAACTTTAGGAGCATTTGCTGATATTTTGATACCCAAGTTCCTTCCTCTAAACCAAAAGTCATTGGTTAATAATTGAGAGCAAAGGATAAACAAATAAGGTGAAAGAGGACAACCTTGTCTAAATCCACTATAAGCTTTAATCCCTTTGGAGACCTTACCATTTATTCTTAAAAAGAATTTAAGAAATTCAACACATTCCATGATGAAATTCAAAAATTTCTTTGGGAATTTCATTTCCTTCAAAATATGTCTCAAGGTATCCCAAGCCATACTATCATAAGCTTGTTCCATGTCAAGCTTAATGGCTACCCAACCTTCTTTGGATTTTAAAATTTTGAGCTTATTAAACAATTCTTGGGCTAAGAGAATGTGGTTTGATAAGGATCTACCTTTTATAAATGCTGTTTGTTCCTCTGATATGAGACTATCAATCACTTTCATAAGTCTGTTTAAGATCATTTTTGTTATGATCTTATATAAAGTACCACACATGCTTATAGGTCTAAAAGCTGATGGAGAATTTGGATTTAGTACGTTTGGGATGAGGGTAACAAGCGTTTCCTTCCAGCTTGAACAAATATGCCTCGTTACAAAAACCTGCTGGACTGCTTTCCATACATCATTACCCATTATATACCAATAGTTTTTGAAAAAAGAATATGTTCTACCATCCATTCCATGAGCAATGTTAGTTCCACTTTCTTGGATGATAGCAGCAAGTTCAGTAAATGAGAATTCTTTATCTAACATTATGCAGTCCGTCTTAGTTAAGGATTTTAAAATAGGAGGCCAGCCCTTTACATACCCAGATTTGTTTCTCCATTTGTTGCTAAAATTTTTCAAAAGAATATCCTCAATAGCAGCTTGGTCTTCTACTAAATTTCCTTCCTCATTCTTTAGTTGATGAATGAAGTTTCTCATTCTTCTACCATTAGCAAAGGAATGAAAGATTTTAGAGTTTTAATCATTCTCCTGAATCCATTTTAGCTTTGCTCTTAGTCTCCACCATGTGCTTAGCCGAGCTGAGTTCACGTTATAATCATGAATTTTAGTTCTAAGTAATTCCAGCTTCTCAACTCCCAAGCCATTACCATTAGCTTCTTCTAATTGAAGATTTGCAATTTCAGATTTCAACCGAAAATTGCATTCTTTGAAGTTCTATAGTTTCTTCTTGCTCCAGAAGTGCAGCGCTTTTAAAGTTCTTTTACACTTTAAATTCACAATCTCCATGTAATTCCCTTTAGCAGGTTTGTTCCAAGTCTTTAAAACAATCCCTTTGGCAGCTGGAAATGAGGACCAGACATCTTCATAATAAATCATTTTGCTTTGGTGCAATTTCTCATAAATAATTTTAAGACTTATTGGACAATGATCGGAAGCAATTCTTGGAAGGTGTCTTACCACTGGATTCTGAATTACATTTAAGGCTTTTGAGTTTAAGAGACATCTATCCAATCTTTCAAGGATGAGAGCATTTCTACTTTTGTTGTTGCACCATTTAAATTTGGGAACTATAATACTTTTACACTTTAAATTCACAATCTCCACGTAATTCCCTTTAGCTGGTTTGTTCCAAGTCTTTAAAACAATCCCTTTGGCAGCTGGAAATGAGGACCAGACATCTTCATAATAAATCATTTTGCTTTGGTGCAATTTCTCATAAATAATTTTAAGACTTATTGGACAATGATTGGAAGCAATTCTTGGAAGGTGTCTTACCACTGGATTCTGAATTACATTTAAGGCTTTTGAGTTTAAGAGACATCTATCCAATCTTTCAAGGATGAGAGCATTTCTACTTTTGTTGTTGCACCATTTAAATTTGGGACCTATAATTCCCACATCATGAAGATCATTCCTTGCCATATAAGCCGCCATTTCTTGAGGGCCTTGAGAAAAGGAGAATTTTTTTCCACCTCTCTTTTCTTCTTATGAAAGAATGCAATTAAAATCACCTCCCACTACCATAGGGATATTTTTATTGCTATTCCTTTCTAAAGTTTCCCACAAATTTCTTCTCAAATTTGAATTTTTGTTGCCATAAATAGTAGAGATCAAACACTTCTTATTATTGAAAAGACTTAACTCCCCAATCACACATTGGGGAAAAGCTTCTATGAGTGTAAAATTTGTAATGTTATTTTTCCAGAAAACCATAATACCTCCCGAAGCTCCAACCGAGGGATAGAGAAAATAATCCAAGTCATCACCCAAGCATTTATTTACTTCATATTTTTCAAATGAAGAAATTTTTGTTTCAACCACACCAACAAAGAAGATATCCCAATATTTCACAAAATCTTTTAAATAAAGGGAGGCTTCCCTCTTATTAGTCCCCCTACAATTCCAAAAGGCAAGGGAAGTCATTTTGATAAAGGTGGGGAATGTCCCCCACATTTACCCTTAAGAAGTTTTTCAGATTTTTTTGATCTAGTAGAATTATTTAATGGCCCCAAGTGCTTAAGCTCTTTCAAGAGTTTCTATTTTTGGTTAGCTGGAATAGCCTTTTCTGTATTACCTCCATCCACTTTGTTTTGAATCACCTCACTTTTGCCTTCTTTCTTTATTATAGTCCTTCCAGCATTTTTAACCAATTCTTTTTCAGCAATTGTATCCTTTTCTATTAGCTCCCCTTCTTCTGTGTCCTCCACGCCATTTATAGATTTATCATTCATGTTTTCCTTCCCCACTTCATCAACAGAATGAAGTAATGAGAACATATTACAATTAACATTACTTACAGGAATATCCACTGTTGTACCACTTTCAGTTGCACAAGTATGATCACAACATTTTGATCCAGCTTTTCTACAAAATTTGAATCCAAATTTTTTTGAACACTGAAATCCTTTGATTGATAGGGAGTACTTGAGTTCACAGGTAATCCCAAAGGATCTACCTAAGTTCGCAAGCAACCCTTCCCATAATTGATAATTGGATTATTCTGAAAAAACCTGATCCGAGCATAATATGCTACTGCTATCTAGGTTTTTTCAATTCACTGGAACATTGCCTTGTTCCAATTTTCCAGATAACACTCCTTCCAAATTAACAATTCCCTTTTCTAGTTGATTTTCCATCTCAACTAGACTCCCTGGGAATTCCAGATTAGAGCTTTTACTGCTTTCATTAAATATACCAACCTGTTCTTTCTGTTCCTTATTGCCAGGATGTACAGATTTTATAACAAATAAGTTAGTATTTGATTTGATTGTGTTGCTCCCCATTTTGAAATTTCTCCTCTTCTTATTATTAACCATTATCCATGGACCATAATTTGGTTCTTTAATGACCTCTTGAGTATTTCTCATAACCTTCTTACTTATACTGTCATCAGAATTCTTCAAGTCTTTCTGAATTAACTTTCAGCACACATTCATTCTCCATATGCCTGATCTTTCCACAACCAAAGCAGAGATTTGATACCTTTTCATATTCCACCACTTGGAAGAATCTTCCAGAAATGCTATCCACCCAAACTCCTAATGGGAGAGGTTGGTCAAGGTTTATTCTTACACAAACCCTTGCGAACTCTCTCCTTCCCCAATGAAACGTATTACCATCCAACATAAGTGGTTCTCCAATCCTTGAAGCTATACAAGCTACATTATTCTCATCCCAACATTGAAAAGGTAAGTGGGACATTCTTATCCAAATTGGAGAAGAGAGACCCTTATTAGAATTGGTAGTAAACTCCAGTGACCACTTTTCCATTCCTATTATATGTCTGTTAACAAACCTAGGACCTCCTGAATGGGTTGCTTCTGTCATTTCTTCAGAGGAAAAAGAACATAAAAACCATCCTCCACCCAATGTAGTAAAGTGGAATTGACCAAATTGATTCCATTGCCTCCTTAGCTCCCATGCCACCATGTGTGATGGTAAATCTTTTCCAAAAACTTTTATCACCAATGAATTTTTCAGTTTCTTAGAGTTTAATTCCTCTATATCCTCATATAATTTTACTTCTTTCCCATCTTCGAATAGAACCACCTCATTTTCATTAAACTTCAAATTTATGTAAGGTTTGTTACTCCATGGATTCACCTTGCTCAAGTCTACCGTGCTTTTAGGCCTTTCATCAAAAACCTTTCCTTCCACCGAGAATCTTTTCTTGTCCTGACTTGAATGTAAATTGTTGTTAACCATATTATGGGAATTTTCATTTATCACGCTGCGATAAAGTCCAGGGATTGCATTCAAATTCCTGAACCGGTTAACAAAAATTTTCATTCCTGAAGTAGAAGCTGTATTCTCTGATGCCAAACCTAAAGATTTACAAGTTTTAGGAGTAACCATTTCAATAGTATCACATAAATCCTTACCTTTTCCTTCCACATGATTGATTAATTTTGGCATTATTTCAGTTTCTTCCTTTATCACCAGTGCTCCTTGACGCTTTATCTCTGGAAAATGAGATGATTGTCTTAATCTGGAATCCTTCTCTACCAACATTAGTTTTGAATTGTCCATCACCACAAAAGATTTGAATGAATGAAGGTCTTCTGCCTCTGAGATATCCATTCGCGTAAACTGTCGGCCAATACCTGAAGTAGATCCACTATGATTATTACCTGAGGAGTTCCGATCACCTTCAGCGATGTCGAAAGGTGGAGGCCGATGGTCCTCCAGCATCATCAACAGGAGGACAGAAAATGTGGGAACAGAAATTTGAAAAAAATGAACATTTTTCTCTCACTAGAAATGAGAGTTTCTCTCACTAAAAATGGGAGTATTCAAGAAACATCCCATTTCTAACACTTTTATTTTTTCAACGACTGCCTTGCATTCTAACATTTTAGATCCAAAAAGTCAATTACAAATCAAGCCAACTCAAAATTGGGTAGACTAGGACTAAGTCTGTAAGCGTTCGTTAAGTGTTTTTATATTTTCTTGAGTTAAATGTAAAAAAATGGGTCCTGATACTAAATACCTTGCACACACACACTCAGGGGAAAAATTCTGTCTATTTTTAGAGTTTTCTATTTTTGATTATATTGTCTGGGAAGATCCAAAATTGTCCTGGACGATTAGTTAAAAAAAGAATCCCTAATTAGGGCATCCTAGTTATGGCAGCCAAAATTAAGTAAATCGTCCCTGATGATATTAACATTGTCCTGGGTAATAGACTCAAATAAGAAAGAATCAACGGCCAACTCTTTTAGGCATGTTTTATATTTGGACATAATCATGGAAGATGCATTATAATTATGCCTATATTAGTCAGATGATTAATGAAAGCAATTAAGGTTTGATTAATCAATCATATCGTCTGAGACTATTGCATGATTGACCGGGATGATCAGTTAAAGAAATCTTAGTTTCTTCTTGGCCAACTAGAGTAATGGCCTGGATTATCCATGATGTTTTGAACTAATTGGCTAGGATGATCCAGAAATCATCTTGGTGATCAGTTATTTTTTTATCATCCAACTTGAAAAGTTTGGCCGAATAGAGAATTGTCTTTATGATTCTAAAACATGTTTAGCTAATCGTATAGGATAACGTCCAATCATCCTGGATGATCAGAACAAATAAATCATTAATCATCCAGCCTCCTCTAGATCTTCCTAGATGATTGAGCTAAATTTGTTCTGATCTTATTGGACCATCTATCGATCATCCGGGATGATCTTTATCGGTTTGTTACAATTAAGGGCAAATTTGTAGATCTTCTATATAAGACCTCTTGTTTACCAAAGATTGTATCTTTTGCTGGTGTTCTGACCAGAGAAATCTAATAGGAGAGGGAGAGCAAGGGAGAGAGATGATCTTTTGAGGGGGAGTTTATGAGGGTTTCATAAAGGTTGCTCCAATTAAGGATCTAAGTCATCTTCTCTGGTCATCATTCCTAGTTCCTTGGAGGTTCTAGAGAGGTCTACATCAATAATTGATCAAGGTTCTCTGCCTGCTTTAGGAAGAAGTGAAAGGAGTTAGGTTCTCTGCCTGCTTCAGGAGGAAGCGAAAGGAGTCGGGTTCTCTTCCTCACCGGAGTCAGTGGAAAGGAGGTTTGTATAGGCTTCTCTGCCTTATTGTTGGAGTAAAAGGAGAGTCACTGAGTTTAGTTTAATATCCAGAGAAGAGGCTTCGAGGAGTGGATGTAGGCCAAGTCGACCGAACTACTATAAAATTTTGTGTGTTCTTTCTTATTGCTTTTCCACACTTTAATTTTTATGGTGAATATTGGTTTAGTTTAACATCATGAATCTTGTTTGAGAAATTTTTAAAACACCAATTCACCCCCCCCCCCCCCCCCCCTCTTGGTTAGCCTCGAGCTAGTTCATAAGGACTTAACATCCCAAATGAACTTTCATTTCTTCCTTTAATATATTTAGGGAAGTCAATCCTACTAACTAATTTCTAAACTGAAAGCAAGACAAAATATAATTAAGAATTCAATATCAAAAGTGGCATTGATCTGATTCTTTAAAAAATACTGAAGGAAAAATAACAAAAAATGATAAACATAAGACAAATACATAAACAGAAATAGACATACAAATAAAACAAAGAAAAAACATCAGAAACAAAAAACATCAATGTCAAGCATTAATATATATTACACCTAATATAGTTCTTAAGATGCTAAAAGTTTCAAAGGACATTGGTTTTGTAATAACATCAGCAAGTTGGCTTTCAATGGCTATATGGTGTAGCTGTATGTCTCCATTGGTAACATAGTCCCTAATAAAGTGGTGCCTTATATCAATGTATATGGTCCTGGAGTGCTAGATTGGATTCTTTGAAATGCAAATGGCACTAGTATTATTACATAGGATTAAAATTATGAGTTCAAGTAATCCTAAATTTAGAATTTATTGCTTTAACTAGAAGACTTGGGTCACAGAACTTCCTTAGGCTATATATTTAGCTTTAATAGTGGATAGTGCAACTAAGTTCTATTTTTTATTAGACTAGTAGGATAAGGATTGTCCTATGAATTAACATGTTCTAAAAGTGCTTTTCCTATCAACTTGATATCCTACAAAATTTGATTCAGAATATTCTATGATTTCAAAGGATGTGCTATGCCTAGGATATCAGATTCCTAAGTCTTGGGTTCCTAAGAGATATTTATGAATTCTCTTAATAGTAGTAAAGTGGGACTCTTTTGGATTAGCCTGAAATCTAAAATAGAGAAAAATATTAAGCATAATATCAGGACTGCTAGCAGTCAAGTAAGGAAGTGATCCAATTATTCCTCTATATTTCTTTTGATTAATAGATTTTGTATTTGAATCCTTTTTTTTTGCATTGTTACATAGAAAATGTTCCTTATCTAGCTGAATAGTGGAACTCATAGGAGTGTTGATTGGCATGGCTTTATCCATTTCATATTTCTTAAGGATATCCTTAATATATTTTGATTGACTAAGAAAAGTTCAATCATCCTTTTATATTATGCTAAATCTAAGAAAGTTGGTAAGTTCTCCCATCATAGTCATCTCGAACTCCTTTCTCATTTTTTTTTTAAATTCTTCACATATATTTTTATTAGAAGATCCAAACAAAATATCATCAACATAAATTTAGAAAATGAGTAGTTCATCTCCTACCTCTTTTAGAAATAGGGTGGTGTCAATGCTCCACTTAATAAAGGTTCTTCCTAGTAGGAATTTGCTTAGCGTTTCATACTATGACCTGAGTGTTTATTTTAGTCAATATAATATCTTTTTTAATTCAAACACATGATTAAGTTAAACTATGGGGGTTATTCAACATACACATCTTCTTTTATCACCCCATTCAGAAAGATACTTTTGACATCTATTTGGTACAATTTAATTCCCTTAAAATAAATGAAGCCTAGTAGCTCCCTAATAGCTTCTAATTTAGCTAGAGGGGCAAAAGGTCTCTTCAAATTCAATTCTTTATATATGGTTAAATCTCTTAGTCACTAATCTTACTTTATTTCTAACCACTACACTAGAATCATTCATTTTATTTTTGAAAACCTATTTAGTTCCAACTACACTCTGGTCCTTAGGTCTTTCAATTATCTAATAAACATCATTCCTTATAAATTGATTTAACTCTTCTTGCATAGCTAGGATCAATAATTCATCAAAAAGGCTTAATTTATGTTAGTCGGCTCAGTTATTGAAATGAAGGAAGAGTGGTTTATTTCTTTTCTAAGTCCATGCCTAGTTTTAACACCTTCAGATGGGTCTCATAGGACTAATTATTTAGGATGACTTGAAGAATATCTCTATTCTGTAGGCAATTTGTTTTTAGGTTCTACCCTTTCCTCCTGATTTATAGATTCTAATCCTTGCGTAATTTCTACATCCTCTTCTTCTTCTACTCTAAACCCTCTAGTATTATCAAATTAATTATTAGAGATGAGGATGCTTAGGTCGATGTGTGGCTTTACCATTAGAGATAGGATACGAAATGATTATATACATGAAAAGGTTGGAGTAGCTCCAATGGAAGATAAGATTAGAGAGAGAGTTAACTTAGATGGTTACATTAAATGGAGGTCTTCCGAGGGCCCAGTTAATAAAGTTAAGGTATTATATTAGAGTTATGTTAACAAATGTAGAGGTAGAGATAAAAATACTTGGTTAGAAAATATTTAAAATGATATTTGTTTATTATATTTAAATGAGAATTTGATTTTTTTACAGGACACAATGGTGAAAAAGGATTCATGTAGCCAACCCCACATAGTGGGACAAAGGCTTGATGTTGTTGTTATTATAATGCATGCTCCCTATTATCTAATTCAGATGTAATAGTTTCTAATCACTTGTATGCATTTTCAAATTCAACAAGTGATATTTTCAAAAAATCATGCAGCTCAGTTAATTCAGAAAGCTTCTTGTTTAAAATGTCAAATTGATCTAAGAAAGCCATGTGATTACTATCAAGAATGGAATGATATTTCCTTAAGTATTTCTGCTCTTTTTGCAGAACTGAAAAGTTAGATTTAAGGTTGGAATGTGATTTTATAAGTTTGTTATATACAATATGAATTTTTTTAGAAATTTCAAATAATTGATGATAGGTAAACTCACATACCTCCTCTTGATTAGAATGATGAAGATGATCATCTACCATTAAGCATAGGTTGGTTACCTCATCTTCTGCTTCAATTTTAGAAAAGTATGATGCTTAGTCTACCTAAAAAGCTTTTTAGGTCATTTTCTTGCCCTTCTTGAATTTAGCTTTTTATTCACCCTTCTGCTTGCTTGGGTGAGCTTTAAAAGTTGGGAAATCAAACATCAAATGCTCTGACTTCCTATATTCAAAGCATATAACATCAAAAGAAATTTTAGAATTTTTATTATTTTTACCTTTATTCCATTGTTGATGATGTTTTTGCTTTTCCTTTAAAAAGCCCTAAATTGCTTAGTCATTAGTGCAATGTCATCATCATTTTATTTATAAGAGTCATAGTCAAAATCATTAGCCTTTAAGGCTATAGTTTTCTCTTTCCTCTTTTCACTTGTATTAAGTTACCTTTGACTCACTCATTGATTGTAGGAAATTAGTGACCCAAGTAAGTTAACAATAGAATTAACATTTAGATCTTTAGACTCAATAATGACAGTTATTTTTATATCATAAGAAGAAGGTAAACAATGAAGAATTTTGTTAACTTTTTTATAATTTGTAAGCTCTCTTCCCAAGGCATACAAAGAAGTTACAATATGAGTAAACCTACTATACATTTCAAAATTAGATTCACTAGGTTTCATGCATAAAAGTTCATAATCTTGAAGAAGAATGTTTAGTCTAGATTATTTCACTTTTTTTATTCCTTCATATGCAATGCAGAGTTTATCCCAAATTATTTTACCAGTAGTGCAAGTGGAAACATGCATGTAGTCTTCAAATTTTAAAATAATTCAAATATTTTGCATTTAGTTGGGCTAAATCTCTATTATCTATACTCCATTAAAAAAAAGGTATTTCATTTTTAACACCATTTACTAAACAAAATGATGCAGAATAATCATCATGAACTAGCATCCACATGCAATAATCAATTGATTGTAAAAAGGTGGACATGCTAGTTTTCCAAAAATTGAAAGGAGTATTATCAATTATAGGTGGTCTAGTGATTGCACATCCTTTTGTAGTGTTATGATTACCTAAGTTAGACATAGATATTTCTTCAAAAAATTTCTAAAACTTAATTTATGAATCCTACTCTTATACCACTTGAGAGTTCGTGAGGATTGTTAAACATTTATGAATTAGCCTAAGTCTAACCAAGAGGGGGGAGGGGGGCTGAATTGGTTATTTAAAAAATTTCTTAAGAAAAAAAGTAATTCTTTTTGAATTTTTTAAATATTTAAAAACAAATAATTTATGCAGAAGAAACATTAATTTCATAAAAGAAAATTAGAGATTTTGATTAGAAAACAAATCACAAAATAATATATAAATTAAAAGCAAAAAGGTTTATAGAAAGAACACACCAGATTTATAGTGTTCTTGTCAACATAACCTACGTCTGCTCCCTAAAACCTCCTTTAAAGGTATTAAAATAAAGGTAATGTCTCTCTTTTTTCCCCCATAGTTAGGAGTAGAAGCCCTTAAAAAATCTTTCCCTCTACCGGGTAAGGCAGAGTACCTTGATTCCTTTTACTCCCTCTTAAAGTAGGTATAGAACCTTGGAATCCTTTTACTCCCTCCTGCAGTAGGCAAAAAACCTTGGAATCCTTTTACTCCCTTTTGGAGTAGGCAGAGAACCTTGGATTTCTTTTTCACCCTCCTGGTGAAGGTAGAGAATCTAGATCAGATTTTGATGAAGATCTCCCCTAGAGCCGCCAATAAACCAGAAAAGTAGCTTGAAGAAGATAGTGGAAACCTTGCTTGGAGAAACCTTTATGTATCCATCATAACTCCCCCTCATAAAGATTTCTTTCTCTCCAAAGCACTCTCTCTTCATTCTCTATGCTCTCTCTCAAATCAACCCAACAACAAAAAATTAAACTTTAGGATAATATGAGAGCTTAAATAGAGAACCATAAAAAAGCCCTAAATTTCAATCTAACATACAGATCATCTAGTATGATCATATGATCATCCTATACAATTTATTCAAAACATCCCTTTTAGCCAGTTTGAATTGCCTTATCCTATATGATTAGTTCAAGAAAAATAGATGTATCATCCTGGATGATTATTATATCTTCCTAGATGATTAGTATTAAACTTCTAAACTTTGTCTTGTATAATGTCAGTGATGCCTTATCATCCAACACAATTCTATGTCATCTAATATGAAAGGGGTCAATCATCTTAGATGATTACTTGAAAAATTATAGTATTCATCTAGTATGATAGGTGGCAATCCCTTAGCATCCCATACACGTTCTTTGTCATCGATCATCTTATATGATTGGATCAAATTAAATTTTACCATAATTATTCTCCAAATCACAAGATTAATTTAGGCATTATTATCATCTATCATCCTATATGATATGTATAAAATTTTAAAATTTAAAATAATACATATATTATGATTTATGGCTATTTTTCATAATCTGAATTGATTGTCCTATACGATAAGGATTTAATATTACAACATAATCATTAGATATTATAATATATAGTTTATTTACTCATAATTAAATGGATGCCCTAATTTTGGTTTTTGTTTTTAATTGAATCTCAAGTACGATCGAAAATTATCCTTTATGTTTAGGTAAAAAATCTAAAAATTTCTCTAACTCACTAACCTACTCCCTTGAGTGTGTGTGTTCAAGGTTACTTAGCTTGGGGGTCGACTAGATACATGACTTGACTCAAGAAAGGTAAAAATTATATTAAAATTAAAATTACAGATAGACTCAACCCTTGTCTACTAGATCTTGAGCTGATTTGCATTACAAGTGAACTTATGGACCTAAATGGTTAATAAGTTAAGCAAAAAAAAATAAATATGCAATAATAGAAATAGAAAAGAAATAATAATATTTGTTATAATCAAAATTATAATACTCTGGCACAAAATTTGCAACATTAGATTGTTAACATTTTCTCTTAGAGATAAGGTATAAATATTATTAAATTCTTTACCCCGGGACTCTATTACCATATGGAATGAGTTGGCCCATATATTTTAGGAAAGTATTTACCACCTTTAAGACTAAAATATATAGAAATGACATTACTTCTTTTACTCAATTAGAAGGAGAATCTATTTATCTGAGTAGGAATATTCAAGGAAATGCTTAGGAAATGCCCTCACCATACCTTACCTGATTGGTTAGTAATTCAAACTTTTTATAATGGATTAGTAGGATCCCTTAGAGCTATAATTAATACTACAGATGGAGGATTATTAAAGTAAAAACCATGTGATGTAGCTTATAAATTAATTGAATAAATGACAATAAATAATTTCTAGTGGCGTGCTGATAGGGTGAATCCTAAGAGAGACAAAAATCTATGAATAGAATTATTTATTTATTCTTAATGCTTATGTTGCTGCTATTTTTAAGCAATTGAATGAATTGAAGGTTAATAGTGATCTTAGGAGATACAGTGTCATGACGTCAAGATATGTAATGCCATAGCGCTACCCCATAGAATTTGAATAAATATATCATAAAAGAAATAGGAAGGAATCCTTGGAAAATATTATTCTCAAGTTAGGAATGCAAATGAATAATCAATCTAATGCTCTTAAAAAAATTGAAGATTCAATAGGGCATTTGACTAGGTTAATTCAATAATAAAATATGGTAGAAGAATGTTATAATATCCAACTTAGAAGTGGGAAAGGGTTACAAGATACCTTATAAAGAAAAAGACTAACCCAAGGATAAGGATGATAGAGAGGAATAGTTAAAAATCAAGACCCCTTCTGAATAACCTGAACATAATAAAGAACCTAAAAAGGTTTATAAAAATGATATTGAGAGACCACCACCCCTTGTTGCAACTTAGGCTTCCGAGTTTATGATTTTGATAATAATAAATAATATTGATTAATCTTTTATTTCTCCCAGTATTTTTAGTGCATATTTTGTGTGTGTTGACTAATATTTCAGGTACACTATGCACCGTTCTTTGAAGATTCAAGGCTCAAGATTGTGTAGAGTTATTTATATTAAATGAGTCTATAATTTTCATTTATTGAGTCAAGTCTTGTAATGATGTATGCTAGTTTGATGACCGTGCACACACACAAGGGGAGTAAAAAATAATTTTAAATATTTTAATTTTTCTATACATCGTACTATATGATCTGGTGTAATAAAAATTAATTAAAATATTTTATTTTCTTGAAAAAAATATTTTAAAAATATAACTAATCATACAGTGCGAACACCACATTATACATGACAATCTGTTATAATTAAAAAGACTGTCGTCCATTAAATTAGGCAAAATTTTGAATTTGAAAAGTTATTCTAATTATACTATACGAACATGATTGTACTGTACGATATTTAAAATATTGCCTAATTTAATCTTGTGATTAGTCAATCAAAATTACTTAATTTTGATCATACTGTATGAACTGGATCATACTATACGAACTGGATCATACTATACGATCAACAGAGATAATTTTGCCAGTTCCATGCTTTGTCCTAGATGAACTACATTTTTATTGAACCATTCATAAAATACTAACTAGACATCATACAATACGAATAAGTAAATTGCATTGTACGTATAGTACTAACTGGTGATCATACTACATTTTTAGTTAACTATTCGTACAATACTAACTAGACATCACACAATACAAACATGCAAATTAAGCTATTCATATAATACTAATAGGCGATTATACAATACTATTAGGTCAAATTCTACACATCGTACTAGACGATCCTGCAATCATACTGTATGGTTTTTGACAGCTAAAATGATTTTTTAGGTTTTTTTGAAGCCCTATATTTAAGCTTTCTCATAAGACTATGTAAGAGTCTTTGACAGCCATTAAAGCTTCATATTTTTGGAGAAAACTTAAGGAGAGAACTTGAAAGGGAGAGAGGAAAGGGTGGAGTTTGAGAGAGGGAGAAGATCTTTGGAGGAGATTTCAAGGGAGTGTGGAGGGGATTTCATACGGTAGCTCTAGCAAGCTTGCACCTTAGTACCATCGAATTCAAGGTTCATTTTGAGGGAAGTTTTGGGAAGAAGAATATCTCTTTGGTGTCAAAGGACTCGACTCCTCTGCCGCGCCAGGGTAAATGGAAGTGATTTTATAAGGGTTTCTCTGGCAAGCTATGGGTGCTAAAGGAGAGTCACTAAAGCTTTAGTGCAATACTCTGAGGGTGCCTCCAGGGAGTGGACGTAGGTCATGTTTTGGCAGAACAACTATAAATCTGGTGTGTTATTTCATTTATTATTTATGCATTTATTTTTGTTACAATAAAATCTATGGTGAAATTAATAATTTATCTCTTTATCATGAATGTAATTCGCTTCCGCATCAAGTTATAAAAAGATATTTCTTCTCATTAAAGAGATTTTAAAATATCTAATTCACCTCACCTCTTGACGCATCTCGTACTTTCAATTGGTATCTAAGCGGGGTCTCAAAAATAGTGTTTTAGAGAATCTTGAGAAAATTTATCATGACATATTTTAGAAATTGTAGCATTGCGGAAGGCTATTAATTTATGCGACCACATTTATAAGAAAATATTTCTTTTAATTTTTAGAAAATTTGCATGCCTACCTTTTTGCAATCAATTGGTTATCAAATGTGGCACATGATACAAACTGGCTATTTTGTACCATCACGTATGATAGGTAGTGTCAAAATTAATATTAATTTTATTGAATGGAGAATAATAGAACAAATCAATGCTTAATTAATTACTAAATGCTTGAATTATTTATTCTGTGCATTAAATTTTGATGATTATATGAGAATCTCTACATGTACTACTGGTAAAAATTTTTGGATAGATTATGCATTACATACGAAGGTACTAGCGAAGTCAAGCAATCTAAGTTGAATATTCTAGTGTATAATTATGAACTTTTCTATATTAAATCTTATGAGACTATCTTAGACATGTATAATAGGTTTACTCATATTGTGATGTCATTGCATGCTTTAGGTAGAGAACTTTCAAACTTTGAAAAGGTTAACAAAATTCTACATTCTCTACTTGATAAATTGATGCCAAAATCACAGCTATATGTGAATCACAAGATTTGAATGCTTATTCTATAGACAATCTAATAGGCTCACTCATTCCTACAAGCAAAGTGTAAGTCAAAGACTTTTAGATGCAGGTGATGAGAAGACTATAGTGCTAAAAGCCAAAGACACAAATGAATGTCGCTTATTAGATGATGATAACAAATAAATTTGAAAGTCTATTGAAGCATAAGCATAAATATCAACAAAAGCAGAGTAATGGTAAAAATGTTAAGTTTTTTTTTTTACTTTATTTGCTTTGGGTGTAGGAAACCTGGACATCTGAAATTTGAATGCCCCAATAAAAAACTCTTCAAGTAAGGGAATATAGTAAGAATAAACAGATTGTAATGTTGGGAAAATATAAAGAGTAAAAAATCTCATGGGTAGACCTAGCTTCTGAATCATCAGAGCATGAGAAATATGATGAGGTATAAGCATGTTAAGGTTTGTTTGTGTGTTTTTTTTTATGTGTTTTTGTGTTTATTTATCGATTTTGTGTGTTTATTTTTTATTATACTTGAAGCATAATTTTATGTTTTTGTTTCTTTATTTTGGTTTTAATTTTATGTGTTATTTTATATTTTCTTTTTGATAATGTCAAAGGGGAGAATATATTATAGTTAGTTATATTTATGTTTTATTTTTTTATGTTATCTTGCTTTAAAATATTTTTTAAAAAAATTCCCCTCTTTTTAATTTAATTCTTTAAGTGAAAGGGAGTTTAGGAGAAAATATTTTTAAATTATAAATCAACCAATATTATTTTCCATCATAAAAAAGGGGGACATTATTACAACTTAGACTTCCAATTTTATGATTTAAATGAAAATAAATAATATTGATTAATATTTTATTTTTCCTAGTATTTGTAGTGCATATTTGTTTGTGTGTTAACTAATATTTTAAGTACACCATGCACCATTCTTTGAAGAATCAAGGTTCAAGATTGTGTGGAATTGGTTATATTAAATGAGTATGTAATTTTTATTTCTTGAGTTAAGTCTTATAATGATTTATGCTAGTTTGGGGATTGTGCACACACACAGGGGATAAAAAAACAATTGTAAATATTTTAATTTTTTTTGTACATCGTATAGTACGATCTGGATCATACTGTACAATATAGTGTAATAGAAATTAACTAAAATATTTTATTTTCCTAAAAAAAATATTTTTAAAATATAACTAATCGTGCAGTACAAACACCACATTATACTAGATAATCTGTTATAATTAGAATCCATTAAATTAGGAAAATAATTGAATTTAAAAGTTATTCTAATCTTACTGTACGAACATGATTGTACTGTACAATATTTAAAATATTCCCTAATTTAATCATATGATTAGTCAATCAAAATAGCTTAATTTTGATTGTACTGTATGAACTGGATCGTACTGTATAATCAATAGAGACGATTTTGACCGTCCCATGCTTAAATTTGGACTAATTGCATTTTTATTGAATTATTCATACAATACTAATTGGACATCGTACCGTACGAACATGAAAACTGAACTATTCATATAGTACTAATTAGTGATTGTACTACATTTTTATTGAACTGTTTGTATAGTACTAACTAGACATCATATATGGATGGAGACTATTATTGTTTTGATCCCAAAAATTAGTAATCCTCTAACTCCCTCAAATTATAGACCGATCAGCTTATGTAATTCTGTCTACAAAGTGGTAACAAAAATTCTTATGAATAGATTATCCCCAATCATGCATAAATTAATCTCTGAAGAACAAGTAGCATTCATCAAAGGTAGATCCTTATCTGATCATGTCTTAATAGCCCAAGAGGTCATGCACAAATTTAGAATTTCAAATTCTCAAAAAGGCTTTGTGTCTTTTAAAGTTGATATGGAACAAGCTTATGATTCCATGGGTTGGCTAACCTTGGAAAAAGCTTTGAACTATTTTGGTTTTCCTAGTTTCTTCTCTAAACTGATTTTAGAATGTATAAAAAATTCTAAATTCACCTTATCCATCAATGGTAGCTTCTCAAATTGGATTGAAGGTAATTGCGGCTTTAGACAAGGTTTCCCTTTGTCTCCCTATCTCTTCATTCTTTATGCTCAACTTTTATCTAATGCTTTTAAACAAAGAAGTGATGTATTGGGAGTTCGTATTTGTGCAAATGGACCTTCTATCTCTCACTTATTATATGCAGATGATGTGATTATTTTCTCTGAAGCCTCTCTTAAAGCTACTAAGCATATCAAATCGGTTTTGGCCAATTTTTGCAATTGGACTGGCTTGCCCATCAATGTAAATAAGTCTTCCATAATGTTCAGCAAAAATGTTAGAATAAAAAGGAGGAAATCAATCAGCCGAATAATGGGATTCAATCCAGCAAATCAGATTACTTACCTTGGAGTAAAGCTTGCAATGAGAAGGCTTGTCAAAGATGACTTCAATTTCATTATTGATAAAGCATTGAGAATGACAAACACTTGGGGAGGAAGACTTATTTCCTTGGCTGGGAGAATTTTATTAACAAAATCTGTCTTGCTTTCTTATACAACTTTCCATTGTACAAATTCTCTTGTTCCAAAAAGTATTCTTGATGAAGTAGACAAAATATGCAGAAGTTTTTTGTGGAACAAATCAAATGGGAGAAAAGGCATTCATTATGTTAATTGGCAAACTATGTGCTTGCCTATCAAATGGGGAGGTAGATCTCTTCATTCTTGCTCTACTAAAGTTGCTCCTTTAAGATCAAGAATTGCATGGAAATACTTGAATGATAAAGAATCCTTTATCCATAAAGTATTTTTTCCTAAATACCGAAAGTTATTGGAGAATCTGGACAGCAAAAAATTGGGATCACTAGCATGGAAAATCATCAGATCTGGTGGCAAAGCCATTAGGCCTTTCATAAGATGGAAGCTGGGTAATGGAATAGACGTTGATGTGGTAAATGATGTATGGATCTTTGATAAGAGCATTGCTAATTGGCCAACCTTCATTACTCCTATTAACTGCATCAGTTTCTCTATTTCAAATTTCCTAGTTAACGGAAATTGGGATATTGAGTACATGAAACAATTTCTGGGAAAAGAATTGATTAATCTTATCCAACAAAACATTATCCCAAACAGTTCAAGTAAAGATTGTATGGAATTGCTATTTAATTACAATGGAAAATCTATATCCTCTATGGTCTTTGAATCATCGGTTAAACATGAAGGACCGAATGAATTCTGGACATGGTTGAAAAAAGCTAGATTAAACCCAAAAGTGGAATCCCTATGGTGGAGAATATTCAACAATGCCATTCCCACTTGTGACTTTCTTGAACACAGGAAATTAATCAGGGAAAACCATTGCCCAAGAAGCTGCAATGCAAAAGAAAATTTAGATCACATTGTAGCGAATTGTATCAAACTGCAGGAAGTTCTGAAATATATTAAGGAATGGGGATTTGTTTTTGATGAATTCCATTCTTTACAAGGCTGCTGTAATCATTTGTCTTCTCAATCTCCTTTCATGATTAATCTCTATTGCTCAGTGGTATATTTCACATGGAAATCAAGGAATAGCTACATTCATAATGGGAAGGAGGATAGCAATCTTAGTATTTCTTCAAAAGCAATTGGTTTTGCTTCATTTGTTAACCTTGAGAATCATAATTTCTCGGGTATATGGGATGTCAACCAACCTTATAGGTTGTCTAATTATCATTGGCATCCCTCTCTACCCGATTGGCTCAAAGTCAATGTTGATGCTTCTTTGCTACCTTCATACAAAGCTGGTATTGGAGGAGTGTTTCGAGACCATAAAGGTAGATTCCTTCTAGCATTTGGAAAACCATATACTCATTGGGACATTTCAGCTTTGGAGTTATTGGCAACTCAATCTATAAAAGAAATGCTAAAGGATTGGATGTTTAAATACAAAGGTATCATCATAGAGGGAGATAATATCAATATCATCAAGCTCTTGAAGGAAGTCAAGAAGAATGGCAAAACAAGGTATGCAAACATTCATATTTTTGAGGAATTCAATAATGTCATTTTCAATTGTGTGTATAGAAATTGTAATAAGTTAGCGGATTTATGTGCTAACTATGGTATCTTATCTCATTTTATTTGCGATGATGTTAGTCTCAATAAGATTCCTCCTTTATTTATGTCTATATTAAAGGAAGAATCAATAGTTTGAGCTTAGTTTTTTTGTAATAGCTCCTTTTTTTTCTTCAATATATATATATATATATATATATATATATATATATATATATATATATATATATATATATATATATATATATATATATATATATATATATATATATATATATAGTGCAAACAGATAAATTGAACTATTGGTACAGTACTAACTGGTGAACGTATAATACTAGCAGTTTAAATTCTGCAAATCATACTAAATGATCCTGTGATCGTACTGTACGATCTTTGATGGATAAAATGATTTTTAGGGTTTTTTGAAGCCCTCTATTTAAGCTTTCTCATAAGACTTTGTTAGAGACTTTAGTAACCATTGAAGCTTCATTTTTTTGAGAAAACTTGAAGAGAGAACTTGAAAGGGAGAAGAGAGGGAAAATATCTTTGGAGGGAATTTCAAGGGAGTGTGAAGGGGATTTCACACAGTTGCTCCGACAAGCTTGCACCTTAGTACCATCGAATTCAAGGTTCGTCTTGAGGGAAGTTTTGGGAATAAGAAGCTCTCTTTGGTGTTAATGGACTCGGCTCCTCCGCCGCACTGAGGAAGGTGGAAGTGATTTTGTAAAGGCTTCTCTTCCTAGCTATGGGGGTTAAAGGAGAGTCACTAAAGGTTTAGTGCAATACTCAGAAGGTGCCTCCAGGGAGTGGACGTAGGTCAAGTTTTGACTGAACCACAATAAATCTGGTGTGTTCTTTTCTTTATTATTTATGTATTAATTTTTATTACAATTAGCTGCATGGTTGAAATTAATAATTTATCTCTTTATCGTGAATGTAATTCGCTTCAGCATCAAGTTATAAAAAGATATTTCTTTTCATTAAAGAGATTTTAAAATATCCAATTCACCCCCCTCTGCACGCATCTCTTACTTTCACCCCTTTTCCTGAGAGGTTGATCAAAAGAAATTTTAAAAAATTGTTCTCAATGTTCTTAGAAGTGTTTAAAAAATTAACCATTAATATCCCCTCCTCTGAAGCTTTAGAACAAATGCACAGTTATGATAAATTCATGAAGAATATTTTTAGTAAGAAAAGGAAGATTTTTATTTTGAAATAGTGGCATTAACCAATGAATGTAGTGTCTTTCAACAAAAGAAAATTCTTAAAAAGCTTACAGATCTAGGGAGTTATACCATTCCTTTAACTATTAGAGATAAATTTTGTGGGAGAGCTTTGTGTGACATTAGATCTTGTATTAATCTCATCTCTCTATCCATCTTTAAGAGGTTAGATATATGAGAATTTAACCTACATCTATCACTCTTTAATTGACTGATAAATCCCTTACTTATCCAAAAGGAGTAATAAAGGATGATTTGTTGAAGGTTGATAAGTTTATTTTCCTGTTAATTTTATTATTTTATATATGGAAGAAGATATGGAATCCCTCTCATTTTAAGAAGACCTTTTTTAGCAACAAGGAAAGTGAAAGTTTGACAGGGATGTTAAGCCCTTATGAACTAATCCCAAGGCTAACGAAGAAGGGTGGGGGTGAATTGTTATTTTAAAAAATCTTTCGATCAAAACATAATCTTAAAATAAAAAACAAGATTCTCTACAGAAACTAAAGTACGAAAATTAAATGAAGCAGTAATAAAGAACACACCATATTTATAGTGGTTTGGACAAACCTTGACCTACGTCCACTCCTTGGAGGCACCCTCTGAGTATTATACTAACCACATTATTTTGCATTTAGCCCCAATAGCTAGGCGGAGAAGCCCTTACAAAATCACTTCCACCTTGCCCGGTTCGACGAAGCAGCCGGGTCTTTTGACACTAAAGAGATCTTCTTCTTCCCAAAACTTTCCTCAAGATGAGCCTTGAATCCGATGGTACTAAGGTGCAAGTTTGTCGGAGCTCCTGTGTGAAACCCCCTCCAAGGATTTTCTCCCTCTCTCAAACTCCACCCTTTCCTCTCTCACTTTTATGCTCTCTCTTCAAGTTATCGCCAAAAGAATGAAGCTTCAATGGCTACCAAAGACACTTATCAAATGCCTTCACAAAGCTTAAATAGAGGGATTCGAAAAACCATAAAAATTAATCTTGGTGGAAAAAATTGTCCATGACGATGGCAGGATCATCTTGTATGATGTTGTTGGTGGAATTTTAAAAGCATGTTTTAAAAAGTTTGATTTTCTTTGGGAACTTTGAAATTGGAATTTAATTCTAATTCTAAAATAAAATTATCCCATTAGAAAAGGCATATCACCTCAAAAGGTGAAAATAGAATTTTAGAATAAGATTCAGATTTAGAATTATAAATCTTATCTCGAGGATTGTGGCTAGATGCTAAAGAGAACTTCGTTTGGCCTCGAAGGGCCAAGATGAGATTCAACTAAATATCCAACAATAATAATCAAGAAGTGTGATCGTTAAGTTTATATACAAAGCTTTATCAAGGAAAGATATATCTCCCCAAAGAGAGAAAATATCATTCAATGATAATTGTTTGAATACGATGATAACGATCATTTTTAATTTTTCCAAAGAAATCCAATTAAATTTTAAAAAAATCTATTTTGAAAATCAGGTGCATGTGTGGTTCGAAATCTCCTATGAGTGCAAGCCCTCATAGTTAATTACATCATAGAGAGACAGAGTATCCTATGAAAACTCTCGATTAAAATAACGATAAAAATTTTATTTTAAAGATTTTCTAGGAATGATATCAAGGATGTGAATTTAAAATTTCAAAAGGGAATGGATCAAGGTTGAGCACTTATTAACAAAATTAAGGGAAGAAAGTAGGGGACAATTTGAGATTCCAGAACCATCCGGAAGTGTCCCAACTTAATTAAAGTGTTAGGCTTTACATTATTTGATTGAAAGGAGATTTAATTAAAGTTGAGCATTTTATTAAAAATTTAGGATTATATTACCAGAGATTGGGGTCTCATAATCAGAGATCTGCCCCGGATCCTAAATCTAAATTTGGGCACTGGACCACAGTCATCCGAACCAAACTATTGTAGTACAAGATCTAGACTTACCCCAACCTAGATTGGGGAGCCAGCTAACCACCTAATCAATTTAAAATTCATGAGTCTAATATTTTATGATAGAGTGGCAGGGATATTTTTTTAAGGTTTCGGAGCTAGGGCTTACATATAAAGATTCTCGTAATTAGCCCCTTTTAACTTATATTGGGTGAAAAATGCTAAGGACTAATGCAATTAAATTTGTTTACTCTTATAAATATATTTCTAATGTAATACATGCTAGTTGACAACTTTAAATCATGTATGCTTGAAAGTTAAAAATAGGCTTAAAAATAATTTTTTAGAATACTGGGCTTCACCAAGTCTGGCACATCATCCTCATAGGTCAGATTATTCGGACTCTACCCGCAAGTGGGGAAGGGTCTAAAACAAGGAAAGAAGGAATGCAAAAATATGCATACGACCCCAGGGGCGATCTCCAGCTAATTTCCTAGATTCGTTATCTTTCTATGTTATTTAACTCCTTAAATATTAAACTTTAAATTACGACTATAAATTTTTTTCACACCCTTACGAGTCTCACGTATCCAGGCAAAAATAAAAGAGACACACAAATATCAAAAACTAGGAAAAGTAGGTAATTATATACGCAATCACAACAATATATTAAATATAAATAAATTAATTAATAAATATCCATAAGCAAGTTGCCCTTCTCATTACAAACTAGGGTCTATAGAAAGTAAACTGGTCGGGCACCACTGACAACAACCCAGATTCTAAACCTAATAGGGATGCAAGTGGTTTTGAGTGGGATACTATTTGTCTTCAAATCTTCAATCTTGATCTCCTTCGGGCTCCTTGGATTCTTCGTAGTAGGTTGCCCAAATGGATAAGAGGGCACTTTCTTTTAAGGGGAAGGCCACTCTTTCCTCTTTAGGTAAGGAAGAAGTGGTCCAAATTAGATCTCCAAATAGAAAAGGGCTACTCCCCAAAGGGGTGTCCTTTTCTGTTTGGAATCCAACCTTTAGATATATATCCCAACTCAAAACTCCACTTTTACAACACTTAACATTTAACAAATTACATTTGATTGAAATAAATAAATCTAAATTTGCCTGCAGGGTTATCCTAAGTAGTTGATAAATTAAAAATATATATTCTCAAGCAGTTATATATGTTCAGAAAAATAAATAAACACACTTTCCACACTCTTTTATTACTTGAGGGTAGCTGAAGCACCTACGTAAGCATATTTATAAATGATTTTTATTTAGCCCCTTTTTTATTGCTTTGCATGAGAGTGGCCACCTGTAGAAAACTCAGTGAACATCTAGATCATTTATATCCTAAGGGTAATCTAGTCGCCAAACACATCAATCATCCACATAATGTAGTAAAAGTAAGCAAACACAGTAGGCTATTTCATCCACAACATGTAGTAAAACCACAAAAATCTCGGTACACAGCAGAAAAGTAAACACTGACCTAGCCTAAGTCTAGAGTCGGTTGTCCTAGTAAATCAGATAAAGTGTGTGTAGAAGGTTGTGTGGCTGGGGTAGATCCTAAACTAGGTAGTTAGTTGAAGTTATCTAAAATTCTAGGTTTGTTAAGGCTTGAAAGGATGTTATGTTAAAGTTTAAATATTGATATATTAAGAACTTATTTAAATATATTTTAAGAGTTAAATATTTACTACCTTTGTTTCACACTGAGGCTGTAAAGTTTATTTTACCTTCCTTGGGGCTAAGCTAATAGCCTCGTAAGCCCGGGTTACCTAGTAGTAATCAGGGTTGATCAAATTAATTTAGTTAATTGAAATTAAAGGATATATTAATATCAAATGTTTTAGTTTGTGACTAATTCTTAAAAGTTGGTTAAGAATTTTATTAACCAAATTATGAAATTAAGGAATTTTAATGAGTTAATGGATTTTAGGAATTATCTGAATGCATTAACTAAGGGGTGAAAAGTTAACTTTTCAAATTAGAGTTAATCTTGGAGGTTTCAGATTTTTAATAAATACTAGACCTTAATATGAGTTGTTAGACTATTAGCACGCTCAATTCAGAGTTTTCTATAAAATGTTATGAATTTTCAAAGTTTGATCCTTGATTTGAAATACGGTTGAATAAATTGCTGAATTTTTTATTGATAATATTTTAAAGGTTTGACATTTTTAGAAAATACTAGACCTTAATTTGAGTCATTATCCTTTGAGTTTGACTGATTTAAATTTTCTATAATTAGTTATGAATTTTGGAATTTTAGGTATTTAATTGAATTTTAAAATTTATTTAATTAAGAAGATTTTGCATGTTTTGATCCAAATCAAATCCAAACTACATGGAATCACCGCCAAAAGTCAAGAATTTCCTAAGGGGGTATTTCCAGGAGTTTGGAACTCTATTTGAGTTTAAAAAAAAAAAATTTAATTAATTAAATTTAATATTAATTTCTACTAAAAATCAAATTAAAGGTTTGATGATTGGATTTTATTTTTCCTAGATAAGAGACTAAGTCTTGGTCATTTTGAGATATTATTTGAATTTTTTGGATTAAAATTTAATTTATTGTAAATTTTTAAATTTTCTATGTCCATAAATGGGCTGAATTTTGAGAAGGCTAATTTTCTGACCTAATGAGCTCCAAATTCAGTAAAATTTAAACGTGTAGTTCCAAATGACACTAGGTTTGCTGTGTTTAGGTTTCACCCCTATTACGTGTGTGTATAGTTCCCTAAAAGTTTTTTAAGTTTTTTAGACATTTCTTTAATTATTTTCCTTAGGTGTCTCTAAAAATGACAGAATATGTTTGAGATGCTCAAGAACATCCCACCAAAATTTGGGATTAATTTGATCCCTAGATTAAAACAAAATTATAAAAACCTGCATTTAAATAAACTCATCTTTCTTATAATTCAGAGCTCAAAATAGATTAAAATTAATTTTAATAAATACTACATTAAAATATCTTTCCAATTAGCCCAAGAACGTCTAATTTGGCGGAAAATTTAATTTTCTTTGAATTTTGGATGATTTTTATCATTTAAAACATTTTTTAGTCAAATTTGTTTCAGATCAGCCTCCAACCCAATCATTGACAAGACAGCGCAGTGCCGCAGTATTGTGCCAAGTGTCAGGTCCTGAATGGGCCACGTAACCACGTCGGATCAATAGATCCGACCGTTGGATCACAAAGCGGCGAGATCGATAGATGAGAAGCAGCCACATCATCACTTGGACTGCGGGATGACCCGTGTTCGAATCCTGAGGGAGGAGCTGCATGGTAAGGCTAGAACTGGGCCGTCTGACCTTTGATCGAACGGTCCAGATCTTCTGGTTTTCTCTAGTTTATTTTGAATAGAAAATTTTAAATGCTCATATCTCCCAAAATACTCAACAAAATTCAACAAAATTTGAAACATAACAAGAGGGCAATGTAATATTCCAACACCTAAAGTTTGGAGGCTTCATGTGTTGCATATTTGTAGTTTCAAATCAATTTTTTTGAGAAAAGTTGAGATATCTTACAATCTTGTGGACGGATTTTAATGATTTTGGGCTTGTTGGAAAGCTGTTGATATCTTCTACAAGTTGGATGAGGGGCCCAAGCACTTTTGATGGCTGGATTGAAAACTACTATAGGAATATTCTTTCTCTCTCTTTCCCTCTCTCTCTTCTCAAATTAGGCTCTCAAGTTTTTCAACCACACATGTACTGGCTGGAGGGGCCTTATTTATATATAGAGAAGCTCTCTTGTTCTTACTTGAAAAATAAGATATGCTGGAATTATAGATTTTGGAAGGTAGTGGATAAATACAAAGTGTTGAGTTAAGCATGGTACATCCACTCCTTTTAATGATAGTCCCCCTTAATTAGGATATATAGAAGGCTGTCAAATCCTCATCAAGCATGCTCAAAGGGGATGGAGAGGGAAAGTGGTGATTATAACCCATACTCACCCATGATGAGAGTGGTAATTTGGTATTTTAATGGCATTTTTACTAGTTTGACTAGTTAACTTGTCATACAAGGTGACATAAGGTGGGCCTTGTGCTGACTTGGAAGGAATATCAAGCTATGGGATTAGAATTTGAGTAAGCATATGGGATTTTGAGGAGATTTGATAAAGTCAAAGTGATAAATTAACCATAGTTTGACTCCACATAAATTTATAAACACTCAAATCATCATTAAAAATACTTAAAGCATCAAATGGAGTAGGATTAAGGATTTTGATAATATTGATTTGATCAAATGGTTCATATTGACCCATTTAAACCCTTAAAGGGTTAACAGGCCAAACTAGGTTGACTTGGTCAACAAGATTGACCCAAGACCTAGGTTTGAATCAAACATGTTTGAAATAAAAAATGAGATCCAGTAGAGGTGGTTTCAGGAATTAGATCGATCATTTGGGTTAAAATCACCCATTTGGGCCTTTAATGGGTCATTGAGTCAAAATGACTATTTTGACCCTTAAGGGGCCTTTAGGTCAAACTTGGTTGACTTGGTCAATTAAGTTGACCCAGGGTTTGAAATTAGGACTATTAGGTCATAAAAGGTGTTTGAAAATGATTGGAGGAGATTTCAAGGGTTGATTAGGTCAAGTCAGGTTGAATTTTAATCTATGGTCAAAAAATCTCCTTAAAGGGCATTTTGGTCATTTTGGCCTCAAGTCTATTCTGGGTCAAAGTTGAAACTTTGTTAAGGATGTTAAGCCCTTATAAACTAGTCCCAAGGCTAATCGTGAGAGAGATGAATTGGTATTTTAAAAATCTTTCACAATATAAAACACAAACTAAGATTCACCACAAAGAAAACCAAAGTGCATAAATTAAATACGGAAATAATAAAGGAAAGAACACACCAAATTTATAGCGGTTCGGTCAAACCTTGACCTATGTCCACTCATCGGAGGCACTCTCCGAGTATTTTACTAAACTCAGTGTCTCTCCTTTAGCCCCCGTAGCTAGGCGGACAAGCCCTTACAAAATCACTTCCACCTTCCCTTGTGCAGTGGAGTAGTCGGGTCCTTTAACACCAAAGAGGTCTTCTTCTTTCCAGAACTTCCCTCAAGATAAGCCTTGAATCTGATGGTACTAAGGTGCAAGCTCGTCAGAGCAACCATGTGGAATCCCCCTTCACATTCCCTTGAAACCTCCTCTAAGGATCTTCTCCCTCTCTCAAACTCCACCCTTTCCTCTCTCCCTTTCAAGCACTCTCTTCAAGTTCCCTCCAAAAGAATGAAGCTATAATGGCTGCTAAAGACACTTACTAAGTGCCTTGTCAATGCTTAAATAGAAGAGCTCAAAATAAGCTCATTAATTGTAACTTGCCGACTTTATCGTCCAGGACAATATGTATATCGTCTTGACCGATAAGTATAAATTAAGTCGAATCAGCCAGGATAATTTGGGACGATCAGAAGAATTTTGTTCATATCGTCCAGATGATAAAATATCATCCTGGCCGATCAGTACAAATCATGGAATATCATCCTGAACATCACCCTGAATAAGAGCTATCCGATGTCCAATAATTTAGTGGATCATCCTGACCGATCCTGTAATCATCCAGGATAATGTGATCGTGTAATTAAATATTAATTACTTTCCTTAAATACAAGATTAATTTAAGAAAAATTATACTGGATCGGTCTGGATGATGCTCGAGACGATGTCTAAAAATAAGTAATACATAAATACATCTGATGGCATATTCTCTCTGATTTGAGCCTATCGTCCTGGCCAATGCAAAGTCATCTAGGATGATGTTCTTAATGATGTCTTCCTTAACAAAGTTGCCCTGATTAGGGTTTCTATTTTTGAATTGATCGTCTAGGCCGATATAAATATAATCCCGGATGATATTACCAAAAATAGTAAACTCTAAGAACCTATTAGAAATTTATCCAAAGTGTGTGTGTGCAAGGTTACTTAGTGTTAGGAGCCACACCAATTATAATAGACTAAAAAAAAAGATACAAACTGACGCAGACCTAGTCTACCCAATCTTAAGCTGGTTTCAATTACAGTCTGATCTTGTGGACCTTAAATATCAGTAGGCAATACAATCGTTGAGAAATAAGAGTGTTTGTTATCATCAAAATCAAAATCCATGAATTCAAATTTATAATAATCTCCCCCTTTTTTATGATGGCAAATATTATTGATTGAATTTACAAGAATAAAAACATTTTCTTCCAATCTCCCCCTTACTAAAATAAAACTTTAAAAATAGGGCAAACAAAAAACATTTATTGTTTTAAAAAAATAAAGATACAAATAAAATAGTACGTTCTCCCCCTTTTACATTATCAAAAAAAGAAGGGGCACGAAAAAGTCTTAAAAAATGAGAAAGTTACATCTTGATTTTATTAAAAAACGAAGGAATGGATTAACAATGCATAATCTAGAAAAGGTAAGAAATTCAGAATTTGTTAAATCAAGTTCAAGTTCTTTTATAAGCTCAAAAACTTTTTAATCCAATATCTAAATCAAGGAATAAATTAGAAAAAGAAACATTAATTTTTCAAAACTCCTTTCATAAATATATCTAATAGAAGATTAATGCAAAAATTGCTGAATTAAGAATCATGATTTTCAAGCTCAAGTACCAAAAATATCAAGGGTTTTCTTAAGATTTAAGTAAACACAGAAAAATTAAGCATAATCTTTGTGGGCTCATTTTATGTCTCTTGTTAGTTTTTTTGCGCACTTAATGCATCTTTTACTTTTTGATACACTTTATGTATTTGTTGACCTCATTTTTGTATGAGTTATTTAATGAGATCCTAAACCCAACTCAAACTCAAGTCAATGCAAATCCCAGTCAATTCCATACCCAGATCTTAGGTCCAAAGGCACAGTCCTAAAGACCATTTCTAGTGAATTTTTGAATACTTCAAAACCCAATCAAATGGACTCTGATTCAGGCTTTGTCAATTTCATACTGATGGGATATATCTCTAGAGGAAATCCTCCAAATTTGAACCCATTCTAGGGTCTCTAACCATAGAAGCTAAATCAAATTCCAAAGGCTATAAAACCTTCAAATATTTACAACCAATGCCACTTGACCTTTGATCCAGTGGATCCTGACCCTGGAGCTTCTTCCAAAGCTTCCAATCACTTCCAGACCTTCAATCCTGACATGTTGATCAATAAACTGCATTTTTTTGGATTCACTTCTGCCCCTAGTGGACCTGAGCTCAAAATGACCAAAATACCCCTATGGGCTCAAATAGGGATTTCAATCCAAATGACCTCCAAATTGAATGCAACCACTTCCAACAAGATTCAAATCACATCTAAGACTTATTGAACCCAAACTTAGACCTTGGGTCAACTTGGTTGACCAGGTCAACCTAGGTTGACCAAACAGGCCCTTTAGGGCCAAAATAGTTGTTTTGACTGAATTGACCTCCCCAGACTCTGAGACTACATTCAATAGACTCAGAACAACTTTTTAAAATTGTTGAATCTATTCCTAAACCCTGGACCCACTTGGTTGACCAAATTAACCAAGTTTGACTCAATGGCCCTTTAAAGGTCCAAATGGGTCATTTGATCCAAATAACCATTTTAACCCTTTCCAGTTCACTCAACCAGCATGTTATAGACTCCTCATGACCCATCTCATTAATCATTGATCGGGTTGACTGGTCAAACAAGTCAACTCAATGTTTAAAGACCATTTATATGGTCAAACCTCTTCATCTAGCTTACTCTCTCAACTCCCATTCTATCAAATGGTCTAGACCTACCCTAGGCATAGTTTAGACTCCACCTCGGTCCCTTAACCACCCTTGACCAGTCAAATGGTCAATGAAAGCTAAATGAGCTCAATCAGTCAACCCGACCCATCAACCTATGCCCAGCCCAAACCAGATCCTTGCAGTCCATGAGATCACTTCTAAAAGTTCCCTGAACTCAACCCAAACCTGCTCAGGTTCTGGCTTGCCCCCTAGCTCAATCAAGAGATTAAAAGAGCTTTAGTGGTCAACTCAGTCAACCCAACCAATAGATCCTAATCCAGCCCAAACCCGGCCCATCCATCCCATGAGAACGACTCCATAAGCTTCCTAGTGCTTGGCCCAATCTCCCCCAGCTGCTTGGCATGCCTCCAGCTCAACCTTAATAGCTCATGGTCCCCACACTTGAGAACGACTTGGAGTTGTTTTCACCTGGCCAGCTACTTCCCTCTGCTCCTCTAATGGCCAGGGACAGGTGTCCAGCATCCCAGCACCCTCTCTGAGCGATCCCGACCGTCTCTTTTGGCTCCAGCAGCTGGAATAGGGAAGAGAGGCGGGATGAGCTCATACTAATCTCTCTTGCTTTCCAGAGACTCCCCAGAGCTTTTAAGGTTTTGTTTTGCTTCACTGATCTCCCAGCAACTGTCCCTAGATTTTTCCTGGCGTTTGGTCATTACCGGTAGTGAGATCAAGCTTGAACCGAGAGAGAGTACTCGTCCAAACTCCCTCAACTCCCTTTCCAGTGATCCTTCAAGCTCGAAGCCTGAAGGACATCAACATGTGGATAGTCTACAAGTTCAGCCGTGATAAAATCAACTAAATCGATCCATCATTTGGTAATAAATCCTAAGCCCTAGATAATATTTAGGTTTCTAAATAGTCTTCTAAGGAAACTATATCGAGCTATGTAAATTATTCCCCACTCCTTTTCTCTTCAATTGTCATCTGAATCTTGATGTTTATGCCATTTAAATATCTTTAAGTGAAGTTCCAAACCATTTTTGAGTTTAGGGTTTGTGCGGTCTGTGCGGAGAAGATGAAATCACATCCGTTGATCTCATATCTTTGATTTTAACGGATGAGATTCAACCGCTTGTTCCGCCCCATTGACCCTTTTGACCCTTCGAACGATCTGGTATGTCTGGGCTTGATTTAGTCTGTCCTTTCCAAATGGCAGGATCAAATCTCAACCGTCCGATCATTTCTGATCGAGATCAGGCGTGACCCTGATCGTGGCCGTTGGATCAGGCCGCGGTCGATCCGACGGCTGCCAGACCGCTCTGACTCATTTAAGTGAGCGGGCTCGCTTGACTGCCGCTGTTTGCATGGACCAATCGCCCGTCGCCGCGTGGAAATCCGGGATTAAAGTTTTATTTTAATTATTTTTTTATCACAAAACTTGTAAAAATCATAGAAAATAGAATACTAAGCCATTTTTTTTCCACAACCACTCATTTTTCTCTGAATAAAATTTCCCATTTTATAAAATTGAAATTAGAACATGGTTTTCATTATTTTGAAAGTTACATTTTAAACCCATAATTTTCTTAATTTCTTTTAATTATATTTGAATACCTAATTAAATAGGGATTTAAATGGCATGATATCTGAGGTTTAGCATCAGCACTGTTTGATTCTTGGGAAATTTTTAGAGCTTAATTTAAGTCTTAAATGAAATTTTAAATATTTAATTCATTATTTAGATTAAATGTTGAAAATCTCATTTTCAAGTCTTGTAATTATCAAATCATTGCATTTAAAATTTTATGGGATTAATGAAGAGCTATTTTGCACTAGGATCCAAGTTCAAATGATATTCATATATTTGTTTGAGAGATCATACTTTCCTCCACAAGGAGTTATTCTCATTTGCTCTCAAACTATATAGTACTATAACTTCAATTTGGATATGGATTATATAGGGATATCTTATATATTTTAGAATAATCTTATTTCATTTGCATGCATATCTCTTTTATATTTGAATCCCTAAAAGTTATAAGTTACTTTCTATAACTTATGACTTTGATAATCCATCCTCATTATTCCATAGGACATTAGGAGCACTTTTATTGTTCATGTTTTGTATTGATGTGATTGTTATTTAGTGTTAAAGGGTTAGAAACATTGATTTGCTATCCTACGACTTAGTGACACTAAGGACAACAATTAAGGACTTGGTCTTAGTCAACTTAGAACAGCCTAGGAAGAACTCCATACATCCCTTTTGGGATGAAACTCAAACATAGAAAACATAGTGTCACAACCCCTTGATTTAATACATCTCATTTTGACATTAATCAATCCTATAACAACTAGTAGATTAAGGGTTTTCTTTCTTTTATTTTAGCAAACCTAAATAAATCAAATAAAACTCCTAAAAATCTAAATTAATCTCAATCAACTCTAATCAACCATAAAACTAAATTTACAATCATTCAAAATTAAAATAAAGGCCTAAATCTCATTAATCCCTAAAATACCCTTAATTAACTCTTAATTAAACATTAACTCAATAAATACATTAAAATTCATAAAAATTCAAATAAAACTTCATAAAATTTAGAGATTAATCTATTCAATTTAAATAAATTTTGTAATAATATTCTAATTCTAATTTCATTAATAAATCATTTATTACTAATTAAATTCATTCAGAATTCAACAAATCATTAAAACATTCTAAATATTATAATAAAATTCATTAAAAATTAAATTAAAATTTTGATTCATCTAAACTAAGTTAATTTGATAATTTGATTGATTAGAATTTATTTTAATCAATCAAATTTGATTATTAATTTAGATTAAGTGAATCAAGGCTTCTATGCCTAAAACCCGATTCCTTTTGGAGAACTTTAGGCATTTTGATTTAAAGAAGCCTTTAATACACATAAATAACAAAGAGATCTCCTATGTGTTGTGCATGACTCCTTTTAGGATGGCACTAATGCATTTGGATTTGGAGATCTTCAAACAACTATAATAATACACCGACCTTATACGACGTGCTAGATTCCTTCAGGAAGGCACATGGTATTGCATTCATAAGGTCCCTTTCTCTTTCTCTAATAAAACTTTAGGGACTCTCAGAATAAATACCAGTCTTCCATATATGATGGGTGTTCGTTCTGGAAGTCCTAGGACTTATAAATTGATAATTTCCTGCACTTAGGGAATTATCAATCTATAAGTTCTTTATAACTAAATAAAATAACTTTAACTTCTAAAATTGGAATAATTCAAAAATTCAAATACATTCTACTTAAATTCTAATTAAATTTTCTTTTAGCTTTTAATATATAAATCCTAATAATACATGAAATTTAAACGATAATTCCTATAGGACCTATCTAAGCCACACGACCTCTTTTACACACTTAGATGTTTGCTAGGACTACCAACTTTAGTCTAGGCTAGGCCGGTGGTTTGTTGTGGTTTGTTTGCGGGTGTCTTGCCTAGAGGACACCTATGTGTGATTGCTTACTTTTCTATACTGTATAAGCATGCATATCTACTTTTCTGTCTGTACACTAGAGCGCGGAGTGAATAAAGTGAGGGCCGTGTACTTTACTTCTCTGTCTTTACTTTCCTGTATTTATAACTGTACACAATGCAATCATAACATACATAATTATATAACTGTTTTATTCCCTGCCTTTTATATTACTGCAAAAGTAGAATGTTCTTAGGATCTAATGTACTTATAAATGAAAATGAAAAGTTTTATTTTCTAGATTGTTGTATATAGATTGAGTCTGTGCAACATCTTGAGTCTGTAAAAAATTGAAAATAACTGCTTATACATATAAATGGGGCTCCAAAAAGTAATATCCTCCCTCAGGAGGGTGTTCCTTTTCGGAATTCATAGAAGACCTGGAGCCTGAAGACCATAAGTAGTTGTATTTAATTCTACTTTCCTATAGGCTTAGAACCTAGGTTTATTGTCGGTGGGGCCTGGCCACCATTACTTTACTGTAAATATTTGGGATGTAACCGATAAATTCAATATTAATAAAATCAGCTCTTTCATATATATATCTGTTTCATGCATCATTAGCATTCATGTATATTTTTTGGTTTTTTGTAAGCATATTCAATTGCATATGGTTTAAGATCCTTAAACCACTCCTTGATTCCTAGGATAGAGCTATTTTAAAATCTTGCATCATCGGCGAATTGTTGTGATTAGGATTGTTAGCTGGCAGCCCACTCTAGGCAAGTGGTAAGTCTAGATCGTATACACTTTTCTCTGCACATTCCTTCTAATCAATTCTAATTCTTCCAAAATTCAGTGTTATAGTCTATAATCTAAAGCTTGATCGCGAAAATTTAAATTAGCCCAAATATTTAATTAAATTTGTATATAATTTTTGAAATTATTTAGTCTTCATTTAAATCGAGAGTATTCTCTTAGGAGATGTAATTAACTATAGGGGCTTGCCCCTATAGGGAGTCTAGATCCTAGAATAATCTAAACCCTACCTTAGTTCCTTTCTGGGGTAGAGGAAAGATCTATGGACGTAGATTAAGCTTTATTCATATTCAGGAAGTTATTTCTATAATTAAAGAATAGATAGATATTTGATTTTCTCTCACAAGCAGATCAAATGTCTTATATATTTAATTATAGAAATAAATTCACACTTAATTGATCTAATCAGGTCAATTAGGGAATATACCTGTCATCCCTTTAGGATGATTTGAATATTCCCTATACTTTACCTGATTAGAAGAATGAACTGTATGCTTCTTCCGTTAAAATCAATAGAAGGATATTAGTCTGCCCCTCGGGGCGGTATAATTTCTGACTATATGGATTTAATAGGAAGAAGATAGTCTAAATATAAGTAAAATGAATCGTGTGAGGAAATAAAGATCTTATTTTAAAGAAAAATTTTGCTTTATCTAAAATTTATTTAAATTCATTCTCGTAATCAAGAGATAAACAGATATTTGATTTATTTTCACGAACAAGTCAAATGTCATCTATATACTTGATTACAGGAATGAATCAACAATTCATTAGACTAATTAGGTAGATAGAGAATGTATTGATTATCCTTTAGGATGATTTGTATTTTCCCTATACTATACCTGATTAGGAAAGTGAATCGTCGTTCTCTTTCTTTAGAATCAATAGAAGAATATTAGTTCGCCCTTCGGAGTGGTCTAATATTCGACTATACGGATTTAATTGAAAAGAGAATATTTCAAAATATAAATAAAGCAAATTATTTCAATATTTAAATAAAATTATATTTTATTTTAAAATAAAAAATGAATTTTAAAATTCTTTACTCTCCCTCTCCTTTTCTTTATTTAAATAATAGAGATTTATTTTTTAAAATTACTAAAAATATATGTTAAATAAAAAATCAGGTTAGTAGTTTGATTTTATTTTCTCACAGTATCTTTCTCAATTTGGCGTCATTACGCATCTTTTGATTTGGCGTCATCGGCCACTTTTTTTTTATTTGGCGCCATTGGCCTTTTTTTGAATCTGCTACCTTTCTGAAATTAAAAAAAAAAAGTAAACCCATTTTATTAACACAATGAACTACTTGATTAAGAAACTTATGAGGTAGATTCAGCAACTTGTAAGAGATTCCTATACGATAGATAAAATGTAGGGAGATGAAAAAGTTCAATTTCAAAATCTAATTTAAAATATGATGAATATTTTAAATCAAAAGTAGAATAACCTCATTTATGAAATAGAGATTGAGAGTCAAAATCACGAGTTTCCTTCCTTTGACTATTTTTTGAGAAGTTAACCAAAACTTACCTAAGAATTCAAGAAAAACAAGAGGTAGATTTTTTATTTTTTTTTTAAACATAAAAAGAAAAAGTAAAAACAAAATTAAAAATGAAAAAGAAAAGAAAGAAAAAAGAAGAGTGAAACAAAATAAATAAAAAAACACAGAAAATACATAAAAACTAACAAAAAAGAAAAATAAAGCACACAAATATTGGTTTAAACATCATCTTGCTCCTGCTCTGATGATTTAGAAGCTAGGTCTGCCAAGGAGATTTTTTACTTTTCATTATTTACCATTTTAATAATTTTCTTAGCTTTACCCTTTTCTTTTGTAGGAAGAGTTCTCAAATTTGGGCATTGATTTTTCATATATCTATGCTTATTACATCCAAAGCAAATAATGTCAAAAGAAATCTTAACATTCTTACCATTTTTTATTTTATTTCACTTTTGTTGATGCTTATACTTTGGTGAGCTTTTTAATTTGCATGACAAGTCATTGCTTTCGTCACCAACTAAGCCACTTTCCTCCATCTTTTTAGCATTTAGCACTATTATCTTTCCTGCAACCAAAAGTTTTTGACCCAAACTTTGCTCGTAGGCAATGAGTGAGCCAATCAAATTATTAATAGAATATTCATTCAAGTTCTTTGATTCACAAATAGCAATAATTTTAGAATCAAACTTATCAAGTAGACAATGTAAAATTTTATTAACTTTTTCAATATTTGAAAACTCTTTACCTAAAGCATGCAATGTTGTCAATATTTGAATAAATATATTATACATCTCTAAGATCGTCTCATAAGGTTTCATGCAAAATATTTTTGCTTGATTTCACTTGTGCCTTCATATATAGTGTGTAATTTATCTCAAATTTCCTTACCAGTAGTGCACGTGAAAACAAACATAAAGTTTTCAGAATTTAAAGCACAAAATAAATAGTTTAAGAATTTTGCATTCAATTGAGCATTGGTTTGTTCTTCTATACTCCATTGATTAAAAGAAATATCAGTTTTATTCCATCTAAAATATGAGACGGTATAGAATAACCAATTAAAATCATTTGCCACATTCAGAAATCAATTGATTGCAAAAAAGTAAACAAGCAAAATTTTCAAAAATGAAATGTAATATTTTCAAATAAAGGTGATCTAGTAATTGAATCACCTTCCACAATATTATGATTATAAAAATTATCCATGGATCAAAATTTGAAGTTTTCAAAAACTAAATTTTATGAATCCCGCTATGATACCACTTGAAAGTACATTAAGGAAATTAAGCCCTTATGAACTAGTCCCAAGGCTAACCAAGAGAGAGGTGAATTGGTATTTTAAAAATCTTTCACAATAAAAAACACAAACCAAGATTAACCACAAAGAAAACCGAAGTGCGGAAATTAAATACAAAAATAATAAAGGAAACAACTCACCAGATTTATAGTGGTTCGGTCAAACCTTGACCTACGTTCACTCCTCAGAGACACCCTCCGAGTATTGCACTAAACTCAGTGTCTCTCCTTTAGCCCCCACAGCTAGGTGGAGAAGCCCTTATAAAATCACTTATACCTTCCCCGGTGCGGCGGAGTAGCCGGGTCCTTTGACACCAAAGAGATCTTCTTCTTTCTAGAACTTCCCTTAAGATAAGCCTGAATCCGATGGTACTAAGGTGCAAGCTATCTGGAGCAACCGTGTGGAATCCCCATCCACACTCCCTTGAAACCCCCTCCAAGGATCTTCTCCCTATCTCAAACTCTACCCTTTTCTCTCTCTCTTTCAAGCTCTCTCTTCAAGTTCCCTCCAAAAGAACGAAGCTACAATGACTGCCAAAGACACTTACTAAGTGCCTTGTCAAAGCTTAAATAGAAGAGCTCAAAATTGTTGAAACTTGTTAATAATGAATTAGGTTGTTATACCTAAGATTATGTCCCAACGGTTAACCAAGAGGGGGGGGGGGGGGGGGTGAATTGGTAATTTAAAATTTTCCTCTTATTTTAAACCGATAAAAACTTTTAGTGAAATTTTGAAAATGATTTTTCAACTATAGATAAACAAAACAATAAAGTAAATAAACAGTAAAAAATAAGACCTATATCCACTCCCTGAAGTATCCCACTTCAGGTATTGCACTATTACCAAAAGTATCTCTCCTTTTGCCCCCACAGCAAGGCAAATAAGCCTTCACAAAAACTCTCTTCCACCACTACCCGGTACGACAGAGAACCGTCATCCTTTTACACCCTCCAAGTTTTAACTGAGAACCATCGGCTATTCACACTCTCCAAGTGTAGGCAGAGATCCATCATCCTTTCACACTTTTCCAAGTGTAGGTAGAGAACCTTCTTCCTTTCACACTTCTCAAAGTGTAGGCAGAGAACCTTCATTCTTTCACACTTCTCCAAGTGTAGGCAGGGAACCTTTGGCTATTCAGACTCCTCAAGTGTCGGCAGATAACCGGATCTTCTTGAAAGATCTTAGCACGAGAAATATAAAAGGACAAGAGAAGAGAGTGAAGTAATCACAATTCATAAATTGAGATCCTTACCTTTGAGTACCAAGTGAACCCCTCATGCTCTTGTAGTAAGAACTCTCCTTCAAAAACTCTCTCACACTCTCTCTTTTAATCTCTTTTTAGTTTGCACAAAGACCAGTAGGCAAAAAGATTGCATGATAGTCTTAAGTGGACCTTTTATATAAAAGACATGATAAACCAGCAAAAAATTGCAATTATTCAAATCTGAGTGTTATTGATCGTCCCGTACGATCCTAGTTCGTACGGATGAATAATGTAACTATTATTGTGTATGAACTAAATGTGAATTGGTATGATTTTCCTTCGCACCTGATCATCATCCCGTACGAACAATGGTCATCCAATATTAATGATTATTTACATAGTTCATTGTTACAAAAAATAAAACGACTCTTAAGTTTCCAGAATAGAGAAGATCATCCTAGGACAAACCATATTAATCATCTGGATGAATAGTTCATTTTGACTATTCTAGAGCCCATCATCCTGGGATGAACCATAATTTTTGTCTGGATGAACGCATCCAGAGAGCATTATCCTGGGACGTACATTAAATATCATTTGAACGAACGTATCCAGAGAGCATCGTCCTGGAACGAAGGTAATTATCATCTAGACAAAGGCATCTAGAGAGCATCATCCTGGGATGTAAGTAAATATCATGCAAACGAATGCGTCAAGAGAGCATTGTCCTGGGATGAAGATAAATATCGTTTGAATGAATAGTACTTAAAAAAAATTAGTCGTCTCCCTATTTGTTTCATTGCCCTTTTTAGGAGTAAAATTGACCAGATTGTTTCGTATGAACATGGTTCGTACTATAGTATCAGTTTAAAAAATTCTGAATTTTAATGCTCTCCCCTGGTGTGTATTTTAAGTTACTCAATTACAATCACACTCTCATAGACTCCATAAAAAGGAAAATATATACTTCAATTTACAAAATATTCTAAGCTGAACTTGATTTGAAGTCTTCAACAATTTGGAGTATGATTTTCCTGAAATATTAGTACACACAAGAGCAAAACCAATTCTTCCAAAAATGTGTTAGGAGAATATAATAATCAAAATAATAATATTTTGTATCATCAAAACATATAAATTGCAAGAATATAAAACATGCAAAGCTAAGTAGCAACTCTCTTCAACAAAATTGAGCTCATTAATTGCAACTTACCGACTTTATCATCTAGGATGATATGTATATCGCCCTGGCTGATCAGTATAAATTAAGCCCAATCAGCTAGGATGATTTGGAACGATCATAAGAAATTTATTCAAATCTTCCAGGATGATAAAATATCATCATGACCGATTAGTACAAATCATGGAATATCATCTTGAACATCGCCCTAAATAAGAGCTATCTGATATCCAATCATCCAGTGGATCATCCCGATTGATCATGCGATCGTCTAGGACGATGTGATTATGTAGTCAAATCTTAATTGCTTTTTTTAAATACCAGATTAATTTAAGAAAAATTATGCTGGATCGGCCAGGCCGATGCTTGGGACGATGCCCAAGATGATGTCCACAAATAAGTAATACCTAAATAGATCTAGTGGTAGATTCTTTCTGATTGGAGCCTATCATCCTGGCCAATACAAAATCATTCAGGATGATGTTCTTAATGACGGATGCCTTAACAAGGATATCTTGATTAGGGTTTTTGTTTTTGAACCGATTATCCATAACGATATAAATATTGTCCTGGATGATGTTACAAAAAATAGTAAGCTCTAAGAACCAGTTAGAAATTCTTCCAAAGTGTGTGTGTATAAGGTTACTTAGCATCAGGAGCCACACCAATTATAATAAACTCAAGAAAGGAAAAGGGTACAAACTGACTCAGACCTAGTCTATCCAATCTTGAGTTGGTTCCAATTGCAGTCTAATCTTGTGTACCTGAAATGTCAATTGGCAAGGCAGTCGTAGAGAAACAAGATTGTTTGCTATCATCAAAATCACAATCTATGAATAAATATTCGCAATAAAAGTGAATCTAAAAAAATATAAATCAATGCTTAGAAAGTCAATATCAAAGGCTTGAAAGGGATCAAAAGGTTTGGAGGGGACTCCAAGGTTAAATTCTACTGAGCGATAGGTCCAATGGCACCGGTTGTAAATATCTTAAGGTTTTATAGCCTTTGGAACTAACTTTAGTTTCTAGAGTTAGAGACACCAGATTGAGCTCAAAATTGGAGGGATGACCCCAGAGACAAGTCCCATCAATATGCAATTGATAGTTTATGAATCAAAGGTCATTTGACTGAGTTTTAAAATGTTTAAAGTTTAATGGAAAAGGCTTTCAGGACTTAGCCTTTTACCGTTGAATTTTTGTTTGAAATTCTAAATTTGAATTGGGTTTTGAGTTTGAATAACTAGATTTGAATTACCCAAATCATTTATGATCATTTGGGAAGATCATAAGTGATATTATATGATTGAAGATTGATAAAAGGTTGGCTCAACCAAAGATTGGGAAAAGTCCTAATGACCTCATGCAAAAATGAGGTCAATAGATGTGCCTAAAAAGAGTGCTTCTAAAAATCCTAAAAACTTAATTTCTGTGCAAAATATTATCCAGAATGATCACAGGATCATCCCGTATGATGCGCTTAAAAAGTGGGCTTCATAAAATCTGAAAAAACTCAATTCTTGAGCCAAAAATCATCTTGGATGATCATAGGAACGTTCAGTATGATGTGCAGAATTTGACCTGATAGTCCCGAATAGTCTTAGGATAGTCCAGGATGATCACTACAAATTTGTACAGATTATTCAGGATGATTTTGTGGATCATCAAGGATGAATAGAAGAAAAATTATGGTATTTCGTCTTGCACGATTTAAGCAAATCAAGTATGTCAGTAAACATCATCCTGTAAGATATATAGATCGTCCAGGATGATCAGATTGAAATTTTTTATCATAATTAATACTCGAATCACATGATCAATTTAGGTATGGTTTGTATTGATCGTCCAGGATGATCTAGATTGCCAAGGACGATCCAGATTGTCGGGGATGATTAAAACAAAAAATGAATCTTAAAATCTTGCCAAAGTTAACCTTGGAGACTATTTTCCAAGATCATAAAGGATTGTCCTGGATGATTCAAAATTGTCTAGTACGATTAGTTCAAAACTTGATGTTCTAGATTTTACTAGATCTCACTCCCTTGAGTGTATGCGTGTATGGTCACCAAGAAAGCATACTCCCTTACAGGACTTGACTTATTAAAGCAAAATTACATAAATGAAAAATACATACCATTTACAACATAATATTATTCAACCAAATCTTGAGCTCTGATTCTTTGTTTGATGTTGCATGGTATTACTGAAATGTTATTATACACACAAATAAATATAGAATAAAAAATACTATGAGATATAAAAATATTTGTTATCATCAAAAACATAAAACTCATGAGCTAGAGTCACAACAATCTCCCCCTTTTTGATAATGACAAACATTACTGGTGAAGTTGCAAACTAAAAGTATTTTCTCTAAAACTCCCCCTCATAAGAATAAAAAATTAAAATTAGGGGAAAAAAGAAATAAAAGCAAATGCAACAGTACGTTCTCCCCTTTGACATTATCAAAAAGAGGAGGGGCACAAACAACAAGAATAATAAAGAAATAAATAAAATGATCCCTACTTTTATGAAGAAAACAAATCAAATATTATTGAAATGAGAAAATTACCTCTTGATTTTTTTTTTCCAAAAACTCTGTAAGGAATGTATTGACAAATCATAACCCAGAAAGGTTAGAAATTCAGAAATTGTTAATCCAAGCTCAAGTTCTTTTAAAGGATCAAAAATGTTTTAATGCAATATCTAAATCAAGGAATAAATTAAAAAAAGAAATATTAATCTTTTCAAAACTCTTTTCATGAAACATATTTAATAGAAGATTAATACAAAAATTGGTGACTTAGGAATCATGATTTTCAAGCTCAAGTATAGAAAATATCAATGGTTTTCTTAAGCTTTAAGAAGTACTAGAAAGGTAAGCTTATTTTTTGTTGGCTCATTTTATGATCTTTTAATTTTTTATACACTTTGTGTATCTTTCTCAATTTGGCGTCATTGCGCGTCTTTTGATTTGACGTCATTGGCCACTTTTTTTTCAATCAAATATGCCACCTTTCTAAAATTTTAAAAACTAAAGCAAACTCATTCTATTGACAAAACGAACTACTTGATTAGAAAAATTATGAGGTGGATTCAATAACTTGCAAGAAATCTCTATATGATAGATAAAATATAGGGAGATGAAAAAATTCAATTTCAAAATTCAATATGTAATATGATGGAGATTTGAATCAAAAGTAAGATAACTTCTTTAAAAAAAGAGAAAGAGAGACAAAATCATGAGTTTCCTTCTTTTGAATATTTTAGAGAAGTTAACCATAACTTACATAAAATTTTAAGAAAAAATAGGAAGTAAAATTTTTATTTTAAAAAAAAATAATCTTTAAAAAAGATTTGATTTTCTAAAGTAAATTAGAAATAAAAAATGATATGTGTGTGTTGATTAGAAAAAACTTCACAAAAAAAAAAAAAAAGACAAATTTAAAATTTTAACGTAACAAAAAGGAAAGAAAAAAATAAACCCAAAGAAAACATTGAAAATAAACAAAAACATGGAAAATAAATAAAAATATAACTAACAAAAAAAAATTCATACACGAACAATAAAGACACAGAAATGCTTTAAACATCAGCTTGCTCCTAATATGATGATTCAGAAGCTAGGTATACCCAGGATATTTTTTGCTTTTCATTATTTGCCCTTTTTACAATTTGCTCAGCTTTACTCTTTTCTTTTATAGGAAGAGTTCTCAAATCAGGGCACTGATTTTTCATATGTGCAGATTTTCTATATTCAAAGCAAATAACGTTAGAAGAAATCTTTACATTCTTACCATTTTTACCTATGTTCTACTTTTGTTGATAATTAAGCTTGTGTTTTAGTAATCTTTCCAATTTGCTTGTTAACTCATCACTTTCATCATAAACTAAGTCACTTTTCTCCATGCCTTCAGCTTTTAACACTATCATTTTACCTGCATCCAAAAATCTTTGGCCCAAACTTTGCTCGTACGCAATGAGTGAGCCAATCAAATTATCTATAGAATATTCATTCAATTTTTTTTATTCATAAATAGCAATAACTTTGGTGTCAAACTTTTCAAGTAGACAACATATAATTTTATTGACTTTTTCAAAGTTTAAAAAATCTTTACCTAAAGCATGTAATGATGTCACAATTTGAATAAACTTAGTATACATGTCTAAGATCATCTCATAAGATTTCATGTAAAATATTTCATAATCATGCATAAAAGTATTCAACTTGGATTGCTTGATTTCACTAATGCCTTCATATATAGTGTGTAATTTATCCCAAATTTTCTTTCTAGTAGTGCACATGAAAACAAACATACAATCTTCAAAATTTAAAGCACAAAAGAAATAGTTTTATGATTTAGCATTCAATTGAGAATTAATTCTTTCTTCCCTATTTCATTGATTAAAAGGAATATCAGTTTTAACTCCATCTATAACACGTGACGGTACAGAATAACCAAATAAAATCATTTGCCACATTTGGTAATCAATTGATTGCAAGAAAGTAGATACACAAATTTTCCAAAAATCAAAAGTAATATTTTTAAATAAAGGTGGTTGGGTGATTGAATAACTTTCTGCAATATTATGATTACAAAAATTAGCCATGGATCAAAATTCAAAAGTTTTCAAAAACTCAATTTTATGAAACCCGCTCTAACACCACTTGAAAGTTCATTAGGGATCTTAAGCCCTTATAAAATAGTCCCAAGGCTAACCAAGAGGGGGGGGTGGTGAATTGGTATTTTAAAAAAATCTTTCGATCAAAACATAATCTTACAATGAAAACTAAGATTCACCATAAAAATCAAAGTGCAGAAATCAAATACGGAAGCAGTATTAAAGAACACACTAGATTTATAGTGGTTTGATAGAACCTTGACATACGTCCACTCCTTGGAGGTACCCTCAGACTATTACACTAATCATATTATCACTCATTTAGCCCCAATAGCTAGGCGAAGAAGCCCTTATAAAATCACTTCCGTCTTCCTCGGTGTGGCGGAGTAGCTGGGTCCTTTGACACTAAAGAGATCTTCTTCTTCCCAAAACTTCTCTCAAGACGAGCCTTGAATTCTGATGGTACTAAGGTGCAAGCTTGCTAGAGCAACCGTATGAAACCCCCTCCACACTCCCTTGAAATCCCCTCCAAAGATCTTCTCACTCTTTCAAACTCCACCCTTTCCTCTCTCACTTTCAAGCTCTATCTTCAAGTTTTCTCCAAAAGAATGAAGCTTTAATAGCTGCCAAAGACACTTACCAAGTGCCTTTACAAAGTTTAAATAGAGGGCTTTAAAAAATCCTAAAATTAATCTTAGAAGCAAAAATCATCCAGGATAATTGCAGGATCATCCTGTACGATGTGCCTAAAAAGAGCACTTTTGAAAACCCTAAAAAACTCAATTTCGATGCAAAATATTGTCTAGGATGATCGTAGGATTGTCCCGTACGATGCGCTTAAAAAGAGGGCTTCTGAAAACCCTAAAAACTTAATTCTGATGCCAAAAATCAACCTGGACGATCACAGGATCGTCCAGTATAATGTGTAAATTTGACCTGATAGTCCCAGATGATATTAGTATTGTCCAGGATGATCAATACAAATTTATACAGATCGTCTGAGACAATATTGTGGATCATCCGATATGATTAGAAGAAAAAATTATTGCATTTCGTCTTGCACGATTTAAGCAAATCAAGTATGTTGATAAACATCATCTTGTTTGATATACAAATCATCCAGGACAATCGTATTGAAATTGTTTACCATAATTAATGCCCTAATCACATGATCAATTTAGGCATGATTTATATTGATCGCCCAGGATGATCCAAATTGTCCCGGATGATTAAACAAAAAATGAATCTTAAAATCTTGCTTAATTTATCATTTGCGGCTGTTTTCTAAGATCATAAAGGATCATCCTGGACAATCCAAAATCATCTAGTACGATTAGTTCAAAACTTGATCTTCTGGATTTGACTAGATCTTACTCCCTTGAGTGTGTTTGTGTATGGTCACCAAGAAAGCATACTCCCTTACTGGACTTGACTCAAGAAATTAAAATTACAATAATGAAAAATACAGACAATTTACAACATAATATTATTCAACAAAATCTTGAGCTTTGATTCTTTGTTTGATGTTGCATGATATTCCTGAAATGTTATTATACACACAAAATAATATAGAATAAAAAATAATATGAGATATAAAAATACTTGTTATCATCAAAAACATAAAACTAGTGAGCTCGAGTCGCAACAGAAAGCATTTATTGATGTTCAAATGGGTGAAATAACTATTAGAATTCAAGACTAGGAGGTGATAATTGATGTATAAAAATCTATAAAATTCTCTTAATAAAGAAAAGAAGATTTCTTTGGGGTGGATTTGGAGGACGTTGTAGTAGAAGATCTCAAGAAAAAATATTGGAAGGAGAAGTAATTGAGGAAGAAGAAGATGAACAAAAATAAAATACATCTAATGGGCCCATTGAAATAAAATTTAGAGAAGAAAAATGGAACAAAGGATATTTTGAATTGTCAACAGCTTTATCTTTAGTTAAAATTATGAAACCATTTATTGAAGATGCCCCAACTTTGGAAGTTAAAGATTTACCTTATCATCTTAAGTATATGTATTTAGGCAAAAATTGCACTCTTCCTATAATCATTTCAACAAAATCTAGAACAATTTCAAGGGATTGAACTGATAAAGGTTTTAAGTAACTACAAAAAGGCTTTTGTGTGGACTATTGTTGACATTACAGGAATCAACCTTTCCATTCGTATCCAAAGAATACAAGTGGAAGAAAATTTTATACCTAAATTTGATCCTTACAAAAAAAAAACTTAATTCTTCCATGAAATATGTTGTTAAAAAAGAGATTCTTAAATGGTTAGATGTTGAGATTATCTATCCAATTTTTAATAGTTCTTGGGTTAGTCCCATTCATTATATTCTTAAGAAGGCTTGATTGACTGTTATATTCAATGAACATATGAATTAATACCCATTAGAACTATCATAGGCTCGAAAATTTGTATTAAGTATTGGAAACTAAATAAAGTAGCAAGAAAAGATCATTTTCCTTTGCCATTTCTTGATCAAATACTTGATAGGCTGGTAGGACATCGATTTTATTACTTTTTGGATGGATATTATTGTTATCATCAAATTCCTATTGCATATGAGGATTAAGATAAGACTACCTTTACTAGTCCGTACAAAAATTTGCTTTTATGAGAATGCATTTTGGTTTATGTAATGCTCATGCTACTTTTAAAGATACATAATGTCTATCTTTTCAAACTTAATTAAGCAGGGTATTGAAATATTCATGGATGATTTCAATGTATTTGACATTACATTTAATTCATATATAGAAAACTTAACTGCTATTTTAAAAAAAATTGTTGAAACCAATTTAGTGCTAAATTGGGAGAAATGTATGTTAATGGTAACCAAAGGCATTGTCTTAGGCATAAATATATAAGAAAGGACTAGAAGCAGATATTGCAAAAATTTAGGTGATTGAAAAACTTTCTCCACCAATTCTAGTAAAGGGATTAGATGCTTCTTAAGACATTCTCATTTTTATAGAAGATTTATAAAGGATTTATCTAGAATTGCTAAGCGTTTATGCCATTTGTTAGATAAAGATGTTCTTTTTATAGTTGACTCTACATTCCATAAAGCTTTTAATACTCTAAAGCATCATTTGAATAGTGCTCCTAGTATTATAACTCCTGATTGGTCTTTACCTTTTATAATGATGTGTGATCCCAGTGATATTATTATTGGTGCAGTTCTGAGAAAAAAGAGAGATAAGAAATTCTATGTTATCTTTTATGCTAGAGAAATTTTGAATTATGCACAATCTAATTATACAACCATTAAAAAGGAATTATTAGCAGTTGTTTTTTAAAATAAGTTTATATCTTATTTGATTGAGACCAAAATTATTATTTACACTGATCATGATGCCTTCAAATTTCTTATGACAAAAAAGACACCAAACCAAGATTGGTTAGGTGAATTTTTTTTTACAAGAATTTGATGTTGGAATTTTTTATATATTGGGTATTGAAAATCAAATTACTGATCATTTATTTAGACTTGAAAATAATGTATTAGTTGATGTTAAAATTAATAAAAAAATTCTTGATGAATAATTATTTGCTCTCCGGTTGAACAAATTTCCATGGTATGCTGATATTATAAATTTCATTGTAAGTGGAATACTTCCTTATGATTTATTTGTATCTAAAAAAAGGAAGTTTGTGCATGATACAAATTCCTATTTTTTGGATGAACCCTATTTCTTTAAATCATGCAAAGATTAAATCATAAGATGATGTGTTCCTAATGAGAAAGTAATTCCATTTTTAGTGACTGTCATGACTTAAATTATGGGGAAAATTTTGGAGGATTTAGAATTGCTTCTAAAATCCTTCACGCTTGATTTTATTGGCCTACTTTTTTTTTAAAGATGTGAAGGAATATGTAGAAATATGTGATCAGTGCTAAAGGGTAAGCAAAATAATAAAAGAAATGAATTGCCATTAAATTATATATAGAAAATAAAACTATTTGATGTTTAGGGATTAGATTTTGGGACCTTTTGTGCCATCTCATAGAAACCAATATATTCTTATTACTGTGGACTATGTTTCTAAATGGATATAAGGTGTGTCAACTTCTTAAGATGATGCTCAAATTATGTTTAATTTTTTAAGAAAGAATATATTTTTATATATTTAGGATGCTAAGTGTTTTAATTAGTGATGGAGGAAGTCATTTTTGTAATAAAAGAATAGAAACTATCCTTAAGAAGTTTGGAATTTTTCATAGGATTGATACTGCTTACCATCCTCAAACTAGTGGGCAAGTTCAAATTAGCAAAACAGAAATCAAGAGGGTATTGGGATAAATTGTCAATTTTAATATAAAAGATTAGGCAATTAAATTGGATAATGAATTATGGGCCGATAGAACTGCATTTAAAACTCCAATTGGTATGACTTTTTATATATTAGTTTTTGAAAAAGCTTATCATCTTCCCATGGAATTGGAGCATAAGGCATTATAGGAAGTCAAATAATTGAATTAAAATCTTGAAGTATCAAAGAAAAAAGATTGCTACAATTGAGTGAATTAGAAGAAACTAGAAATGAAGCTTATTAAAATACAAGAATTTATAAGGAAAGAGTTAAAAATGGCATGAAATGATACTTCTCAAGTAATAATTTACTCCTGGTAAGGATGTTTTACTTTTTAATTCTAATCTTAAGCTATTCTCAAGAAAAAAAAATCTAGGTTGTTATGACCATTCACAGTCATTAAAATATTTTCCTATGGGACTGTGAAAATACAACATAAGAAAACTTGCATATCTTTAAAGTTAATGGCCATAGATTGAAACCTTATTTAGGTGGAGATATTGATCAATTTTAAGAAATAACAAAATGTGTTCATTCTTAAAAACAATGATTGGTATAGTATGGCTGAAGACTTAAAACTTAGAGCTTTTGAGAGGCAACTTATGTATGTATTATGCTAGTCTCGAGTGTTAATGAAATGCTATGTTATGTTTTTGTTAACACATATTTTATTTGCTTTTAATCATTCATATGAAAAGATGTGTTTGTAGTTTTTTAATGTGTTTATTTATATTTTATTAAACTACCTTCAAGCTTAAATTATTATTGTCATCTGATGACTTTTATATTCTAATTATTCAATTAATCCTTATAAACATGATAATAAAAATTTATATTAAATTAGGATAATAATAAAACTCATACTTAAATGAACATTGTTTATACTTCATAGGTTGGAAAACTAATACTTAACTCATTCAAATATTTGAGATATTATCCTAATTTTAATTTATAAGTTATACTTTTATGAATTTAACTTTTAAAATGGAATATAAATAATTAGAAATAAAAATTAGATATCGAGTGGATTAAAATAAGAAATTCTAAGCTAGCATGAAGTTAGAATTAGTAATCTCATTAAGTCCATTGATTAAAATTATTAAAATTGTATGGATGTTGAAAAAAAAAATTGATATTATATTTAAAATTATTAACTATAAAATAGTTCCAAAAAAGAAAAGAAATAAAAAGAGATATATATATATATATATATATATATATATATATATATATATCAAAATAAAAAGATGAGAAAAGCTTAATATTTGAAAGTCTATCTTATACAAAAATTATAAAGGATAAGATGAGAAAGCTAATATAAGGGATGATGAAATAATGAAAGTACAATTTTAACTACAAATACATCGTTTAGGACACGTTTTGCTTGCAAAGCATTTGGTTGATTCATTAAATAGTAGGTCTATGTCAGCAAGCTCCATAGCAGTGGCCTGGAATCCCTTGAACGATGCAATGATAGTTCATTTTATTGGAATGACAGTGCAAGTGTCTTAAGTGCCATGACACCATAATCCATTTTCTTTGTTTTAGTATTAATAACACACTTGCAATCTTTGTAAGGGACTTCATTCACTTAGTAAAAGTTAGACTACAAAGTGTCTCTCTAAAATTTCCTTAGGAGTGACAACTATGAAAATTTAAGGAACAATAGATCCACATCATTAGAAAGTTTGGTCAGTGTTGTGGAAGTAATTCTATAAGTTCACGGAGGAGTGTAAAGAAGATTATTGAATCATATGATGATATCTTTTCTTATGCACCACCTTTCTTTTATGCAATTAATGGAAATGAGTTTGTTTCATTTGTTCTTCATGTCTAGCTAAATTTTCTAGTTTTATATTGATGATATAAATTAAATATAGAGTACTAATTATTTCTCTTAATTATTAAAGTGATGATATAATATTTTGATTATACTAGGTCTTCATTTTATATACATAGTGGTCATATGTGCAGTTTATATTAGGTGTAATGTGGAGCCTAGGACTAGGAAAGTATGCATAACTAGGTATGTTGGATAAATACGATGAAAGTATATGCATGGTGCTTGTTATCTATTAAATTTATAGAGATGGATTTTCAGGAGGGGGTAATTAACAATACATATTTTAATTACTCTTCTAAGATTTTTATATGGTAACAAATTATAGGAATTTAGAGCGATATTGAGAGTGGAATCAGTTAGGCCATTCCTTTGTCTATTCACGCTTGACTTAGCTGTCGATGATGCATATGCTCTCAATAACATCACATTAAAAAAGGAAACATATTGATTTACATTTCCTCAATCCAAAATATTTTATTTATATAACTATATCCATTATTTCATATTGATTTTTACAGAAGTGATTGAATCTCCACCAACCTTATTCTTATTAAGTAGGAGAATTATTGTAATTGTAGTAGACAATACTAGTTTTGCAAGTAAATATTTTTCCTCGCGGGATTAATACTATACTCTATCACTATATTACTTGATTTGGCACGTATACTTGCGTGTATAAAGTGGAGTTTTTATAAAATTTTTTATCAAAGAAAACTAAGCAATATTTAGGGATTGTCATAACCCTAAATCATTTTCACAATTCATTAGGTTACTCCACTGCCCTCGGTTAGACTGCAGCCATGCATATGGTTGTGTGTTGGGATTTTCTTTCTCCTTTGTTTATAACTAGGATGACCATTATGCCAATTTTTTTACAAATTTTTTTTCTTGCTTTCGAGGATAGTCATTTTTTTTAACTTCTTTTTGCGGGACCTGCCAAAGTTATGGGGCTAAAATTTTGGCTAAGGGCTATGATGATTCCATTGAATCTTTGGCTACAACCATGCGATGCCCCTCTCCGCATTCGGTTCACATTAAATAGTGCATATTTTTTTCACTTTGGATGACAATTTTTTAGATCACTAATGAATTATCAAATGTTGGAGTTTTTTTCCCACATTTGATTATCTTTTGGTAGTTTTCATATCAATTTGAATCTAACTATAATATTAATAATCTTTTTATTTTTTTCTATCTTTTGGTAGTTATTTTTCAAAAGTATGTTACACATAGCACTCAATTTTCAGGAAAAAAATTTGTGAAGTATTTCATGAAACATTGATTTAGCAAAATATTTTATGTGATATGTTTTAATTGTTATACTAATCTTTTTTAAATAATTTTTTTCCTTCCATCTATTCCATGTTGGCTTATAGTAAACAAGTTCCCAACAATCATCTTCTCCCCATCACATCATAAAAATAGATAATAATATGAAAACATACGCCCTTAAGTAAATAAGTCTTTTTTTGAACCTTAAGGTAAACTTGAATCCAGTAATAAGCACTGTAAATACAGAAACTATTACGTGCAGCCATCGAACACTGTCTAAAGGTGAATCAAGATGCCATTTTAGTTATCATTAATTTAAACACATATGATTAGTGTTCATCTTAAAAAAAAAAAAAAGTAAATTAAAAAAGGGTGAGACACGTGCCATTTCCCTGACCGCACGAGGCCCTATCCACCAGTCTTAACTTGAGCAGCACGCTGTGATAGCTGGAAGTCCCTAGCCAGAGGATCTGCTGATTGATCTCGATTATCGATCACATGTTAATTAAACGGCTATGATTTAAGTCGGAGTGTCGGACAAAAAAGTGGATGGACAGCCGAACCCGATGTTTTACAGGACTGTTTGAAAAGTAAACTTTGTGCCGTGGCAAGCTTACAGCTAGCTGTTGGTGGGAGATATATGGATTCTATTAAATAAGCAATCTTAGGAAGAATTAATATTCTAATAAATAACATAATTAATTAAAACATATTTAATGCTCTCAATAATATTTTACAGTGTAAGTGTTTAGGGAGATGCCACATAAGTAGATTCAAAGATGAATATAAAAAGGTTTGTAATGATAAGATTACAGTTTTAATGTGTCGTTATTTTTCATTGGTCACTTTCGATGAATATAAAAAGAAAAAAGGTAATTCTTTGAATTATCATAATTTATGGCTCGAGAGTTGCGAATTTTTTATTTAATTTTAATTTAGCATATTTTATCAAAGGGTTTTAAAATAGGCCATTTAAGACCAGAAAAAAAAAATCAAATTTTATTTCTGAAATTATTGTTTAAAAGTTTTTTTTTTTTATTTTTTTTTTGAATATTGTTTAAAAGTTAAAATATCTGAAACAATCTTATAAGAACATAAAATTTGTTGGAAATTTTAAAGAATCTCTTTGTAGGCTTGATATGAGAATCTTTTAGAAAAAGCTTGGAATTAAAATAAATCTTACTATTCAATGTCATCACAAAAAAATCATGCTTATCAGGCATGAATCTCGAGACATTTTTTTATTAAAAACTTTCAATTTTAAATTCATGTCATTCTAAATTCTCATTTAGGCAAACTCATAATTGAATTAAATCTAGTTAATTAAAGCATTTCATTTTTGTAATTTAATCACACTATATGATATGAATGAAAATTTATGAATTTTAAAAATTAAGTGCCATTAATTATCTAAAAATTTGTATAACTAATCATACAATATGATATAGATCGTGCTCAACGATTAGCTTTTCAAATTAAAACTATTAAAGACTAAAATTTCTAAAAATAGATAAACTAAACATTTAAACTAATCATACTAGACAAACTACTTCATTTGGAATGAAATTTAAAATAAGATATTATGAATTACCTATTGATTACAAAATTTAAAACCTCGAAATTTCTAAAAATTTGTAAATTCTATTGAAATCCATGAGCTCGACCTATTATTTTGACGATTTCAAATATTATTGGTTAGACAACTTATTATTTTCTGTATTATATACATTATTTGTTCTTTTGAAATAATAATAATTTAGGTACAACATATATGAAGCCAAGCAAGAGAAAAAAATCTAAGAAGTAATCAAACAGTGGTATAATCTGTTTTAAAAAAATTGAAAATTACGGTTTCATTTAAATAGTCCAATTTAATACTTTTAATCATATGTGATGTTGGAGAGAGCCTCAATGTAAGTTCTATAAGGAATGCAAGATATTTTAAAGAAACAGTCAAACAGGGGTTTTGGTGGAGGGAAGTGCTCTGCTAGGGTTTTGTTTTGCTCGCATTCCCGCTGCCTTCGTCTCTTCCCTTAGGGGAAGAGGCTTTCCTTCTTCCATGGAGCTTGCTTCTCAAGATTTTCCTCCCCTATCTTCCCCCTCTCCTAAGGGACAACCTCCAGTGCTTCGTACTGGTTCCTATGCGGAAAATGTTTCGATTATAACTGTTAAGTCGTCCAACTTCCCCGTCTCCTTTGTCTCCCCGGCCCCCAAGCTATCCTTCAGAGGTAACGATCTTTCGGAAGGTGCTAATTTTTGGAACCTTTCGCTGGTGGGTTACTCGATCGAGCCTCGCCCCTACTACGAACGGTTGCTTACGGCTATGAAAAAGGTTTGGAGCATCAAAGGTGCGATGTCTCTCCTTTCTCTTGCAGATGGGTTCTTTCTGTTAAAATTTTCAGCTTTGGAAGATTTGGAAATGGTTTGGAATGGGGGTCCCTGGTTTTTGTTGGGCAAGCCATTCATTTTGCAGCGTTGGTCCCATAAGTTTAAGCTGGTTAGGGATGAAAAAACCTCTATTCCCATCTGGATAAAAATTATGGATTTGCCTTTGGCGCTGTGGACTCCTTTAGGGATCTCCCAGATTGCTAGTTTCATCAGGGTTCCGATTTCTGTTGACACGCTGACTGCCAATTGTACCAGACTCACCTTTGCTAGGGTGTGTGTTCAAATCAATAAAAACTCTCCTCTTCCTAGTGAAATTCCCATTGAAATTGAAGGAGAAGACATGAATCTCAAACTTCACTATGACTGGAAACCAACTCCCTGTGAAGGCTGTGGATCCCTTTTTCATCTGTTCTCTCTTTGTTCCTCTAACCCAAACCCAAAACCCATCATTCCCCCTTCTGGTCGTCCGAGGGGCCGTAGCTCAAGCAGACATCCTAATCAGCGGAATCCCCTCCCGACTTCCAAGCCTCCTATCCCTCGTCCCGCTTCTTTGGATTCTGAGGCTTCTCTTGTGGCCTTGGATGGGATTACACATCCTATTAATTTATCCAAGGCTATTATTACTACACCTGCCAAATTGTCGCCTGAACCAAAATAGTTGCCTACTTCTGCTCTTCCTGACTTTACTAAAGACCTTACATTACCCAATCTAAATCTTCTTATGGATGTTGCTTCCTCCTCAGAGCAGTCAACCCCACCTTCCTCTATCCCTCCTCCTAAAATTCCTACTGCAAATAAGTTTGATACTCTTCAAGCTGTTGATGCAGAGCTCCCCCCTCAAGATAACCCTCCAGGTAGTGATGACACTCTTCAACCATCTTCTTCCTCGGCTAAATCTTCTACAGATTGTTCTTCTTCAGATCGTCTTCAAGTTCCCAAAGTCAATTCCAAATCTCCCAAAGAAGCCAAAAAAGTTAAACCTAAAATTGCCAAAAAAGGTAAAGGATCTCGTTATTAATGTCTGCTTCTCCATTAGCTTGTTGGAATGTGAGCGGGTTTAATAACCCTGACAAAGTTCATCTCTGCAAAGATTTAGTTACTTCTCATTGTCTCAAATTTCTGGCAATCCTTGAAGCAAAATTTCCTATTAAGTTGACATTGGACCCGTGGTTTCTTCACCAGCATAAAGTGTTTGAATTGGTGGAAAGCTACAATAATTTATGTTTTTCAAATCCCGGTAGGATCTGGCTTAAGTGGGACAAATCTGCTGTCTCTTTCACTCCTTCTTTCACTTCCTCTCAACTCATCCATGGTTCCTTCTCTTGGGGGGCTGTTTCTTTTGAGCTGTCTGTTGTCTATGCTTCAAATAATGTGAATGAAAGGAAAGTTCTTTGGGATGATATCCGGAATGTTGCTTATTATATTGATCTTCCTTGGATCATTTTGGGAGACTTTAATTGTTACCATTTTGATTTTGAAAAAGCTGGGGAAAATACTCCGTCTCAAAGCTCTTTGGGGGAACTCAATAAATGTGTTTTTGAATGTGGTCTTCAGGACCTTGCTTCGGTTGGCCTTTACTTCACCTGGTTTAATCAGAGGGTGGACATGCCTATTCATATCAAACTGGATATGATGATGGTGAATTCTGAGTTTCTGCATCGTTGTCAAAATTTCTATTATAAAATTGAACCTCCGGGGGGTTCGGACCATTCTCCACTCATTCTTTTGAATTCTCCTTTTCATATTCCTAGAGTGCGTTTCAAATTTAAAAATTATTGGATCATCTTTGACTCTTTCTAGGAGGATTTGGTGCAGGCTTTTTCGAAACCTCATGAGAATAGTCCAATCTCAGATTTCTATCAAAGCCTTAGGTATCTTAAAACTACTCTTAAAAGGAAAAATTGGTCATCCTCCAATTTTCTTACAAATGCTATCAATGATTTGAAAAATTCTCAGAATTATTGTTTGGAAGAGATTCAATCTAATCCTTTGAACCCTGTTTTGAACAATACTCTTAAAGAGATTAATGACCACTTGGCTAATCTTCAATCTGCTTGGGCGTCTTGGATTTCTCAGCTTGCCAAGGCTTATTGGCTTTTGAATGGTGAAGACGACTTGGGGTTTTTATTTGCTAAGATTAAGGCTAGAAGCAACAGGAATTTCCTTAGGGAAATTAGTACTGATAATGGCTCCTTCACTACTCATTCCAATATTTCTTTGGCCAATATTGATCATTTCAAGGTTTTATTTAACTCCCCTATTTCGGCGGGGTGGGAGGATGTTCTAATTCCTGTTGGTAAGACGGTTCCTGCCGAGTTACATCCTATGCTTCTCAATTCGAATTCGGATGAGGAGATTAAGAAAGTTGTTTTTTCTGGTAAATCGGATGCTGCACCTGGACTGGATGGTTACTCTTTTGAGTTTTATAAGAAAACTTGGCATGTGTTTGGCTCTATTTTTTGTAGGGCTGTTAAATGGTTTTTTTTCCAATGCTTATCTTCCTAGAGCCACTAAAGCCACTGCCATTGCCTTAATTCCCCAAAACACCCATGCTACTCATATTTCAGATTATAGGCCAATTTCCCTTTGCAATGTATTTTACAAAGTGGTGGCCAAGTTGCTTGCTAACAGGCTTAAAGAGGTGTTTCCTCTTATAATTCATGAAAGTCAAGTGGGGTTTATTGCCAAGCGTTGTTCCTCTGATAATGTTATTTTGGCTACTGAGTTGCTGAGGGAGTTCAATGCTAATAACAATCTTTTTTGTCCTAAGTTGGACAATCGAAAAGCTTTTGATTCTCTTTCTAGAGATTTTCTGCTACACCGCTTAAAGCTTAAAGGCTTTTCTGATCACTTCATCAAATTGATCAAATGATGTATTTCTGATGTGTAGTTTTCTATCTGCATCAATGGTTCTCTTGAAGGCTTTTTCAAGTCCTCTTCTGGACTTAGACAGGGATGCCCCCTCTCCCCTCTCTTGTTTTGTATTGCCATGGATGGCTTGTCTTACTGCCTTCAACCCAATATTTTTCAAGGTATCACCTGTAATGGTGTTAGTGTTAACCACTTAATGTATGCTGATGATCTTTTAGTGTTTGGGAAAGCAGACCATGAGAATGCCCAGTTCCTTTTACTATCCTTAAATCGGTTTGCTGAGGCCTCAAACCTTGCTGTTAACCCTATGAAAAGCTCTATTATTTTTTCTAAAGATGTCATTTTCCCCACTCCTTTTGCAGACCTTCTTGGCATCGAGAACTCCAATGTCCTCCTCACTTATCTTGGTCTTCCCATCTCCCCTTCCAGACTCAAATTTTCTCACTTCCAACCCCTACTGAGCAGAATTTTTGCTCTACTTGCGGGTTAGAAAGTTAAGTTTTTGTCTTTTGCAGGTCAGCTTCAATTTTTGAAATATACAATTGCTAATACGATAGCCTATTTGATTAGAGGAGCAATAATACCTAAAAGATGTAGATCTCTTATCTATAAGCTTTGCTCTAAGTTTTTGCTGCATGGTGACACTGAAGTTAAGAAAATGCATTTAATTCCTTGGAGCTCTATTGCTAAGCCGAAAATTCATGGTGGTTTGGGAATTCTTTCCTTTGATGCACATTATTATGGTACTGCTGCTTCTTTCATTTGGAAGACCTATAATATTGACAGCCTGGTGGGGAAGTATTTTAGAGCTAAATTCTAAACACCTTGGAAATCTCATCCACCGTCCTCTTCCACCTTCTGGAAAATGATATGCTCTCATGCTTTGGCTTTTAAGCATTGCTTCTCTTTTTTATAGGCCCCAACAGCAGTTATTTATTTCTCTGGGATCCTTGATTCAATTGTAATCTGTTGGGGGATTTTATTTCTGATGTTAGGCTATCTTCTGTTGCGGTTGGCAATTTTATTTCTGATGGTGCTTGTTGTTTACTTGATGCTTTTCCTATGGAGGTTAAAACTGAGATCTTGAATATTGCTTTTTTTAGTGGTAGAGCGAATAGCTCCCTGAGCGTTTTCTAGAGAGAGAAACTCTGAGTTCCCTAGAGATAGAAATCTTTCAGGTTTTTTGAATTTCATTTATTGTGGGAATCTCGCGACTGGAGGAGTCGGCGCCAGAGGTTCGCCGGCTGATCTTCGCCGACGTTCATGAATGTCCTGCGTTCATCTTGCTCTTTACGAGCTATTAGAAAAGCTTCTAATGGGATTGTGATCAGAGAAGGTGCGAAACCTCATTGCCGGTCGATTGGTGTGGAAGGTAAGGGGAAGAATGTTGTGATGGACGATTGTGATGCTAAAAAGAGAATTGATGAAGGCAGAAATGCGGAATTGTCTATTCTTGAACCGGTTGTTCCGGAGGATTTAATTTTACGTGTTAACAATTTCGCTGGAGTTCTTTATTTAAAGAAGGATCGAAATGCTGATAAGATTATATCATCGCTAGAGAATCAAAAGGCTGATAACATTGTAATGGAGGGTGAGGGTCATTAGAAGATTTCTGAAACTCCTCTGATCTTGAAAGATAATTCGAGTATTATCCAGGGAAACAAGGATGAGATTGCTGAGGCTTGGTCGAAGCTAAAACATATCAAGATCTCTTTTAACAAAGATCAAGTTGAATTTACTGAAGATGGAATGGCAGTGAAGTTGAATTCTGAAACGGAGGCTAAGAATGCTGAGATTCTGAAAAACTCAATTGTTATTAAAGTATTGGGAAGCAACATACCTTTTTCAGTTTGTAGCAATGAATTAAGGAAGTAGTGGAGCAAGTATGGTTGGTTTCATATGACATCAATTGGTTTGAACTGGATACTCTGTTCGTTCAAGACGAATGATGCGGTTGAAGAAATTTTGAATGGAGGACCATGGTATGTAAGTGGATTCATTGTTGGTATGGACAGATGGTGTCCTGAGTTTGATCCTAATTCATTCAAGGGTATATCAGCTCTGGTGTGGATCAGACTTCCGAACATGCCATTATACTGCTGGGATGAGGATAATTTGGCAAGGATTGCTTCCTGTTTTGGAACACCAATGTATTTTGATAGTAATACTTTCCGTTGGGGTAAACGTGAATTTGCTCGGATTTGCGTTAGAATTGAATTGGAAAAGAAATTACTTAATGGTGTTTGCGTAGAAGGCTCGGCTGGAAGGTTTTTTCAACGAGTGGAATACAAGAAGATTGATCTTCTTTGTTATCAGTATGGAAAAGTGGGTCATGAAGTGAAAACTTGTCCAGAAAATATATCAGTTGGGATTCAAGATCAAAAATGTGGAAAGCCGGTTGATGCTAACAATGAAGACAACAAAGAAGTGATAGATGGGAAGAAGCCAATAACTAGTGCAGAATTTGGTCCACGGATACATATGCAGTTTAAAAATAGACGGATGTTTAACAGTAACATGGTGAATAGAAAAGTAATGGGGGAGAAGAATAAGGTGGAAAACAGGGCAAACAGCAATCTGTTGAATGTTCAGAAGGTTAATCAGTTGAAGAAGGTGACAGAGGAGGCTATTGTGAAATCTGTCCTTGAACCTGTTGTTGAACCAGTAGCTGAGAAATGTGAGGGTAGTAAACCTTCAGAAGTTTAGATTATTAACAGATTTTATGTATTAGCTGAGTGCAGTGATGATGAAGACAATGGTAAGATTGTAGAAGATGAGAATTCAAAGAAGGAAGACTTGCAAGGTGCTAAAACAGAAATTATACAATTGGGTGTGGGATCTCAAAGTGGTACTGCCAAGATCAAGTTAGCTAAAGAGTTGAGATCTCTAGGGCCGGTGGAACCAGATTTTAAGAAGAAAAAAAGGGATGGAAGGGTGAGTTCCATTATTGGGGAGAAATCCCCTTTAATTGTTTAAATGAATTCTATTTTGTTTAGGAATTGTAGGGGGGCTAGAAAGAAAGAGGCCTCCTTATATTTGAAAGAAGTGGTGAGAAAACAAAATGTTTTCTTTATTGGTCTTATGGAGACCAAGATTTCAAGTATAGATAGAAGGGAGATTGACTGTTTTATTGGAAAGGATTGGGAGTATTGGCATTACCCGGCAGTTGGTACTTCTGGAGGGATTTTAGTGTTATGGAATAGGAAGTTGGTTTCTTTTGAGGTTAAGGAAACATCTTCCCAGGTTATTGTTGGTGACCTTATGATTCCTAATATGGGGATTTGGAAAGTTTCAACTGTTTATGGAAGCAGATGTTGTGTGGAGAGAAGCAATTTATGGAAGCACCTTGAAGATTGGATGGAGGATTCACTTCCTTCCATCATTGGAGGGGATTTTAATTGTATATTGAGTAAGGAAGATAAAAGAGGAGGTAAGAGGTTCCTTTTATCTAAAGGACCTAAAGAGATGAAAGGGTTTATGGTAAATTCAGATTTTCATGACATTGGACATATTGGGCCAAGGTTTACTTGGTGTAAAAATAAGGAGGGGACCTCTCGAATTTGGGAGAGGTTGGATAGATGCCTGTTAAACTCTTATGCTATTCAAAAGATTCCATTAGCTATTATTAGACACCTGACAAGAATTGCCTCTGACCATAGTCCAATTGCTCTTAAATTGGATGATGTTGTTCGGTTCAAGTCAAAAGCTATCAGGTTAGAGGACACTTGGAGGTCTTACCCGGCTTGTAAGAATATTATTTTTTATTCTTGGAAGAAGAAGGATGTTGGAGATGAGAATGAAGTGCTACAGAAGAAAACCAACAGAACATTGAAAGCCTTATTTTTTTGGAATAAAAATAAGTGCAAAGATTTGAACACACTAAAGGAAAAATTGAAAAGTGAGATTATTGATCTTCAAAGGAAGGAGGCTTTGGGGGAGAATTGGACTGATGAGGATCTTATTTTGCTTCATAATAAAGTACATGAGTTCAATGTTACTTTAAGAAGGCTATCTACATGGTGGAACCAAATAGCAAAAGCTAAATGGCATGAAGAGGGTGATATGAATTCCAAACTTTTCCACAATTTTGCAACGGCTCGTAGGAATGGAAATCAAATTAATCAAATTAAAGATGAGTCAAATACTTTGGTGGTTGAAGAAGAACAAATTCAGAAGGTTTTTTATGATTTTTTTGAAAAGAAATGGCAACATAAGGAGTGCAGTTTAACGGGCTGGCCTTCAGTTTTACAGGAGCAGATTATCTCAGCTGAGGATAGAGCATTGCTTAGTGAGGATTTTTCGGTGAATGAGCTGAAATGTTCGGTCTTCCAGCAAGGTAGTAATAAGTCTCCTGGTATAGATGGGGTTACTTCTTCTTTTTACAAAAGCTTTTGGAGTATTATATGGGAGACTTTTTGGAAAGCTGTCAACAATTTTCTTAAAACCAATCTTATGTGTAAAGAGTGGAAGGACACATTAATTGTCTTCATTTCTAAAGTCAAGAATCCTTTGGTTCCAGCCAATTACAGACCTATTAGCCTTTGTCAAATAAATTATAAGATTGTTGCTTCTATGCTTGTGAATAGATTGAAGAAGGTAATTTTCAGATTGATTTCAGAAGAACAGATGGCATTCATACCTGGGAGATCTATTTCTAAACATTATCTTTTGGCTCAAGAGATATTTCACAAGTTCAAGGTTTCTAAGAACAAAAAGGGTTTGATGACTATTAAACTAGATATGGAGCAAGCCTATGATAGTATGGGATGGGCAACTCTTCATCAAATTCTTAAGTGGTATGGTTTTCCATCTCATTTTTCTAACCTGCTTTTGGAATGTGTTACAGATGTGAGATTTTCCATTATCATCAATGGAAGTAATTCCAATTGGGTTAATGCTCATAGTGGGTTTCGTCAAGGATGCCCACTATCACATTACCTTTTTATCTTGTGCTCCCAACTACTGTCTAACTCGGTGAATCAAAGAGGACATTCTCTTGGTATTAAGATCTCTCCTAGAGGTCCAAAGATTACACATCTTCTTTATGCAGATGATGTGTTAGTCTTCTCCCATGCTTTTACTACCTTGGCTAAGTCAATGAAGATTATAGTGGAAGATTTTTGCAAATGGACTGGTCAAAAAGTTAACTTCAGCAAACAAATCTCAAGTTATGTTTGGCAAGATGGTCAGAAACAATTTAAGGAAGAAGATCACCAAGGTGCTTGGCATTAAGATGATTAAGGAAATGATGTATCTAGGTGTGAATATGTCTCTTAGAAGACCCAAGATGGAAGACTTTCAGGAGCTTATTAGCAATGTTATGGATAGGCTTAATGCTTGGAGTAAGAAGTCTCTTTCTTTGGGAGGTAAACTTATCCTTATTGAAAGTTCATTACTTTCTATGCCGAATTATTTGATTACTCATTCTTTAGTTCCCAAGAAGGTGCTTAATGAGCTTGAAAAGCTTTGTAGAAATTTTATTTGGCATAAAAGAGATGGATCGAAGGGAATGCATTATGTTGCTTGGGATGAGATTTGTAAACCTAGGAGATTTGGTGGTTTGGGTTTGCACTCTCCATTAATTAGACTTGGATCTCTTAGATCCAAATTGGCATGGAATTTTATACAAAAGCCTGATTCATTATTTCATAGAACAATGAAGAGTAAATGTGGGGATGATATTATGCATGAAGTTCACAAAAGTACTAGCTCTAGTGCTTGGCGTATCTTGCTGGATGGAGGGAGGACTTTGAAGAGTGTGGTCAGATGGAGGATTGGCAAGGGCAATAGCATCAGTGTCTTAAATGGTACTTGGTTACTTGACAAATGTATTAACCGGTGGCCTACTTATGTGGATTGTGATTTCCTTGAGAATGTAAAAGTTAATGAGCTCTTATTTAGCAATGGGGAATGGAACTATATGATGTTACAGAGGGCATTTCATCAGGATCTGGTTTTACTAATTAGTCAAATCAGCATTGATCATGAGATGGATGATAGAATAGAACTGATAAACTGGTGCTCGGGGAAGACGGTTTCAGCATTGGCACTTGAGTCTGCTGCTTCCTACAGACTTGATGAAGAGGAGAAAGGTTATTCCAATTGGGTGCTGAAGTTAAAATTGAATAAGAAAGTTGAGATTTTCTGGTGGAGGCTTGGCAAAAGAGCTATTCCCACTAATTTGTTCTAAAGAACCACAATTTATCTGATTATGTTAATTGTGCTAGGGGCTGCCAATCCATTGAATCAAATGAGCATATTATGGTCCATTGTAAATATATGGTGGAGGTGATTATGAAAATACAGGAATGGGGCATTCATATACCAATTTTTCAATCTTTGGATACTTTTTTACAGGTATTGGAAAAGCTTTCTGCACAGAATTCTGGAATTGTGAGGATTTATTGCACGGTAGTATATTTGTCATGGAGGAATATGAATGATGTCAAGCATCAAAAGCCTGCTTTGCCGTGTTCTTTGGTAGCTTCCAATGCTCTTTACTTAGCTACTTCTAATTCTAATCCTTTTCTTACAAGCTGGGGCACTAATCTCCCTAGGGAGTCCCAACATCCTTGGTGCCCTCCTCCAAAGGATTGGATTAAAATTAATGTGGATGCTTCTCTACTTAGATCCAATCAAGCTGGAATTGGTGGCATTTTTAGGGACTACAAGGGCAGATTTATCAGTGCTTTTGGGAAGAACAAAAACTCATTGGGATATAGCTCAACTTGAGCTAGAGGCTGTCATTTTGGTGAGGGAGTTCCTTTGTGAATGGATGCTTGAATGCAAAGGAATCATTGTTGAAAGTGATAATGTAAATATTATGAAGTTCATTCAAGAGTCTTTGAAGAAGAATAATTGGCATGTGGATAGGTGGCCGGCTAAGGATCTCTGTTTTTGAATGACTTCAATAAGGTAATTTTCCATCTTGCCCTAAAAATTGTAATAAGGTAGCTAATTGTTGTGCTACTTTGGCTTTGGAAAATAGTTTTTACTTTGATAGGTCTTATTTGGAAAACATTTCGTCCTTGTTGTGGAATCTAATAAAGGAGGAATGTGATCCCTTTATTACTTGTAATTAGCTTTGTCTTTTGATTCTTAATGCATTTGATTGCATTTCTTCAAAAAAAAAAAAAATATTGCTATTTTTGGGAGCTGGTTATGATGTGGGATGGTACCAGCAAGCCTACCTTTAAGAATTTCACTACTAAATTTTATTCCAATTTAGAGTTGGTTGACTGGCATGATTTTATCTGGTATAAAATAGCTTCCCTTAAGTTTGCCTGTTACACCTGGATGGCTTTGATTGAAAAGCTTAAATGTGCTGATACTCTTATAAGGAAAGGCATTAATGTCAATACAGATTGCTCCTTCTGCAACTCTCACCGGGAGACGCTCCAGCACCTTTTTTTCGAATGTGATTTCTCCTTTTCGATGTTGTTGTTAATTCTGCCTATTTTTAAGGAATTTTTGTTCAGGCCAAATCTATATTTGGCCTTTGATTTGCTGAACACTGCTTTCTCTACTTCTATTGTTGAGTAAAATTTCTGCTTATCGGTTATGGCTTGTGCGATTTATCATATTTGGAGGGAGAGAAACAATAAGCTGTTTTCTAATTCCTGGAGGTCTCTTAATGGGGTTGCCGAGAGTATTAAATCTATTATTAAAGTGAAGGTGAAGTATTGGAAAAATATTGATAGGATCAAACACAAATATGCTGAATTTTTTTGACTGTGCTGGCTTTGTATTCTTCTCATGGTTGTGGTATGCTGAGAATTTTGTTTTTTGGCAATGTCTAATTTGGAATGCTGGCTGGAGGGGGAATGCTCAATTCAGGTGGTTGTTACATGTTATGCATTATGGTAGAAAGGTGTTCTTCTGTGCTGCTGGAAGTATTTCACCTATGGCTGGAAATTTGCCTGTGGATATGGGTGCAGATCTCGATTTATTGGCTAGATTTTATCCTTGGCGACCTTTTTGATTTCCAGGAAAGCTGCTTCGGTCCCTTGGGGAATTTTTGAGGACTATGATGATTGTTGCTAGACCTCTATCCCCTTGGATGGTCATCTTTCGGCAACCTGGGGATCTCCTTTTCTGCTTTGAGTAATCTTCTGAACCCTTCACACTCCACTTGCAAGAAATCTCTCTCAAACACTCTCCCACACTCTCCCATTCACTTGCCCTTAAAAAATCATGAAGAAAAATACTTTTTACATCAGTTTTAAAGGACCTTTTATATGAAAGACATGAAAAATCGGATAATAAATTAAAATTTTTTATTGTGAGCATGTATGACGTACAGTACAATAGTATGTTCGTACGTACAAATAGTTTAAAAACTGATCCATATGAACCTTTTGTGAATCAGTACAAAATGACTTCATACATGATGATCGTCCAGTATGAATCCAATTTGTACTGTACAAATAGATAGAAAATTTTTCATCTTCATCGTGATGAACAAGGACCACACATTTTTTGTACTCTCGATGGCATACGTAGATGATGACATCATATAGTACGATCAATTAAAAAAAAAATTAGAGTTCATCTAGATGAAAAGGGACCCATCCAATTCATACTCTAGATAGCATACGTATGATGAGAACATCATATTATATGATAAATTCATAAAAATTTCAAGTTCATCTGGACGAAAAGGGACCCATCCAATTCATAATCTGAATAACATACGTATGATGATGACATCGTACAGTATGAATAATTCAGAAATACTTTAAATTCATCAGGATGAAAAGTGACCTCACATTTTTATACTCTAGACGACATACGTACGAAGAAAATTTCATACAGTATGATCCGCACTCAAAAAAAATTTCTACATGTTGTTCGTTTGTCTACTCGAAGGGAAAAAATAGTTGAACATATCATCCCATATAAAATGAGTTCATACAGTATGATCAATTTTAAAAATCACAATTTTAAATACTTCCCCACTGTGTGTGTTCACAGTTAATCAATTACAATCACACTCTCTCATACTCATTAAAATTAAAAATATAGACTTCATTTACAATAAATCCTAATTTGATCTGATTTAAAGTCTTTAATAATCTCGAGTATGATTTCCCTGAAATATTAGTACACACAAATAAAAAAAATAATATTTTAAAAATATGTTAGGAGAAATTATAATCTAAATAATAATATTTGAAATTCATCAAAAACATATATGTTACAAGAATATCAACAATTGAAAAATTAAGTTGCAACTAAGTCAACAATCTCCCCCTTTTTAATGATAGCAAAATAATTATTGTTTGAGTTAACATGTATACCCTAAATTTTTCCTTAGGTCCCCCTAAATGTATAAATAAGTGAATACAGGGAAATTCCATGAAGATCACTCATGATTAAATTTTTTTATTTTTAAACATAAACAAAAGAAACACAAAAACAACATAACACAAAATAATATTACTAATTCTTTTGACAACAATAAAAAGGGAATAAAAATAATGAAATGAAAGATGTCAAATCAAAAATCCTTATAATTGATCTTGAAAGAAATTGAAATATAAATGTAATAATAAAGTTAATTACATAAGATGAAAAAGAAAAATTCAAAAAATTTAAATTAAAGAACAACTAGATAATTTTTTTTTGATCAAAGCCATGAAGCGTTTTAGACAATTAGATAATGAGGATCATTGTAAAAGTGAGGAAATGAAGATTAGTTATTTTCAATTTTCAATATAACACATTAATAATTAGATTGATTTGAATTAAAGATTAAACTATAGAGGAATGAACAAATTCAATTGGTGACATTGCGCATCTTTTCAAATATTTGTGGCATACTGTGCATCTTTTTTTATTTTGGCTAATTTTATGCCTATTTTAATTTTACGAACCATTGTGTATTCTTTTGATTTTTGTACACACTATACATTTCTTTTTAATATCCCTCTTTTTTTTATTTGATCTTTCTAAAATCAATAATCTAATAAATCAAATTTATCTAATTCTAAAAATAATTACATTGAAAAAGAAATATAAAAAATAACAAGACAGTAAAATTGCAATAATAATATTTAAATTATATTTGCCTTAAAAAATATAATATAGATATCCTTAACTTGATTGAGTTAGAATTTAACTTAAATTTTTAAAAAATTAGATTTCATTATGAAATTAATTTTATAATGCAAGTTAATTTAAAACACTTTTTAAATCAATTAAGATAGTACTTTGATATAGGCAATCTCACATTTCAATTAAAGACTAAGAGTAACTAAAACAAAACATGATATATTTATTAATATCAAAATGATTGGATACATTTAAGTCAGGATATCAATAAACATTAATCCTTAAATATCAAAACAAAAAACATAAATCAAAACAATAAAATAAGTACTACATAAGGAAATAAACACTGACATCATCACATCAGAAAATAACTAGCAACGATAACTACAAAGAAATACAACTAAAACTCTGAAGGTCCCTAGTCTAAAGGAGGAGGCTGGTTGAAGACTGAGAAATTATTATTCATCATAGTTATATTCATGTTCACCGAGTCAAAATGACCTCAGATCCACCTCATGTCTTATTGGTATTGTGCATCCTGCTGGTTTAAGTGAGTCTGAATTTGATAAAAAAGTTAACCAAAGTGACTCTCCATCTGATGAAAATGCTGGACCAGCTCTTGAAAGTTAGGTCCCAGAGCAGGCGCAGGTGCTCCCCCTTCTTCCTCAGTATCTTCATTAGAATTCTCATTTCTCCCAAAAGTGATCGAAAAGAGGCATCAGTGAAGTATATTGGCATTTCATTAGGAATATCAAGTTAAACTATGTTGTATTTCTTTTCTAAGATGTAGGTCACTAAATATCATAGAGAAATATTTTTCTTCCTCTTATGAGAAGGAAACCCAATCTCAGAAAGGTTATAAATGTAATCTAAAATAAGTTGGGCTTCATCAATTGGTTGTCCAATCATGATCAAATAGGTTACAGTAGATAGAAGAGGAGTCATGTTTATGCGATCACCAGCTTTGGAAATAATTAAGGTTCTTAAAACATGTTGGATGATCTAGACATTTTGATTTAAAGTGTAGACTTTAGCCAAGTGACCAACATGAGAAATCCCTCTAAGAGTTTTGTTTATCTCAGACCAATCATTATCAGATTTAGAGGTCATAGTGTGTGCTCTAGTCCCTCGAGTCCTTAGTTTTAGAAAAGTTCCTAAATCTTCATTAGTAATTTCTACCTATTGCTTTTTGATAAATGAAGTAATCCTACTCTCATCCTCACTAAAACTCATATTTGCTAAGAAGTAGTGAAAGGTCTCTTTATGATAAGAATGGATCAAAGTCAAGATAAAGGAGAATTGGGTTGAAACAAATAGAGGCATAACTTGAAAGTGGATATCATCTTAAATCAGTAGTTTAGAGGGAGTGATTTTAAGGGTTATAAACATAAAGAAGGAATCCTCATTACTTATAGATAGAAAGTTGTTGTCCCCACTCCTGGAAGACGAACCTTGAGAAACTCTACCACGCTTGCTAGAACTGGCCATTCCTAGGTTAAGAAGGATTTAAGGAGGATGTTGAATTGAATGAAAATAAAATCTGAAGTCCTCGTATTTAAAGAAAAATGATTCTTCGTACAGTACAAAAAAGGATTTGTACGTACGATCTTGTGATCGTATGGGACAAAAAAATTTTGTATGCATGAACAATAACTTCCAAAATGAAACGACTTTTCATAATCACATATTTTATGAAGGATCATTTCATACAAACTTTTTGACCATATGATCGTACAGACAAACAGGTGTTCATCTAGGTTAATCAGTTATTTAAGATTATTTTAATGATGATTAGGTTTGTCCCCCATAGATAATGACACATGGTTCATACAGATGAAATTAAATTTTGTATGTATGATCAGTTATAATAACTGACTCTACCAAGATAGCCGTCTACATGCATATAGACAAAAGTATAGAGATCATACGGGACAATAATGATATTGTACATTACTACATATATAAGAAATCCAAAATTTTTGCATTAAACTCCAAAATAATAGACATGCTATAGAATTCGTAAAGTATAAAAATAATTTAATACAGTATGAATATAACACTTAAAAAAATCAGCATGAAAAACTAGAAGTATAACTTTTGATACATGATTCATATCCAAATAAAACAAAGCACAAAAAAACAAAATCAAAATTTGAAAACACACACACAAACAAAACATTAACAAAAAAAAAAGTAAAATTAAATTAAAGCACACATAATAATCATATCAAGTTTATAGAAGAATTTTTCTAAGCATTAAGATTAATCATACCTAGCCTTATTCTTAATGTACTAAAAGTAACAAAGGCTAGTGGTTTTATAAAAATGACTACAAGTTGAAACATGATTCAATTCAATTTCTCTTTTAGATACATGATCTCTAATGAAATGATATCTTAAATCTATATGTTTGGTTCTATAATATTAAATAGGATTTTTTAAAATGCAAATGGCACTAGTGTTATCATAATAAATTGGAATAGTGTCAATTATAAATTCTAAATCAATTCATTATTACTTCAACCAAAAACTCGTGCCACACAACTTTCTAAGGTAATGTATTCATCTTCAGTAATAAATAAGGCTATAAAATTATATTTTCTACTGGACCAAGAAACTAAAGAATTTCCTTTAAACTGATAAGTTCAGTTTGTACTCTTTCGATCAAACCTACAACCTACAAAGTCTAAATCTAAATATCTAATAATTTCAAATGAAGATCTATACTTAGGATACCAAATCTCTAAGTTATGAGTTCCCAAGAGATATCTCAAAATCCTTTTTACTGCTTCCAAATATGATTCTTTTGGATTTGATTAAAATGTAGCACACAAATAAATACTAAACATAATATCTGGTTTGCTAGCTGTCGAATAAAGCAAAGATCTAATAATTCCTCAAAATATATTTTGATCAATAAATTTTCCCTTTGGGTCCTTATCCAACTAAACTGAGGAACTTATAGGTGTACTAACTAGTTTAGCATTATCTATTTCATACTTTTTGTGGATATCCTTAACATTCTTTAACTGATTAAGAATTGTTCCCTTCTAAATTTTCTTAATACTAAAACTAAGAAAATTACTAAGATCTCCCATTAGGCACATCTCAAATTAATTACTCATTATTTTGAAAAAAATCATCACAAAGATTTTTATTAGAAGATCCAAAAATGATATCATCAACATAAATCTAAATAATGAGTATATTGTCTCCCAATTTCTTCAAAAAGAGAGTGGTGTCCACACTTCCTTTTTCTCTAATAGGAAAATGCTTAACCTCTCATACCAAGCCGTAGGTGTATGTTTCAATCCACATAATGCCTTTTTAATTTAAAAACATGATTAGGGAATTTTGAATTTTCAAAATGTGGAGGTTATTTAGTATAAACATCATCTTGAATCATCCCATTAAAAAATACACTCTTAACATCTATTTAATATAATTTAAATCCTCTAATACAGTTAAAGACTAATAAAACCCCAATTGCATCATGTCTAACTACAGGGGAAAAAGTCTCCTCAAAATTAATCCCTTCAATTTGATTATATCCCTTAGCCATCAATCTTGCATTATTTCTAACAACAACTCCCATGCCATTCATTTTATTTTTAAATATCCACTTAGTTCTAACTACACTTTAATCCTTTGGCCTTATAATCAATTCCCAAATATCATTCCTTACAAACTGATTTAATTCTTCTTGCATGACCAAAATAAAAAATTCATCCAAAAGTGCTTGATTTATATTTTTGGGTTCTATTATTAAAATAAAGGTAGAATTATTGACTTCTTTACTAAGTCCATATCTAATCCTAACACCCTCACTCTGTTCACCTAAAATCAATTCCTTAGTGTGGTTTTTAGAAAATTTCAAATATCTAGGCAAAGGGTTTTTTTCTCCAAATTTTTATCCAAATCAATCTTCTCAATCCTTTGGTAGTTATTTTTTATATCATCCTCTTCTAAACTTGGCTTTTACAATATGTGTGGTCTCCTGAACTAACAAAGTTCTTTTGTTAAATACTATATATGATTTCCAACACTTGAGTATCTAAAAAAAATTCCTTCATCTAATTTTGGATCAAATTTTCCTAAGAAAGATTTTCTATTATTATATATGAACACCTTACATACAAAAACATGCAAATGTGGCAAGTTATATTCACCATATTCAAAACATAACATGCAATACTAACCGCTTCTGTCCAAAAATATTTAGGAAGTGAATCTTCTTCCAACATGACTCTAACGGCTTCAATTAATGTTCTGTTCTTTCTTTTTACTACCGTATTCTGCTGAGGGGTCCTAGGTGAAGAAAAATTATGATAAATTCCAAGTTCTTTACAAAAATCTTCAAAATTTTCATTTTCAAATTCACCGCTATTATCACTTTGAATTTAAAATTTGACACCCTAATTTCCTCTGAATCTAATTCAAACAAATATCTAAATTCATCAAATGAAATATTCTTATGAAATAAAAATTTTACACACATAAATCTTGAGAAATCATTAACTGTCACAAATTCGTATACCTTCACTCCTAGACTTACAGTGCTAACCGATCCAAAAAGATCCATATGAATAATCTCTAATAGTTTGCTAGTTCTAAGATTCTTATTGGAATGAAATGAGAACTTCACCTATTTTTCTAGTTGACATGCATCACAAAGGTGATCCTTGGTAAAGTTTAGTTTTGGTTTACCTCTTACCATTTCTTTTTGGGTAATTTTCCTAAGGATTTTCATGCTAGCGTAAAAAAGTCTGCTATGCAATAATCGTGATTCATCAGAAATTATTTTCAATAAAAAGCATTAAGAGTTTTAATTCAGTTTAAATCTAGCACATAAATATTGTTTACCCCTGTTTTATGCAAAACATCATTTCTATTTAGGCTTAATATGTAGCTAGTGAGAAAAAATTTAACGCTATTCCCTTTGTCATATTGTTGGCAACTACTTAATAAATTATGCTTTAAGCCTTCTACTAGTAAAGTATTTTCTATAAAAAAGTTATTCAGGTTTTTGATCATACCTGTGTCAACCACTTTCCTAATGGTATTGTCTCCCAGTGTAACCTTGCCTCCATTCCTGGCTTCCAACAATATGAATTATGTAGTGTCTTCAATTATATACTTTGATCAATCGCTATCGAGGTATCAAATACTCTCATGAGATCTTGTATGAGAGCGTACCTACAAAATAATTAAATATTAGACTTGGGAATCCAAACATGTTTGGGTTCTCCTTTTGACAAATTAAAATTAGATGCATGTATGATATGACTTAGTTTATGCATTTTGGGTTTCCACACTAAATAAGTTTTGCTATGTAAAGTATAAGTGTGTGATATATGTCCAATCATCCCTCATATAAAATATTTAACTCCTGGAAAAGGATTATTCAATCTTCTATAATAAATTTATCTCTTTCTAGGTTTTACAATTTTTGACCTCAAAATAAGATTAGTAAAATCTTCATGTGCTGGGATATGTTATTTTCCACAAGAGCTTTCACTTTTCCTCTAAAAAATGAATTTACATCTTCTGATACAGTGTTATAATATTTTAGATAGTGCTCTCTATTCTTAAATTCATCCCTAAATCTTTAAATTCTTTTTCCAGTTTAACATAGGAAGACCTTAGTGATTCATTTTGTTTATTCAAATCATTGAATTGATTAAGTAAGCTCATATGGTTGTTATCTATGTGCACATGATCTTTCCCAAGGGTTTCATGCTCTTTTTGTAACTCTTGCAATTCTAAGTTCAGTCTAGTATGCATTTTCTTAAGTTTTCTATATGTAGTATGTATTTTATTAGAAACTTCAAGTAATTTATCAAAAGTTAAGTAACATACCTCTTCTTGATCTAATTAATCAAGATTATTATTCATTAAATATAGGGTGACTTCCTCTTCCTTTTCTATTTCTAATGAATATAAAGCTGAGTTTGCCCGGAAGGCTCTCTGAAATCTCTTTTTGGCATTTCTCCCATTTTCTTTCTCCTCTACCTTCTCCTTACCAGGAGTGGCTTTAAGATTATGACATTCTGATTTTATATGTCCAGGTTTCCTGTATTCATAATAAATCACATCATTAGAAACCTTAATATTTTTATGGAACTTACCTTTGTTCCACCACTAACATCTCTTATGCCTCCTTTTAAGAAAACTTTTGAATTGCCTTATCATCAAGGAAATTTCATCCACATCCTCAGGTTGTGATTGATCACTTTATGAATCATCCACTTTCAGTGCTATATTTTTCTCCTTTTGTTATTCTCCTGCTTCAATCTTCTTTTGACTCACTCCTTGCTCGTAAGCAATTAGTGAACCAAGAATATTATCAAAAGAGTAATCATTTAAATTCTTAGACTCTATAATAGTAGTTTTTTTAGCTTCATAAGTAGTAGTCAAACAAAAAAGAATTTTAATTACCATTTCAGCATTCGTTAGTTCCCTACCTAATTGATGCAAAGAAGTGACTTTCAAAGTGAATCTTGTGTACATATCAGATATGGATTCAATGGATTTCATATGAAACAATTCATAATCATATATCAAGATATTTAATCTAAATTGTTTTACTTCATTAGTCCCTTCGTATGTAATACCAAGTCTATCCCATATATCATTTCTACTTTTACAAATAGAAACCCGCATGTAATCTTCTAACTTAAGTGAACAAACGTATTTAAGAATTTAGCATTTAATTGAGCTAAGTCATGTTCTTCTATAGTCCATTCAGCAAAGGAACTCTAATGCCATCTACTAGTCTAGTTGGCCTAGTATAACCTTCTTAAACTAAAATCCACATGCGATAATCAAGTGATTTCAGAAAAGTATACATACGTGTTTTCCAAAAATCGAAAGGGATATTATCAAATAACGGAGGTCTACTGATTGAATACCTTTCAGTTGTATTTCAGTTTCTAAAAGTAGCCATTTTCATTTTTAAAAAGTAGTCTAAACTTATAGTTTTGAAATAAGGCTCCGATACCACTTGTTGATTTTATATAGGTTGCTAAACCAAAGCTATTTTCCCAAGGCTAACCAAGAGGGGAGTGAATTGGTAATTTAAAAAATTATCTTGAATTTTTATTAGAAAACCATTTTAATGAATTTCTAAAGAATGATTATTTTTTTCAAAAAAACTTTTCAACCATAATAACAAATTTGTAGAAGGTAAATACAAAAAGCAAAAGGCACAAATATTTATAATGGTTTGGTCAAACACGACCTACATCCACGACCTAAAGACTCCCTCTTAAGGTATTTCACTATTACCAAAATGTCTCTCCTTTTGACTCAATAGCAAGGTGGAGAAGCCTTTACAAATTCTCTCTTCCACCAATCTTCAGTGCGACAGAGAACCGTCGTCTTTTTACACTCTTCAAGTCTCAGCAAAAAACCATCATTAGTTTACACTCTCCAAGTGTCGGTAGAGAACTATCATCCTTTCATATCCTCCAAGTACTGGCAGAGTATTATCATCCTTTCACGCCTTCCAAGTGTCAGCAGAGTACCGTCATCCTTTTATACCCTCAAAGTGTTGGCATAGTACCATCTTCTTTTCATACTCTCCAAGTGTCGGTAGAGTACCATCATCCTTTCACACCCTCCAAGTATTGGCAGAGTGCCGAATCTTCTTCAAAGATCTTCTCACGAGTAACTAGAAAAAAGAAAGGAAGAGTGATCACCAAAAATATAAAGAGATCCTTACCTTTAAATAACCTTATGAACCCTTTACACTACACTTGCAAGAATTCTTTCTCAAACACTCTCCAACACTTTCTATTTCACTTGCCCTTGAAAAATCACAAAGAACAACGCTTTTTGCGTCAATTTTAAAGGAACTTTTATATAAATGACACAAAAAATTATCTAATAAATTGAAATTTTCAATTTTGAGCATGTACTATAGTATAGTATGATTGTATGTTCATACATATAAATAGTTCAAAAACTGCTACGTACAAACCTTTTGTGAATCTGTATAAAATGACTTCATACATGATGATCATCAAGTACAAATCTAGTTCATACTATACAAATAGTTAGAAAATTTTTCATCTTTGTCGGGACGAAGATGGACCCCACATTTTCATACTTTAGATGGCATATATATATAATGACGACATCATATGGTTCAACCAGTTCATAAAATTTTAGAGTTTGTCTGGATGAAAAGAGACCTATCTAATTCTTACTCTAGATGGCTTACGTACCATGATGATATCGTACGGTACGATCCATTCAAAAAATTTTCAAGTTCATATGGACGAAAAGGGACCTGTCCAATTCGTACTATAGATGGCGTACACACGATGATGACATCGTATGGTATAAACAGTTCAAAAATACTTTGAATTCTTTTGGATGAAAAGGGACCTTATATTTTCAACTCTAGATGATGTACGTATGAAGAAAGCTTTGTACTGTACGATATATACTTAAAAAAATTCTACCTGCAATTCGTTTGTCTACTCAAATATAAAAAAATAACTGAACATATTATCCCATAAGAAATGAGTTCGTACAATATGATCAATTTAAAAAATCATAATTTTAAATACTCCCCCAGTGTGTGTGTATACAGTTACTCAATTATAATCATACTCTCAGACTCAATAAAATTAAAAATACAGACTTCATTTATAATAAACCCTAATTTGATTTGATTTAAAGTCTTCAAAAATCTGGTGTATGATTTCTCTAAAATGTTAGTACACACAAACAACAAAATAATACTTGGAGAAATTATAATCAAAATAATAATATTTGGGAATCATAAAAACAAACATGCTGTAAGAATATCAAAAATCAAAAACTAAGTTGCAACTAACTCAATAATGATCTCACAAAAAAAGCTTAGTTAGAGGAATAAGAAAGTTTGATTTATCTAAGGACCACATATATGATGCCTGCCAATTTGGAAACTAAATTAAATCACCTTTTGACTTAATTAAGGACATCTCAATCACTAAACCACTAAAAATCTTACATATGGTTTTTTTAGGCTGGTTAGTATAGCCATCTTTGGTTGGAATACCTTTGGGTATATAATTATAACTGATTAATCTAGATTCACCTAATCTAGAATGTTTTTCACTTGTATTCAAAGAAAATTAAGATGTTGGATATCTTCTATCCATAGTGATTATGGTGGAGAATTTTAGATTGATATATTTGAACCCTTTTATAATGAGTTAGAAATTGAACAAAACTTTTCTGTCAACCCTTAGAGAATAGAATTTTGATGATAGCAAATATTCCTATTTTTCTATGATTGCCTTGCCTACTAACATTTCAGGTCCATAAGACCGAGTGCAACTCAAGCCAACTCAAGATTGGGTAGACGAGGTGAGTCAATTTGTAATTCTTTTACTATTTTTTGAGTCAATTGTAAATGATGTGATTCCTGCTGCTAAGTAACCTTTCACACACACACTTGGGAAATTTCTGACTGATTTTAGAGTTTTCTATTTTCGCTCACATCCTCTGGGACGATCCTAAAATCATCCTCGATGATTAGTTAAAAATAGAAATCCTAATTAGGGCATCCTAGTTAAGGTAGCTGTCATAATGCACATCATCCCGGATGATTTTATCAATATCCTGGATGATAGGCTCAAATCAAAAATAATTAGTTGCCAGATTAGTTAAGGCATGTTTTATTTTAGGAGATCATTCAGGACGCTGTCCTTGATGATGCAGCATACTTATGCCTAAATTAATATGAAAATTAATGAAAGTAATTAAGGTTTGATTCGACAATTACATCATCTTGAACGATCACAGGATCGTCTGGGATGATCAGTTAATTAACCTTATTTTTTCTGGATGATCAAACATCGACCTGCATGTATTTAAGATGATGCTCTGGATGATTTGTGATGTTTTGAACTAATCGCCCGGATGATCATGAGATCATCATGGATGATCAAGTTACTTTTTTATCATCTAGACTCCCATTCAGGGAGATGTGCTGGATGATATTCATTAGATTGAACTAATCGTACAATATGTTGTACTATCATCTAGGAAGATATGAACAAAATTCTTTCTAATCTTCCCAAATCGTCCTGACTGATTAACCTGAATTTACACTGATTGAACATAATGATATTAATATCATCTTGGATGATAATACCGGTTTGTTGAAATTAAGAGCTATTCCAAAGCTCTTATATATAATACTTCTTGCTTCAGCCAAGAGGGCATCTTTTGTTGCTGCCTTGACTTGAGAGAGCTTAGAGGAGAGGGAGAGAAAGGGAGAGAGACAGAGGATATTATGAGGGGGATTTTATGAGAGGTTTCATAAAGGTTGCTTCAAGCATGGATCCAAGTTGTCTTCTCCAATCATTGTCCCTTATCTTTGGATATTCGAGAGAGGTACACTTTAGTAATCGATCAAGGTTCTATGCCTTCTTCAGGAGGAAGTAAATAGAGTCAGGTTCTCTGCCTCACCAGTGTCGGTGGAAAGGAGGTTTGTAAGGATTGCCTTGATTATGGGCATCATTTTTGTTCCTGATCCTGAGGATTTTTCGCATCAATATTATCTATAACTGTGATTCCTACTATTTGGTTATAAGATTCTGGACAAGAGGTGTGCCAACTCTTGAAATTTGTTCTTTTCTAAACTTACCCATGGTTCTGTAAAATTTCTGAATATTCCTAGAATTAAAAAAAATTCATAAAATATTTGATATTGCTTTTGATTGCATTTTATTTACAGATCTCTCAACTCTTGATTGATTTTATTTGTATTTCTAAAAATGCCTCATGTTTTGTAAATGTATTTGAAATTTCTGAAATTTCTTTAAACCAAAATGTGAATTTTAATAAATTTTTTGGATCTTGTTTAATCTCTATCATCTCTCATTGTTTTCTATTTTTTGACATATTTGACATATAGAGTTTAATCTCTATCGTCTCTCTAGTCCCTCTTAAACTCTTCTTCTTTGCAATCGCTACTCATTGTTCTTCATAAGTTGATAATCTGTTTGTTGCAGCTTTTTAATGGTTTTGCTTTCTCCGCCTTGTTGTAGGAGCAAAAAGAGAGTCATTGAGTTTAGTGCAATACTCAGAGGCCGCCTACGAGGAGTGGATATAGGTCGAGTTAACCGAACCACTATAAAATTTTGTGCTCTTTATTATAAATTTTTTCGCATTTAAATCTGCACTTTAATTTTCTTTATGGTAAAATTTGGTTTTAGTTTGTATTTTTGATTGAAAGATTTTTAAAATACCAATTCACCCCTCCCCCCTCTTGGTTAAGCCTTCGGATAGTTTATAAGGGCTTAACATCCCTAACGAACTTTTAAGTGGTATCAGAGCAGGATTCATAAAATTGAGTATTTGAAATCTTTTAAATTTTGGTCTATGGCTAACTCTGGTAATCGTAATACTATGGAATTGTATTCTATAACACGACCACCTTTGTTTGATAATATTCCTTTTGATTTTTGGAAAACTTGTATATCTAGATTTTTACAATCGATTGACTATCGCATGTGGATGCTTGTTAAAGAAGGTTAGACACCTCCGACTGGTAAAATTAATGACATTACTACTCCACTTCCTTTCACTAAATGGACTCTCACTACAGGAAAAACAAATATTACCGGGGTCATGACCGGCGGTTTTAGGACTGCCGGTATTACTGGCGGTTTTTCGGTGTCCAAACCACCGTCGTAATACCGGCGGCTACTTCGGCGGCTACTATTTTTTCTATGCTTTAAAATCTGAAGATTACATGCGTGTTTCAACTTGTACTAGTGGTAAAGAAATTTGGGATAAATTATGTATTACTTATGAAGGAACAAATGAAGTTAAGCAAACTTGATTGAATAGTTTATTACATGATTACAAACTTTTTTGTATGAAACCTTCTAAATCATTTTTGAAATGTATTTAAGATTTACTCAAATTGTTACCTCTTTGCGTGCCTTAAGAAGAGAACTCACTAACTATAAAAAAGTGAATAAAATTTTAAAATGTTTGCATTCCTTTTTTGATGCAAAGATTATTGTAATTATTGAATCTAAAAATTTGAATACTTATTTGATTGATAACTTACTTTGATCAATCATTTCTTATGAGTAAGTAGTGAAACAAAGAAATCTTGATGTAGGTAAGAAAAAGAATGATAAAATTGTGGAGTTGAAGGACAATGACACAGATACTGACTCTTCCGGGTCTAAAAGCGATGATGTTGCCTTAATCATAAGGCAATTCAAAAACTTTTAAGGAAGAAGCATAAGAACCATAAGAAGTGGAATAAGGTAAGGATAACAAGAATTTTAAGAGTTCTAATAATATTATCTAATTTGAATGCAGGAAGCCTAGACATGTTAATGTTAATTATCCTACACTCATGGCTCATCCTAGCAAGGAGAAGGGTGAGGAGAAACCCAAGTTTAGAAAGGATAAGGACAAGAAGTAGTTCTAAAAAGGCATTATGGGAGGATTTTGCATCTAACTCCTCTGAGATTGAAGTTGAAGAGGAGACTACAAACTTGTACTTGATGGCGGATAATCATCTTGGTCAGTCTGACCAAGAAGAGGTATGTGAGCTAACCAACGAACAACAACTTGAAGTTTCTGAACAAATTCATGCATCATATAGAAAACTTAAGAAACCACATACTAGTTTGAAATTGAAGTTCTTAAATTTACAAAAAGAGCATAAAATTTTTCTTAAAGATCATTCTACAATCGATAGCAATCACTTGCTATTACTTGATGAGTTTGATGCATTAAACAAAAAGCATATTGAATTATATGATGCATATGATTCCTTGAAATCATCTCATACTGAGTTAGAAAAAGAGTTTAGGAAATTAGAAAATCTAAAAGCTTTTGAAAATAAACCAAAATTGCATGCATGACATAACTTTAAAAGGAAGCATCACCACTCAAGTAGATTAGTAAATCCTTTTCCTGGTGTTAGATGTTTTTCATGTAGAATGTTAGGATACATTGCACACACTTATACTATTCACTATAGTACACATTAGGTGCGGACACTCAAATTGCATGATTCACGGCATAACACACATGCATTATATTCTTCTTTCCATAAGAAGGGACCTAAACCTATTTGAGTTCCTAAATCTGATATTTGATGATTTTATAGGCGTGCTATCACAAAAGGTCTTGTGAGAACATGTGATACCTGGACAACGGATGCTCACAACACATGATTGGAGATGCTAATCAATTTGTTTTGCCGGAGGCCAGGGCTGGAGGCAAGGTTAATCTTGGAGACAACACCACCAAGAAAGTGGTGGGTGTAGGTATAATTGGAAACTCCAAAAATCTTTTAATTGGAAATATTTTGCTTGTAGATGGACTAAAACACAACTTGCTCAGCATCAGTTAGCTTTGTGATAAGGGTTTCATCATAAAAGTTTTAGCAAATACTTACATCATAAGCTTAAATAACAATACTATTTTGTAAGGAAAGCGGATCAACAACATTTACATGCTTAACTTAGATAATATTGAATGTTCTGCTTCATTTTGCTTAAAAATTGCCGCTGATGATTTATGATTGTGGCATAGAAGGTTATGTCATGCCAATATGAAAACTCTTACCAGAGTGACCCAGAAAGACCTAGTTAGAGGTGTCTTTAAGCTTAAGTTCACCAAAGATCACCTTTTTTATGCCTGCCAACTAGGGAAGCAAGTACACTCTTCTTTTCACCCAATTAAGGACATTAACATCTCTAAAATTTTAGAAGTCCTTCATATGGATTTGTTTGGACCCATTAGCACTTCTAGTTTAGGGGGGAAAGTCTATGATTTTGTGATTTTTGATGACTACTTGAGGTTTACTTGGATTAGATTTATGTCATATAAGAATGAGTATTTTGATGAGTTTAGATCCTTCTTCACTTGGATTTGGAAAAAGTTAGGTTGAGAGATCTTAACCATCCATAATGACCATGGGAGAGAGTTTAAAAATGAGAGATTTGGAAACTTTTATGATGATAAGGGGATTAGTCATAATTTCTCAGCTCCTAGGACCCCACAGCAGAACAACAACTTTTAAATTCAAAATAAAAATATTCTCAAAGAAAATGAATATATTTTTCAAACTATATATACTGAAATCTATTTTTCAATCAAAACAAAAATGGCGGAGTTCCTTCCTTTCGGACCGATCCCAACAGTAGCCGATCATTGCCCAGGTAAAAGAGCGTCAGTCCCCCCCTTTTTTTTTCGGACTTCAGGAGCATTGAGTAAAGCACGGGGGCAGTCTGATCTACTCATTCAAAGGGTAGCTAAAAGGAAGAATCGAACCTTAGTTGAAGCTGCTAGAGCCATATTTGTTGAGTATTCACTTCCAAAATACTTTTGGGCTGAAGAGGTAAACACATCTTGTTATGTGTTCAATAATATAAATGTTAGAGCCAAACTTGATAAGATACCCTATGAGATCCTCAAGGGTAGGACACCCAACCTTTCCCACCTTCATGTCTTTGGTTGTAAGGTTTTTATTCTTAATAATAGGAAGTCACACCTAGGAAAATTTGAACCAAAATCTGATGAAGGAGTATTCTTAGGATATTCAAGTGTGGGAAAATCCTTTAGAGTGTTTAATAAGAGGATATTGGTGGTGGAGGAGACTACTCATATAGTGTTTGATGAATATGATCCTAAGAAGTCTAGAGTTAAGGAGGAAGATGAAGTTAGAGAAATACCTCAGGAGTTAAAAAATTGAAGAAGAGGGTGGAGCCCCAAAACACTGAAGGAGTAGGTGAGATTACCCAAGGAGTAGTAAATGTAAATCTGGAGGGGAGGGTTGAACCTATATACACCTTACCTAGAGATTGGAGATACTCTTCAAGTCACCCTAAAGAACTAATGTTAGGAGACCCTTCTGAAGGTGTTAAGACTAGCCATGGACTTAGGAACGAAGTGAACCACTCTAACTTTATCTCAATGACTGAACCCACCAACATCAATCAAGCCCTATCTAATGAGTTTTGGATCTTAGCCATGTAAGAGGAGTTAAACCAATTTGTTAGGAATGATGTTTGAGAGCTTGTAGAAAGACTAAAGGGACAAAGCATAGTGTGAACCAAGTGAGTCTTTAAGAATAAGATGAATAGTTCTGGTGTAGAGATTAGGAAAAAGGCAAGATTGGTTGCTAAGGGATACAACCAAATAGAAGTAATTGATTTTGAGGAGACCTTTGCCCCAATAACTAGATTGGAAGCCATTAGAGTGCTACTAGCCTTTGCCTATTATAAGGATTTTGGCTTTTCCAAATGGACGATAAGAGTGCCATTTAAATAGAGTAATAAAAGAGGACATGTTTGTAAATCAACCCCTATGTTTTGAGAGTTTTGAATTTTCAAATCATATTTTTAAATTAAAAAAAGGTCTTATAGGGATTAAAGCAGGCACCGAGAGCTTGGTATAAGAGGCTTAGCACATTCTTACTAGAAAGAGAGTTTATTAAGGGCAGCACAGACACCACCCTTTTCCTGAGGAAAGTAGAAAATGAATTACTCATTATTCAGACTATGTCGATGATATACTTTTTGGATCTTCATATAAAAGGCTATGTGATGATTTTCTTAAAATAATGAGTATGGAATTTGAGATGAGTATGATTGGAGAGTTGTCCTACTTTTTGGGATTTAGCATAAGACAATTGGATAATGGAACCTTTCTAAATCAATCAAAGTACATAAAATACATCTTGAAGAAATATGAAATGGATAAGGCAAAGCTAATTACTACTCCCATGACATCCAGTGTTCACTTGGATAAGGACCCAAATGGAAAATTTGTTGATCAAAGTACAGAGGGATGATTAGATCTTTACTTTTCTTGACTGCTAGCTAACCTGATATAATATTTAGTGTTTGTCTCTGTACTAGATTTCAAGCTGATACTAAAGAATCTCACCTAATTGCAGTTAGGAGAATTCTTAGATATCTCTTAGGGACACAAAACATAGGAATCTGGTATACTAGGCACAATACTTTTTTGAGATTATTGGATATTTTGATCTTATTTTGCATGATGTAAGGTGGATAGAAAGAGCACTTTTAGGAATTTCCAATTCATAGGATAGTCTTTAGTCTCCTGGTCCAGAAGAAGGCAAAACTCTATTGCACTTTGTCACTGCTGAAGCTGAGTATATTGCTTTAGGAAGTTGTGTGGCCCAAGTCTTTTAGTTGAAGCTGCAAGTTTTGGATTTAGGATTACCTATAGACATAATTTCAATCATTTGTGACAACACTAGTGCCATCTGTATTTTTAAGAATCCTATCCAACATTCAAGGAAAGTAAATAGACATAAGGCATCACTTTATTAGAGATCATGTGACCAAAGGAGACCTTGAATTACACCATTGGGTAACTGAGAATCAATTGGCTGACATCTTTATTAAACCACTGTCCTTCAATACTTTTAACACTTTAAGGATCAGATTGGATGTGATTGACATAAATGCATAAACTTGATTCTTACTGATTTCTAATTTTTTATTTGTTGCTTGTTTCTTTCTTTTTGTAGTTTTTTCTTGTTTATTTCTATTTTTTTTATCTTCCTTCGTATGCTTTAATTTATCTTACTATTCTTTTAATCAATAATGAATTGATAACTTATGCCTTATTTTTATTTTTGAAAATTTGTAGCCAATGTTTGACATCTCTTTATCAGTTAAAAGGGAAAACACCATTAATTATTTCCTTTTCTCTAACTTCTTTTAGTGGTGTAATATTTTTTTCTAAATAAAAATCTATCTCAAATTAACAACTAGACTTTGCGATTGAGATCTTTTCAATCTTGCTCCAGTAATCTATCTTATATATATAATGTTCAAAGTATTTATATTACCTTCAGATTTTTCGTAATCTTAACGTTGTATTTATCATATAACTTTGATTCTGTTTTGTGATTCATTCTTTCTTATATTAGAGAGTGGGTTTTTTTTTTTCTTCTCTAATATCTGAAAGATATAATCACAATTGAGAATATTTAAGAAATGTAAAAAAGATATCTAGCTTGTAAAAAAAAATAAATAAATAAAAAGTGGCCAATTATGCCAAAATTAAAAGACGCGCAATGATGCCAAATTAGAAAAAAAAATACACAAAATGTATCAAAAATCAAAAGATGCATAAAGAGCGCAAATCAAAATGACAAGAGGTATAAAATGAGCCCACCAAAAGCAATCTTATTCTCTTTCAAATTTTTTATATCTTAGAAGAATTCATGTGTCACTTGATATTTTTCAAATGCTTGATTTTGGAATTCACGATCAAGATTAAGTACTTTGATATATTATTCTATAAAATATTTTTCTAGAACCAAGTTTTAAAAAGAAATCCTTTTCTTATCCAATTATTTTTTTTTATTTAGATATTTGGTTTCAAAAGATAGTTTACCCTAGAGAAGTCTAAGGAAGGGCTAACAGGATCAGTTGTTATACCATTTTTTGGATTTTGATAATGTTAACTTATTCGTTCATATAAATTTTTAATTCAATCACATGGAGAATTTATCATATTTGAGCTTTAATTAAAAAAAAAAACAACAAAGTTGTTTATCATTCTTTTTATATTCATGTGTCTTTTTCATTTGATGTAGTTTGCTTATGTTTTGTAGCCTCTGTTGTATTTCTTTCCCTCCTCTCTTTTGAAATGTGAAAAGGGGGAGTTATTGTACTTGTACTAGTTTTATATATTGTGTTGGTTTTTTAGTGCAATTTGAACTTTTTATTTCACTGTTACTGTTCATTTACTATGATGCTTTAATTAAAAACCTAATATTTAATTATGTGTTTGTCATCATAAAAAAGGGGTCGATTATTATGAATCTAATTTCAGGGAATAGAATTTTGATGATAATAAACATTCCTATTTTTCTATGACTACCTTACCTACTAACATTTTAGGTCCAGAAGATTGAGTGTAACTCACGCTAGCTCAAGATTGGGTAGACTAGGTCTGAGTCAGTTTGTAATTCTTTTACCTTTTCTTGAGTCAATTGTAAATGATGTGGTTCCTGATGTTAAGTAACCTTGCATACACACACACTTGGGAAAATTTCTGATTGATTTTTAGAGTTTTTTATTTTTTGCTCACATAAAATTTTGTCCTAGATGATAGGCTCAAATAAGAAATAATCAGCCGCCAGATCGGTTAAGGCATATTTTATTTTTGGACATCATCCAGGATGATATCCTAAATGAAGCAGCACAATTATGCCAAAATTAATCTGGTAATTAAGGAAAACACTTAAGGTTTTATTACATGATCACATTATCCTGGATGATCGAAGGATTGCTCGGGACGATCAATTAATAAGCCTTATTTTTTTCTAGACAATCAAACATCGGCCTACGTCTATTCAGGGCGATACTCTGGATGATCTGTGATGTTTTGAACTAATCATCCCAGATGATCGCGAGATCATCCTGGACAATCAAGTTACTTTTAATCATCCAGACTCCCATTCAGGGTAATGTACTGAATGATATTCATCAGATTGAACTAATCGTACAGGATGATATACTAACATCGAGGATGATATGAACAAAATTCTTTTTGATAGTCCCAAATCATCCTGGTTGATTGAGCTAAATTTGTACTGATCGTATAGGATGATATTAATATCATCCTAGATGATAATATCAGTTTATTTCAATTAAGAGCAATTCAAAAAATCTTATGTATAAGACCTCTTGTTTCAACCAAACGGGCATCTTTTATTGCTGTCTTGACCTGAGAGAGCCTAAAGGAGAGGGAGAGAAAGGGAGAGAGAGAGAGGATCTTATGAGGCGGAGTTTGTGAGAGGTTTCACAAAGGTTGCTCCAAGCAAGGATCTAAGTTAACTTCTCCAATCATCGTCCCTTATCCTTGGAGGCTCGAGAGAGGTACACTTTAGTAATCAATCAGGGTTCTCTTCCTGCTTCAAGAGGAAGCAAAGGAGTTAGGTTCTCTTCCTCATCAGTGTCGATGGAAAGGAGGTTTGTAAAGGCTTCTCTGCCTTATTGTGGGAGCAAAAGGAGACTCATTGAGTTTAGTGCAATACTCAGAGGGTGCCTCAGGGGAGTGGACATACGTCGAGTTGACCAAACTACTATAAATTTTTGTATTCTTTATTACTGATTTTTCCATATTTAATTTTTGCATTTTGATTTTCCTTGTGATGAAATTTGGTTTGAGTTTGTATTTTTTATTGAAAGATTTTTAAAATACCAATTCACCCCCCCCCCCCCCCCCCTTCTTTGTTAGCCTTGGGCTAGTTCATTAAGGCTTAACATCCCTAATAAACTTTCAATAATGGTATAGCTGAAAGAAATAATAGAACATTAGTGAAAATTGCTGGAGCAATATTAGCTGAATATTCTCTCTCTGGATATTTTTAGGCAGAAGTTGTGAATAATGCTTATTTTATTTTGAATAGGATAAATTTTAAATTAAAACTCAATAAGGCACCTTACAAGTTGCTTAAGTGAAGGAGACCCATTCTTATACATCTTCATGCCTTTGGTTGTAAATGTTTTATGATTATTAATGGAGAATGTCTTCTAGGAAAGTTTGATCTTAAGTCTGATGAAGGAGTCTTCCTAGGCAATTTCTCTATAGGTAAAGCCTATAAGATCTTTAATAGGAGGACCTTAGTTGTAGAGGAGTCCATCCATGTTATATTTGATTAATATGATAAATCTAATCATAAGAAGAAGAAGAGGTAGATGTTACCTAAGGAGTAGAATCCATTGACCAAGGAGATAAAGAAGAACCTTAAGAGTCATTGCCTAAGGAATAGAGATATTCATCCAGTCATCCTTAGGAGCTTATCTTAAGAGATACATATATAGGAGTTAAATATAAGTATGGACTTAGGATGGTAGTTAGTCATTCTACATTCATCTTTATAATTGAACCCATAAATATAAATAAAGCCTTATCAGATGAATTTTAGATCCAAGCTATACCAAAAGAGTTAAACCAAATTATTTTGAATGGTGTGTAGAAGTTGGTAAGAAGACATATGGACCACCTTTTATTAGGTACCAAATGGATATTCAAGAATAAGATGAATGATTCTGAAGTAAGGTTTAGTAATAACACCACGTTAGTAGCTAAGAGGTTCAATCAAATTGAAGGCATTAATTTTAAGGAAACCTTTGCCTCTATAACAAGATTAGAAGCTCTTAGAGTACTATTAGCTCTTACTTATTTTAAAAGCTTTAATATATATCAAATGGATATAAAGAGTGCTTTCTTAAATTGGGTTATCAAGGAAGATGTTTATACAAAATTACTCACAAGATTTGAAAATTCAACCTTTATTAATTATGTATACAAATTGAAAAATGGTAGTGCATGGGTTGAAGTAAGAACCTTAGGTAAGGTATGAAAGGCTCTATAAATTTCTCCTATATATATCATTTATTAAGGGTAGTGTATATAGCACCCTATTTTTAAAGAAAGTTAGAGACGAGTTATTATTTGTTTAAATATATGTGGATGATATACTATTTGGATAAATGAATAAAAAATATTTGTAATGATTTTTCAAAAATCATGTGTTGAGAGTTTGAGATGAGCATGATGGGTGAGTTTATATATTTTCTTGGATTTAGTGTGAAATAGAGTGATGATGGTACCTTTCTTAGTCAAAGAAAGTATATAAAGGAGATTCTAAAGAAGTATGAAATGGAAGGTGTAAAAGAAATTAATATACCAATGTGCTCTACCATTCAACTAGATAAGGTTACAATGGAAAATTAGTAGATCAGAAAACATAAGGGGATAATAGGATCACTTCTCTATTTAATTGCTCAGAGATCAGAGATAATGTTTAGTATCTATCTTTGTGCTCAATTCTAAGATGATTAAAAAGAATCCCAAATGACAATAATTAAAATAATTTTTAGATACCTTATGGGCACCCAAAATATTTGTACATATATGGTATATATCCTAGCCATAGCTATTCATTTGAAATTATAAGATATTTAAACTTAAAAGTTATAAGGTGTATAATAGATAGAAAAGTACTTTTGGAATCTGTCAATTCATAGGACAATCATTAGTATTTTTGTCTAATAGGAGGAAAAACATAGTAGCACTATCTACCGTTGAGGTGGAATATATAGCTGTTGGAAGTTGTATCACCCAATTCTTATGGCTAAAGAAATAAATCCTTAACCTTGGACTCTCTATAGTAACTATACTAATGTTGAGTGACAACACTAGTGCCATCTCCATTTGTAAAAGTTTGATTCAACATTCTCATACTAAGAATATAGACATCATGCATCATTTCATTAGAGATCATGTAACCAAGAGAGATGTAGAACTACATCATGTAGCAAATGAAGATCAACTTGCTGACAATTTCACTAAACCCATAAATTATGACACCTTTAGCACACTTAAGATGATATTAGGTGTCATTAACATTCATGCTTGATTCAAGATAGAAGCAAAATCAATAATTTATATAGTTGTGCGGTTTGTGTGTTTTTCTATTTGTTATGGTTTTTATTTATTTATTGTATGGTAATCTTATATTTCTCCTTAGTAAAGTTCCTTGAACTTCTAAACAAAATAAATGAATTTAAAAAATAATTAAAAATTTTGTTCACATCATCCTATATGAACTTAATTTGTATTAAATGATTTCATACACCTCTGCTACGACATTCATAGAATCAATGGCCCATATCTAACTAATAATTATTGGTCTTACTATATAAGATCCTATTTCATATTGTATGATCTATATGTAAATACTGTTGGATGAATTTAATTTGGCCAGTATGATGTTTAATTCTATATTGTATTGTATGAACACTTTGTTGTAATCTAGGATCTCTAGTCTGTGATTTTGATAATGAAAAACATTATTAATTGAATTATTTCTTTTCCCACTAAATATTTTAGGTATCTCTTATCTATGAGCACTAACATTTGAGGTAAGATATACACTACTCAAGATTGCTGAAAACTCAAGATTGGGTTGAACATGATGTAAAGGAGTATGTAATTTTATTTTCTTTATTTTTACTTCTTGATTTTGGCCACATAAGAATATATGCAATCTGGGTGAACATGCATAAATATAGGGGGAGAGGAAATGTTTTTAAATTAATTTTTCTGACTAATCATACAATATGATTTTCAATTATACTGTACAATATGTTATCTAGAAATAGGCTCAGCTACTAATTTGTAAAATTAATTTTTGTGAACTAATCTTACTATAAGATCATGATTGTAATGTGCAATTTATTACAATCTGAAAACCCTAGCTGCAAGTATAATTTAAGTAAGATTCTGAAATTTGAATTTTGAACCAATCATACTGTATGATCTCAATTGTATCATATGAAGAATTGAAATCTTAGTAAAATTAACACCTGTAATTAGTCAATCAAATTATGGTTTAAATAATAATATTTGATCATACTGTATAATATTGATTATACCATACAATTATTAGAGTTAAAATCTGACCGTCCCAAAGATTATACCAAACAAAACCAAAATTTTATGAACTAATCATACTCTAAGATATTCATATCGTATTGGATGACCTACTTGAAATGACCTAATCGTACTATACAAATTGATTAGTATGGGTTGATTAGTAGAGATAAATTTCTATCGGATCGGGAATCATCCCATACAAATAGAAGAAATTAAACAAATCATACTAGATGATTTATCTATCATATTATGTGATGTGTTCATAAAATTTGAACAATTTGTTTTGAACAACTGTTCAAATCATATTTGATAGAAGTAGTTTTGAACTGATTGTAATGTACAAATATTTATTGTACTATACAAACAGTGACGTCTAACTTGAATTTTTAGGGTTTTTTAAGCCTATTATAAAAGTTATGTTTTATGTTTCTCTTTATAATAAAGGGAGGAATGCATGACTAAAGGAGGAACTCTGAAAGACGAGCTTCTAAAAATAAAATCAGCATCTCTAAGAGGAAGGAGAAGGTGGACTTGAGTGTGAGGGAGAAGTAGTGTGAGGGGAACACACTGTTGCTTTAGGCTAACTGCACCCTTGCTCATCCTGTGGCCCTGGTGAGTCTTTTTGAAGCCCTCTAAGAAGAGAGGCTTCTTAGTCCTGTAATAGAAGTTCTTTTCCTTCTCTTGGAGGGAGAAAAAGGTGTTGAGGCTCTCTGTCTTCTCCAGAAGAGAGAAAAAAGAGTCAAGGTTCTCTGCCTATGAAAGGAGCTTCGGTCCTCTTCCGCAATGGGTTGGTGGAAAAGAGTTTATAAAGACTTCTCCGCCTTACTATGAGAGCAAAAGGATAGTCACTTAGTGTTAGTGCAATACCTAGAGTGGATGATTTTGCGGAGTGGATGTAGGTAAAGGTTGTCCGAACTACTATAAAAATATCTTGTGTGCTTTTTCCTTTTTGCACTTTTATATTTCCTATATTTTAATTTTTGTTAATAATTACTTGGTGAATATCTGAGATAAATACTATGTTATGCAATTTAGAATTTCATCACCATTACTGAAATTATTGTTAATCTCTTAGTTTTTGTATTGGGTAATTAAATTTGGTATTTCAAAGTTCTGCAAAAAAAAAAAAAATAGTATTCCTACTTAGGATATTTTTTAAAGTACCAACTCATTGCACCTCTTAGCACATCTTAAACTTTTAAGTTGTATCAGAGCAAGGTCTCAAAAATAGTGTTTTAGAAAACCTTGAGAAAAATAATCATGGAACATTTTAGAAATCATAACACTGCAAAAAATTGTTCAATAACTCATCCACCTTTATTTGAAAACATCCCTTTTAATTTTTGGAAAATTCACATGTCTACATTTTTGCAATTCATTGACTAAAGAATTTTGCTTATGATTTAAACTAGTTATTCACTTCTATCTCGTGTAGTTATTGGTGTTAAAATCAAAATTCCTTTTATTGAGTAGAGTTATGAGGATACAGAATTTACACAACTAAATACTAAGTACTTAAATTATTTTTTATGTGCTTTGAAATATGACGATTATATGCGAGTTTCCACATGCACTACGGGGAAGAAAATCTGGGATAGGTTGTGTATCACCTACGAGGGAACCAATGAAGTTAAACAGTCTAAGTTAAACATTATTTTTCATCACTAAACTTTTTCACATGAAATCTAGCGAGACTATATCCGAAATATATATTAGATTCACCCATATAGTAATAACCTTCCATACAGTAGGTAGAGGACTATCAAATTCTGAAAAAAGTTAATTAGAATCTACATTGTTAGCCTAGTTCTTGTGATGCCAAGATAATTGCAATCACTAAATCTATGTACTTAAATGTTTAATCCATTGATAATTTACTTGGGTCACTCATTGCTTATGAGCAAGGAGTGAGTCAAAGGCAAAGTGATGTAGGAGAGAAGGAGAGAGTTATAGTACTAAAAGAAAATGATATTGATAGTGATAGTTCTGTGTAGGATGAAGATGATGAAATAGCTTCGATACTGCTCTAATTCAAGAAATTTTTGAAAATAAAATAGAGGCATCATCAAAACAACTAGAGCAAAGGTAAAATATACATATCTACTAAAGTTTTGTCTGATACAATTTGCTTTAAGTGCAAGAAACTAGGCCACCTCCGAGCTGATTACCCCAACCTGAAGACTCACCCAAACAAGGAGAAGGGTGAAGATAAGCCAAAGTATAAAAGGGGAAAGAAAACGATGCAAAAAGCTTTTTGAGTTGACACTACCTTAGAATCATTTGAATAAGTAGAGGAGGATGTAACAAACTTATGTCTTATGGTTAATGATAATTTTGATCAATAAGATCAAGATGAGGTATGTCAACTCTTCTATGAAAAATTATTTATTATTTATAAAAAAAATCATGATTCAAACAGAAAGCTCAAGAAGATGCATGCTAGTCTTAATACTGAATTTTCTACTTTGCAAAAAGAGCATGCTAGTTTAATTATCGTGCACTCTACTTTAGATAGCGATCATATGACTTTACTAGATGAGTTTGATGCATTTAATAAGAAGCATATGGACTTATGTAATTCACATAATTCCTTCAAAACATCATATATTTAGCTAGAAAATGTATTTAAGGAATTAGAAGAACTTATAAGGAAAATAGATAGTAGTGAGCATGCACTAAAATTGGAAGTGGCAAGCTATTAAAATGCAAATGAATTTTTAAGAGCAAAAATTACTGCACTTGAGAATAATAAACCACCATCTTCAACAGTTTAGCGGTACAACACCTTAACAAAACATGCATCACATAAGCCTATGAAGAGGCACCATCAACTACATAAGTTAGTGAACCCATTCCCTAATTTTAGTTGTTACTCTTGTGGCATGTTAGGACACATAAACAACACATGCTCTATCCCCCGTAGGTCACACTTAGTGTGGAGGTCAAAATTGCATGCATCACAGCATAACATACGTTCATGTCATTCATTCAAGCAAAAGGTGGAACCCAAGCTCACTTGGGTTTTCAAATCTAACAATTAAATGACATTGTAGGGGTGCTCTCACAAAAGGCCTAGTGAGAGAAAGTGGTACCTGGACAGTGGCTTCTCGAGGCATATGACTGGTGGTATGAAGTAGTTCATCACAGTAGAGATCAGGTTAGGAGGCAAGGTAACATTAGGATATAACACTACTAGGAAAGTGGTGGGCTTAGGTGCAATTGGAAACTCTAAAAACTTTATGATTGAAAATGTCTTGTTAATTGACAGTTTAAAGCATAACTTGTTAAGTATTAGTCAACTATGAGACAAAGGATTTGATCTAAATTTTACTTCTAATAAATACATGATTATTTTAAATGGAAAACTTATGTTAGAAGAAAAATGGATAAATAATTTTTATATGTTAGACTTAAACTTTATTGAATATTCAAATTCATAATACCTAAAAATTATAATTGATATATCTTTGCTATGGCATAAAAGACTATGTCATGCAAGCATGAAGACTCTTAGGATGCAAAATTTAAATAATTCATAGTAATCATGGTGGAGAGTTTAAAAATGATAAGTTTTAATCCTTCTGTCAAGAGGTAAGATTAGAACATAATTTCTCTGCCCCTAGGATCTCCAATATAATGGAATAGTAAAAAGGAACAATAGGACCTTGGTGGAAGCTATTAGGGCAATGAAAGCTAAGTATTTACTCCATAAGCTTTTTTGGGCATAAATAGTGAATACTACTTATTATGTTCCAAATAGCGTAAATGTTAGATCCAAACTTAATAAGAGAACCTATGAACTTTTTAAGGGTAAGAAACCCAACCTTTCACACTTGTATGTCTTTGGGTGTAGATGCTTCATATTAATCAATAGAAAATTACCTTAAGAAAATTTGATCCCAAGTCTAATAAAGGTGCCTTCTTAGGTTACTCATCCGTAAGTAAGTCCTGTAAGATCTTCAATAAGAGGAAACTGATAGTAGAAGAGTTTACCCATGAGGTATTTTAGGAATCAGATAAGTTCTCTGAACCTAAACTTAAAGAATAAGAAGTGGAAGTAATTCTTTTTTTTTTTTTGAAAGAAGCATGAATGCATTAATAGAAAGGAAAGAAAAAAAGGAAAAAGAACTACAAAGATGATTCATACTTCACCATTTGAACAAATGAAGGAGGAATCTTATCCAAAGTAATGTCTTCCCAAATAAAATTACTAAGGAGTCCATAACTAGCACACAAGTCGGCTAGCTTATTTCTCCCTCTATCAATACATTTAAAAATAACAAAATTACAATCATTAAAAAAGTCTAACTCATCTGAATTCTTGAAGTCGTGATCCTTAGCACTTTGAATCACCTTTATGACATTGTAGTTGTCGCTCTCAATAATATCTCCCTTGTACTTGAACATCCAATCTTTTATAATATTCTTCAAAGTTTTGATAGCCAAAAATTCCAATTGGTATATGTCCCAATGGATACATGAATTCCCAAAAGCTAATAAGAATCTCCATTTGCAATCTCTGATAGTACCTCCAACTCCTTCTCTATATGAAGAACAAAGAGAAGCATCAACATTGATTTTTAACCAACCGGGTGGAGGGGGATGCCAAGCATTCAATAGTCTAAAAGAGTGATTAACATCCCATGATTCCGAATTTGATTATAAATCAAATTAGAGTACGAAGATTGACTGATTGCTTGAATAGCAATAGAAGAAGCACTCTCATTAATGTCTTTATGAACTAATTTATTTCTAGCCTTCAATGAACAGTACACAACATTGAAGAAGAGATTTAGAATCATACCTTCATTCTTATTGATATTATGTATCCACCTGCAGCATTCTTGATAGTTATTGAATTCAGGCAATCCAAAGCCCCACTTGTTCAGATTAGTGATCACTTCCTTGATTTTTATACAGCCAACAAAAATGTGTTCCATGTCTTCAATCCCGAAAGAGCACCTTGGGCAAATGTCATTCTCTTGCAACCTCATATGAGCCAGGAAATTGAACGTTGGTAATGCATTTTTGAGTAACCCCAAATGAATGTTTTCACCCGTGGATTAACGTTAGCCTTTTTATCATAAAAAGGTTTCCAATCCTCGTTGTGCTTTTGAAATCCACTGATCATCCCAGAAATAGACCTCCCTAGACCTTGAAAAATAAGTTCTCTGACATCTTCATCCTGATTAGGATCAATTTTGATCTTAAGAATGAGAATCTACCAGGTCTTTGCCAAAATTCTGCTTCAAGTTGTCCTCGTTCCAGATTCTGTCTTCAATGAATCTGTTCAAAAAAACCTCTCCATCATCTTGAGGAATTACAAATGTAGGCCACTCATTAATTCTTCTATCAAGAATCCATTTTTCCTTGTAAACATTGATTGAATTCCCATTAGTTACTTTCCATCTAATAAATGGATCCAGCACTTCGCCTCCATTGCATAAAATTTTCCAAGAGGAAGAAAATTTCTTAATTCCGGAATTTCCAAATCTTGTGCCATACTTGGGAGCCAAAGTTCTATGTAATAAAGACTCCTTGTTATTCAGGAATCTCCAAGATAATCTAGCTCTAAGAGGAGCTACCCTTGTTTTTAAAGAAAATAAACCACAACCTTATTTCTTCATAGGCTTACATAGATTCTCCAAGCTGATGTAATGCAATCTTGGATTTCCACCGTATTTCTTCCAAAGAAATCCTCTACAAATTTTATCTATCTCTTTGAGTACTGGAACTAGCACCAAAGAGTTAGAGCTGAAGTAGTTTGGAATAGCTAGGATAACTGTCTTGATGAGAATTATCTTCCCTGCTAAGGATAAATACTTTGTTCCTCAACTATTAAGGAATCTAAATGCTTTCTCAATGATGAAATAAAAATCATTAGCTGCCATTCTTCTCAAAGCCATCTTAATGCCAAGATAAACAAATTCCTTAACTTGTTTAAACCCCATTGTCCTGGATAGCTGTTTCTTCTTTCTTCTACTGACATTACTTCTAAAGAGAATGGCAGATTTCTCTTTATTAATATGCTGTCCAGTCCACATACTAAAATCTAAAAGAATGGCTTTAACTTTCTAAACTGCCTTTCTTGAAGCTTCTGAGAACACCATTACATAATCAACAAATAGTAAGTGCAAAATCCGAGGACTATTATAGCATAACTCGATCCCAATCGAAGAATGTGAGAATGCATTTGTAAGAAGTTGTGTGCATAGGATGAATAAGATGGGGGACAAAGGACATCCTGATGAAATCTGCTTTCGGCCTTAATCCATTCAAATAACAAAAAATCTGGGATTTAAAACACTTTCCAATATCAGTATTGAAATCATATTAGGGAATTCAAGTAGTTCAAAACCTATTTTAGAGTTTTCCGGCTCATAGAGTCATATGCTTGCTCCATGTCTACTTTGTAGGCCACCATCCCATTAGCTGCCTTGAAATACCAGAATTTATGAAACATTTCTTGGGCTATCAGTATGTGATATGAGATGAACCTTCCTCTAATGAATGTTACCTGCTCTTATGAGATAAGCAAAGGAATAACAAGAATTAGCCTGTTTAAGATAACTTTTGCAGCAACTTTATAAACTGAGTTACAAAGGCTTATAAGCCTAAAATTGGATGGAAACAAAGGATTAGTAACCTTTGGAATGAGAACCACAACCGTATCTTTCCAATTACAATCCATACTTCCCTGGTTAAGGAAATGATTTAAAGCTCTCACAAAGTATTCCATAATAATCTTCCTGTAAAATTTGATGAAGGAGTATGTGACCCCATCATTACCCGGAGCTATGTTTTTACCCAGATTTTTTATGACAAAATCAATTTCCTCCAATGTGAATTCCTTGACAAAAGATTTTTTTTCCTCTGGTTTCAAAATCTTCACGGGAAATGGCCAATCATTCATGCTACATCTTCTCTGTTTCCACTTAGTCTTGAAAAACTGCAAGAAGGTTTCTTCAATTTGGCTTTGTTCTTCTAAAACCAATCGGTCTTCATTTTTTATTTTTAAAATTTTGTTTCCAATCCTCCTAGCACTATAAAACGAGTGATAGAATTTTGAGTTACAATCTTCCCTCTTTCATCCATTTTACTTTTGCTCTTTGTTTCCACCAACTACATAACTGAGCCATAGTAGTATTCAGTTCAATAACTTTGGATTTCATCTTCCAACAATCTTCTTCAGATAGCCATCTAACTTCAACTTCAAGAGTTTGTAGTTTAAGAATTTCCTCCATTAAACTACCTTTAAGATCATTAAGGTTCTTCAGCATTGCCTTGCTCCAAAAGAACAATGATTTAAGAGTTCTTTTACATTTAGCATTCAAAATTTGAGGATAATTCCCACTGAAATTCTTACTCCATTCCCTCTTCACCACAACAAAAGATGCCGGATATGAGGCCCATATATCCTAAAAAATAATACTCCTCTTATCATTAGTTTTAGAATTATAGAAATTAAGAACCAATGGACTATGATCAGATGCAATTCTAGCTAGATGTCTCACAGTTAATTGAGAGAAATAATTCAAAGCAGAAGAATTAAAAAGCACCTTTCAAGTCTCTCCAAAATTTGAACACCTTCAGATTTGTTATTACACCATGTATACCTTGGTTCTATGAAACCAAAATCATGCAAGTCATTATTAGTAATGAAAGATCCCATTTCTCTTGCTCCTTGAGAAAAAAAGGAATTTTTTCCCTCCTCGTTTATCTTCTTTGGATGTGAGACAATTAAAGTCTCCTCCTACCACCATAGGATGCTACTCCACATAATAAATCTCAATTAACTCCCATAGCTCCCTTCTTTTGATTAAATCTTTGCTTCCATAGACTGAAGCCACTCTCCATTTACATTTGTTGTTAATGGTCAAATCACCAATAAGACATTGAGATGAAGATCCAACCATAGAAAACTCAACAATGTTTGAGTTCCAAAGAACAATAATCCCTCCAGATAAGCCTTTCAAAGGGACCATAACAAATTCCCATCCATCTCCCATAAGCATCTTCACTTCTCTTATATCAAAACAAGAGATTTTTGTTTCTAGCAAACTGAAAAAAACAACATCATGCATCTTGACAATTTCCTTCATGTATTGAGAAGCACTTCTCTTCATTGCTTCTCTACAATTCCAAAATACGAAGGAATTCATTGAAGAAGAATTGTGGGAGCTACTCCCACTTTGCCTTTTACCTCCAATTCCAATCTCCTACTCCTTGTGATATTGCTGATTGGTCTAAGGTCTTTAAGCTGCTTTGATTTCTTTTTCTTCACATGACTCGAATCATCTCCTTTCTCATTTATTGCTGAACCAACATCTACAATTTTCTTTTGTTCTTTCTTTTTATCAAACTGATCCCCATCGTTCAACAACTCGTCATCAAAATCCTGTATGATTTCTCCTTCTTCCATCAATTCATTCAACACATTTAACCTATTTTCAATTAAAGGAATTTTGGATCCATTCCTTTCAATCTCAAGATACACTTCTTTATTTCCATCCATGCTTGCTTCCAAACTTACTTCTGCAAGAATAAACTTATCAGCCAAGTGAACTTTACCTGTATTCTGAGCAGTAGCTTCTATATGATTCCCCTTATCTCCCTTCTTCTTATTATCAACTATCCTTCTCCAAATTGTCTTATTAACAGGCACATGAGTAGATCCTTTGAAATGGCTCGGTGCATTCTTCCTTCCATGGATAACTATCAACCATGGTCCATAACTACCTGAATTGATATGCTCCACCCCATATTCTTTTGTAGCTTCCATTTCTTGCCTTATCTGGAACATTATTCACATCCTCCTTAAAATTCAATTCTAAAGAACCAACTCCTTCTCCACAACCTTCTTTAGTATGCCCAATGAATCCACAATTGAAACAAAAATTTGGGACACGCTCATATTCTATCTGTTGATAGAATTTCCCATTAACTCCTTCCACCCACACTCCTACAGGTAGTTTTCTATCGAGTTTAATTTGGATGCACACCATTCCAAAATCTCTTCTTCCCCATTGGAACATGTTCCCATCAAGAAGAATTGGTTTTTCAACCATCAAAGCTATTATGCAAACATTTAAGTTATCCCAACAATGCAAAGGAAGACATGGAAGCCTGATCCAAATAGGTGATGTCAATCCTCTAAGAGAGTTGGGATCAAAGTTTTGGGACCATTTGTCCATACCAATAATCTTCCCATTCACAAACCAAGGCCCATTAGATAGGACCAACTCCATGCTCTGTTTCTTCTAGAATGAACACAAAACCCAGCCCATACTAAGCATGGTAAGATGGAATTTAACATAATGATCCCACTGTCTCCTCAGTTCCTTGCTAATAATTGAAATTGGAGCTTCCCCTCCAAAGATTTTAATAACTAATGAGTTAGCAAGTCTCTTAGCATTTTCTTCCTCATTCTTCTCATGTAATTTCACAGTCATTCCATCTTCAGCCAAGTAATCGCCAAGCTGTAGATCTTCAACTGGGATGTTTTCTCTTCTCTTCCAAACATTAGTTTGTCCAGCATCAGTAATATGTTCAACAATTTGAATATCTTCATTTCCTCCTCCCATTTCTACTGAGTCCACTTCTCTTACCTTCAGTAAGTCACATAGTAGAATTCTATTTTTCTTCTCAGTAGCCACATTACTAGCCTCATCACCCATGCCATCTTTCGGGATTGTAGTTTCTTTACCTTCAGAGTTGATGATACCTTCTTTGACAATAGAAATCGCCTTGTCCACATTATTCAGAATTGAATTTCCATTATCAGAAACTTTCTTCTCAATAGGAAGTAATTTGGATGGAGAAGCTTCAAGTCCGTCGCCAAACATCGTAGCAGATGCAGATTTAATCTTTTTGAAATCATTCACCAGAATCACATTCTTCCCTTTGCCAATTACCTCAGTGTCCTTCTTCTCCTGATACCCTCCTTCATTGATGACCAAACTTGTGCCTCTACTCTTGCATATGTTATTCAAGTTTGAATTTCCATCACCGAAAGCAGGAGGAGAAGATAGAAAGGATCTAGCAGATGATACCGATGCCCTTGCAGATGGACGACACTCATCTTGTTTACCTCCGACCATTGATCTCTGGCGAACATCCACCTCCATTTCGTTCTCCGTAATTCCTCGCGGAGAATGAAATTTGAAAAAAAAATTGTTGAAATACCAATCCTCCTCAAACCTTCTCTCAGTAACTTATCTAGTTGAAAATATTAAGTGGAGGTAATTCAAGGGGTAGAAAACATTACTATAGGAGAAAGAGTATATCCTCAAGAAAACTTGCGTATAGAATGGAAATATTCTTCTAGTAATCCTAATGAACTATATTTGGAGACCCATATGAAGGTGTTAAAACTAGGAATGAACCTAGAAAGGAGGTTAGTCATTCAACATTTATCTTTATAATAAAACCTAATAATATGGATCAAGCCTTAACTGGTGAATTCTTGATCCTATCAATGCAAAAAGAACTAAACTAAATTGTTAGAAATGATGTATGTGAAATTCTCAAGAGACCCAACGACCAGAGTATGGTTGGAACAAAGTGGATTTTTAAAAATAAGATGAATGACTCTAGAATAATAGTGAAGAATAAGACTAGACTTGTAGCTAAGAGGTATAACTAGATTAAAGGATTAGATTTTTAGGAAACCTTTACCTGTAGCTAGATTACAAAGTATTAGGGTGTTGTTAGCTTTAACTTGCTTTAAGGATTTTAAGCTATATCAAGTGGATGTTAATATTGTTTTACTAAATGGTGTGATTCAAGAGGATTTTTATGTTGAGCAACCCATAGGATTTGAAAATTCAAAATTCCTTAATCTTGTATTCAAATTGAAAAAGGCCTTATATAAATTGAAGTAAGCACCTAGAGCCTGGTATGAAAGGCTGAGCAGCTTCCTTTTAAATCGAGGATTTATTAAGGGTAGTGTAGACACCACCCTCTTCCTAAAGCAAAAAGGAGAAGACTTACTCATTATTTAAATTTAACTTGATGACATTTTGCTTAGATCATCAAATAAAAGCTATGTGATGAATTTTTTGAAATAATGAGTTGAGAATTTTAGATGGGTATGATTAAAAAACTAAGATACTTTTTGGGATTTAGTATAAAGAAGATAGATGGTAGAACATTCCTTAACCAATATAAATATATCAATGATTTCCTTAAAAATATGAAATGCATAATGCTAAGGCCATGAACACTCCCTTGATCTCCACTGTTCAATTAAAAAAAGACCCAAATGGAAAATTAGTATATCAGAAAAAGTATATGGGAATAATTGGATCACTTCTTTACTTAACTGCTCACAGACCGGATATTATATTTAGTGTTTACCTTTAAGCTAGATTTCAAGCTGATCCAAAAGAATCCCATATTACTTTGTTAAGAGAATTCTTATATACTTATTAGACATTCGAGACTTAGGAATTTGGTATCATATACACAACACTTTTTTTGAAATAATAGGATATTTAGATTTTAATTTTGTAGGATATAGGGTAGATAAAAAAATCACTTATGGAACATACCAATTGATTGAACAATCCTTTGTTTCTTGGTCCAGTAGAAAACAAAATTTAGTATCCCTCTCCATTATTGAGGCAAAATATATAGTAGTAAGGAACTGTGTTGCTCAATTCTTATGGCTAAAGAAATAACTCTTAGATCTTGCATTACCTGTAGGAACCATTCCAATTATGTGTGACAACACTAATGAAGTTTGTATATACAAGAATCCAATTCAACACCACCAAACAAAGCATATTGACATTATGTATCACTTTATAAGAGATCATGTATCCAAGGGAGATATAAAATTCCACCAAATAGCTATAGGAGATCATTTGCTAGACATCTTCACAAAACCCCTTGTCCATGACACCTTTAGTACCTTGAGGCAAAAATTAGGTATTATAGACATTCATTCATTATTTAAGAAAAAAAAAATTCTTTGAAAGCATTCATTCATATGTATTTAAATTGCAAGTTTTTGTTTATATACTTATGTGTTACTGTTTTAATGTTAAAAAAAAATTGTTTTAAGATGTTTCCTGGTCATCACACTTCCACCTCATTGAGCCACATAATCTTTCAAAATTTATTAATATCATACTAAATGATCCATGTTCATACTATGCAATATGCATAAATTATAATCCCTCTTTTAAATCAATACTCTAGATTGGATCAGTGAAATATTTAAATCGTACTGTATGAACCTATACTTGTACTATAAAATCCATGTGTCATAGATTGTTAAGGAATTGAATTTGCTTGGTAAAAATTTTTTTTCCTTTTGTATGGTATAATACCTCTATTCTTACTATAAGATACACATGTCAAACTAGAATGTAAAAAATTTAATTCAACTGATATGTTAATTATTACACTTCATACTATACAAACACACATTTGTACTGTATGATATATTTCATCAAACACCATACAAGTGACCCCTCGGGATGAATGGAATTCCTTAAGATCATCCAGTACAATACCCTGATCATATTACATGATTTCAATACTTTTTGTAACAGGTCATCCAGATGAATTAACTGGTCATATTGTAAAAACCTTGATTGTATTGTAAGATGGTCTAAAAATCTATAATTTAGATGGTTTGAATGGTTCACTTCAATCCACTTCTTTCAAACTCCTACTCTCTAAACCTTTCTGCTAAGTGGTCGACTGAAGCAAATGAGGCAGAATGACCAAGGGGGGCTCCTCCTCCTCTCATCATTTTGATGATTATTTCTTCTCTACCCAGGATGAAGAAGCCTACCACAAGTATAAAGAGGAAAAAATCACTATGTTGAATGCCAAAATCAACCCTCCCTTACCTTCAAGGTGATGAACCTCTTTGCGTCCATGACTCTCTAATTTCTCCTTACCCTTTCCTTTTGCTACAATTTTGAACTTCTCTATGAATTCTTTGCAAATCATAGAATAAATCTAAAAATCTTTTCAATGTCTTCTTTTGTTTTCCATCAAAATGTAGAGCTCACCAAAGCCAATTTAAAAGAATATATAGGACTTTCTACCCAATGACCTCATCCTCAATCCCCGCTCTCAAATGATTTTGACTGGACTTTCATCAATATGTTCCTTAGAAATATGCCTTCAAGACAACACCAACCCCGAGTCCATATATTAACTCAAAATGCCTATATCCTCTAACACATCCTTAGAATATATATTATGCCCAAAGCCTGAGATAGAGTAAATATAACCCCACTTCTATCTGTAAACACTTACCTATTCATATCGAATACCCAATTTGATGAAGCCCAAATGATTTTAGACTATATCCATAGAATGACTCACATTCAACATCCAAGTACTCACAAAAAATTAAATGTTTCCTTAGGACACATCATAGGATATATCCTATACCACAAATATCAACTCACATTTCCTTTTACACCTGATAATATTCCAATTTTCTAAATGAATGCCTCATTCCATATCCTTTTCTAATGGGAACAAACGCACGTAGAGCCAAACCTTAATGAAGAATGGAAGCTGCTCCTATTATTGGACCTCCACCACTACCAATACCACCACCTGCATTGGTCTATTCTTAGTATCCTCATGATGACATAATCTAGTGGCTAAAGTGGCATGAAACCAGGTTGGATTACTATATTCAACACCACCAACAACATAATGAGGAAGATATGAGATGGTTTAGTGAACAATTTTCCTCGATTGATGACAAATTTTCCTCCATCCATCAATTCTTTTAATCACCACCACCACCACCTGATCAGGATCTGCCTTACCTATAGTCTGTGTATGTACTAATTTCTTACTATTTTTCTTGTACTACTTTCTTATTGTTTATTTTCCTTTCCTCTTTTTAAAGGGGGAGAATGTTGTAATTTAGTTTTCAAAACAATATTTTTATATCATGTGAGTTTTAGATGATACCAAAATATTATTGTTGATTATTGCTTCTCCTAACACATATTGGAAAAATTTTATTTCTATTTTTTGTGTGAACTAACATTTTGGGAAATCATACTCTAGTCTAACGAAGACTTCAAAAAAAAATTAGATTACGGTTTCTTGTAATTGAAGTCTATATTTTTTATACTTTTCCTGAGTCTGAGAGAGTGAGATTACAATTGGGTAACCGTGTACACACACACACACACGAGAGAGTGATTCAAACTTATATTTTAAAAACTAATTTTACAATACAATTGTTAAATCATTTTGGACAATTTCACCTAAAAGTTCCTCCAAAACTAAGTTAATGAATTAATGCCTTAGCAATTTATTTTGAATTGTTCGTATTGTACAAATTTTGGTTCATTCATATGATGTCCATAATACAAAATGGATGCTTATCAATTCATCCCGAATGAACTCACCATTTTATGAATTGATTGTACTGTATGAAGTGGAGTTCATAGAGACAACATTTAGAGTACGAAATGGGTTCATAAAAAATCATATCGGATGAACTTGTTTTGTTTTGAACTATTTGTACTATACGATGTCAGTTAATACGTAAGACTAACAGAGTATGAAATCAAGTTCGTAAAGGATCATACATTGATTTTTAAACTATTCAAACATATAAAGTATGATCGTTCTGTACGATCCAAGCATGTCCAACTTAAAAATTTTATTTTTATGGACAATATTTCTTGTCCTTTTTATATAAGGGTCCTAAAAATTAACAATGGTAGGCTTCTGCAAATTTTCTCTGAGAGTGAGAGTGAGAGTGTTTTGGGAGAGTGTTTGGGCTTGAGGATTGAGAGATCTTGCAAGTGTAATTTATGAAGGGTTCGCAAGGTTGTCCAAAGATGAGAATCTTTTTATAAGTTCTTCAAATCTCTGCCTACTTCTTTAAATACTCTTGAGAGAAGATCTTTGGAAAAGATCTGGTACTCCGCTATCACCAGGAGGGTAAGAAAAGATGTCATACTTTTGCCATCACCAGGAAGGTGAAAAAGGATATTAGTACTTTAGCATCACCAAGGGAGTGAGAAAGGATGTTGGTACTCTACCGTCACCAGAAGGGTGAGAAAGGATGCTGGTACTCTACCATCACCAGGAGGGGGAGAAAGAAAACATGTACTCTTCCATCACCAAGAGGGTGAGAAAGGATACTGGTACTCTGCTATCACCAGGAGGGTGAGAAAGGATATTGGTACTCTGCCATCACTAGGAGGGTGAGAAAGGATGACGGTACTCTGTCTCATCGGGGTAAGTGGATGAGAGGTTATTGTAATGGCTTCTCTACCTTACCGTGGGGGAAAAAAGAGAGTCACTCTGTATAGTGCAATACCTGAAGGAGTTTTTAGGGAGTGGAGGTAGGTCTAGCTGGATCGAACCACTATAAAAATTTTATATTCTTCTGTCTTTTTTTACTGCATTTTTATTTTCTGCACATTTACTTTCAGTGGTTGAAAATTTTTTTTTAAAAATTTTATCACTGTACTGTACAAAAGAAATTAAATCAAATTTCTAAATTACTAAGAGAATTTTAAATAACCAATTCACCCACCCCTCTTAGTTAGCCTTGGGACAAATCTATTAGGTCGAACAACCTATTCAAATTTTCAAGTGGTATTAGAGTTTATTTTTAAAAATAATGGTTTAGACAACTTTTTGAAAATAATCATGACTACTTTTTGAAATCATAACACTCCTGAAGGATATTCGATTACTAGACCACCACTACTTGATAATATTCCTTTCAACTTTTGGAAAACTCATATGTCTACTTTTCTTCAATCACTTGACTATCACATGTGTATTGAAAGAACAAACGAAATGAAATAGTTTAGATTGAATATTTTATTACATGAATATAAACCTTTTTGTATGAAACCAAATGAATCAATCACTAACATGTATACTTGCTTTATACAAATAATCACTTCATTGCTTGCTTTAGATAGGGAACTAATAAATTATGAGAAAGTTAATAAAATTCTTTGGTGTTTACCTACTTCTTATGATTTAAAGATTACTGTCATAACTGAATCAAAAGACCTAATTATTTATTCTATTGATAATATGCTTGGATCACTTATTACTAACAAGAAGGAGTGACTCAAAGACAGATTGATATAGGTGACAAACAGAAGCAAAAAAGCATTGCATTAAAGGTGGATGACTCAGAAAGTGATCAATCTTATCTTGAGGATCAAGATGATATTACACTCATGACGAGGCAATTCAAAAGTTTCCTAAGAAGAAAGCAATGAAGATGTCAACAGTGGAATAAGGGTAAGTTCCATAAAAATGCAAAAGCTTCTAATGATGTAATTTATTATTAATGTAGGAAGTTTGGACACATCAAATCTAATTTCTTAAATATCAAAGCTAATCCTAGCAAGGATAAATTTGAGGAGAAAACTAATGTTAGGAAGGGCAAGAAAAGACTATCGAGAGCATTCTGGGCGGACTCAACATCTGATTATTCAGAAATAGAAGTAGAGGAGGAAATCACAAACTTGTGCTTAATGGAACACAATCTTGATCACTCAGATCAAGAGGTGGTATGTGATTTATTTTATCATGAGTTATTTAATGTTTCTTAGAAAATCCATACTACATATAAGAAACTTAAAAAACTACATGCTAAGTTGAACATAGAATACGTAAATTTACAAAAGAGCATAAAATTATTAGGAATAATCACACATTAATTGATATCAACCACATGAAATTATCGGAATGAATTTGATGATTTAAACAAGAAAAATAAATGTTTAAAAACATATTATATTGATCTTGAAAATGAATATAAGGTGCTAATAGATGAAACAATCAAAAGAGAATATGAGTTAAGAGTTAACAATGTTGTTTTAGAAAATACAAATTCATATCTTAAAGAGAAACTAAAAGTCCCTGAGGAAAATAGGACACTCCCAACACTTGAACAATTTTCTAATCCTAATCATAAGCTTAAAATTTCAAAACCTAGGAAAAGATAGCATAACTTACATAGATTGATAAATCCTTTTCCTAGAGTTAAATATTTTTAAAGTGAAATGATTGGTCATATCTCTCACACTTGCATGATTTATAATAAAATATATCCAATTTGGGGACCTAAGACGTATAAATTATAACATATCAAACATGCATCTATATATTATTTCCAAAAGGAGAAACCAATTTTTTTTGGGTTCCCAAGTCTAACGTTTGCTCATTTTGTAGAAATACTTACATACAAGTCCTCGTGAGAGCATTTGGTACTTGGACAGTGGATGTTGAAAGCATATGACTGGAGACACAACACAATTCATATAATTGGAAGCTAGGAATGAAGAAAAGGTGTCACTGTGAGAATACCATAAGAAAAGTGGTAAGTATAAGTATAATTGGAAATAAGAATAATTTTTTCATTGAAAATCTATTATTGGTTGAAGACTTAAATCATAACTTGTTGAGTATTAATCAACTTTTTGATAAAGGTTATAGTGTTAATTTTTTTCCCACAAGCTATATTATAAGCAAAAATGGAATTCACATGTTGCATGGAAATAGGGTAAATAATGTGTATATTCTTGATTTGAGTTTTGTTAAATCTTCTAATACTTTTTGTCTCAAAATTATTACTAATAAATCTTGGTTATGTCATAGAAAACTTTGTCACCCAAGCTTGAAAAATCTTAGAAAGATTACCGAGAAATATTTTGTTAGAGGGATACCCAAACTAGGCTTCACTAAGGATCACCTATGTGATGCATGTCAATTAAAAAAATAGGTGAAGTCCTCATTTCATTCAATTAAGGATCTTATAACTTGCAAATTATTTGAAGTCCTACACATGGATTTTTTTGGACCATTTAGCTTTGTAAGTCTAGGAGGTAAAGTTTTTGGGTTTGTAATAGTTGATGATTTTTCATGATTCACATGGATTAAATTCTTATTTTATAAGAGTGAATTAATTGATAAAATTAAAAGTTTTATACTTAGATTTAAAAGAAATTAGGGTGTGAAATTTTATCAATTCAAAGTGATCATGGAGGAGAGTTTGAAAATATTTTCATAAAGAGCAAGGAATTGATCACAACTTTTTAGCACCTAGGATCCTTCAATAGAATGGGGTTATCGAAAGAAAAAAATATAACCTTGATAGAAGCTGCTAGAGCTAAGTTGGTAGAATACTCACTTTCAAAATATTTTAAGGCTGAAGTGGTTAATTCGGCTTATTATGTTCTAAATAGCGTGAACTTTAGATCCAAATTGAACAAGAAACCCTATGAACTTATTAAGGGGAGAACACCTATTCTTTCACGTTTGTATATTTTTGGATGTAAGGTGTTAATTAATAATAATGGTAAAACACCTTTAGTAAAATTTGATCCTAAATCTAATGAAATATTTTTTCTAGGATATTCTAGTGTTGGCAAATCCTAAAGGATTTTTAACAAGAAAACTTTGGTAGTTGAGGATGCCACACATGGAAATTTTGATGAATCTGGCATTTCAAAAGAGCCAAGGTTAGAAGAAGTTCATATTGAAGATATCTCCCAAGGAATTGAAAAGACGAATTTGAAAGAGAATGTTGGAGCAGAAAATATTTTGCCCAGAGAATATGAACTTTCTAAGAGTCAGCCTAAAGAATTGATTTTAGGTGAACCTAGTGAGGGTGTTAGAACTAGGCATGAACTTAGTAAAGAAGTGAACTATTCTGCCTTTATTTTGATGATTGAATCAGCTAATAAAAATCAAGCACTTTTGAATGAATTTTAGATTTTATCCATGCAATAAAATTGAATCATTTTGTTAGAAATGATGTTTGGGAATTAATTGAAAGGATAAAAGATTACAATATTGTTAGAACTAAGTGGGTGTTCAAAAATAAAATGAATGATTTAGGTGTTGTGATTAGAAATAAGGCAAGATTGGTAGCCAAGGAGTATAATCAAACATAAGGGATTGATTTTGAAGAAACTTTTAACCTTTAGCTAGATTTCAAGCAATAACAAATTAATTGAGTATTGGTTATTAATTTTACTATTTTTATCTACTTTAATTATTTACATTAATGATATACTGAGTTTTTCATGACTTATTAATTTTTCAGATTTGGTTGAATATTTTAATATATTTAATATTTGAATCACTTGTTAACTCTTTAATTTGCATTGGTTTTTGTAATTTTTATATTTTTCAAAAATAATAGATTTAATTGGGATTTTAATGACTCTAAGATTAATAAATTTGGATTTTTTTTAAATTGGTTATGGATTTTACAAGTTTGATGTTTCTTTAAGTGATTTAAGTTTGAACAAATATTGAATTTTTTATTTATAGTGATTTCTATAGTTTTTTATTTTTCATAAATATTACATATGATTATGAATTGAATGCCTTTGAGTTTGAAATATATTTAGTTCATATTTTGTAATTATTTTTTTAATTAAATGTTGACTTTTCTTTTATTTTTTAATTTTCATATTGCTTTTATTTTTCCTCTCTTAATCTTCTAACTCTAAACAATTTTAAGGTTAGAATATATTTTTTTTGATATGATTTGAATTTAATTTAAATTTTCAATTTTTTTAGGTTAATTATGTACATCTATTTTGGGTTCATTAAATAATAGACCAAATGATCTTCAAATGCACTAAAATTTAAAATATAGGTGCATGAGTACAATGCTTCAAATTCATTGAATTTGGTCTAATCAAAGTATACCTTGGTTTCAAAATTAATCCTCAAAGCTAAATAAATCTATTGCTTTGATATTTACTTTCAGGAGTTCTACTAGCAAAATTTGGGTGAAATAAGATAATAACTAACCCTTGAACAAACATAAGCACACTATAGAAAAATTGTAAGAAATTTCTAAATATTTTAATAGCTAAATTTTAAAAGTACTGTCTAAAATGGACACATAACTTTTAAAATTCATATTCTAAAAATCTAGACCTTACTATGACTTAAGAAAATTACATGAGCTTAATAACATGATCTATAATCAACCCTTCAAAATTGATCTCAGTTTGACTAATGGATATTGAGAAAAATAAGAAAATATATATTCAAACATGTCCAATCCTCTCATAATTTAATCATCAAAATTACTTGAAAATATTTTTATAAAGTAGTAGGGCTCAAGCCATAACCAAAGAAACTAAGATTACTAAAATTTGATTTGATTTGGATTTTTAATGATTTTTTATTAGTGTAGGCATTAAAATGTTAAGTTCATGATGTTTGTTTAACCTTATAAAACTATTTTGGCTAAGAGACAAGGAAGGCGGGGGGGGGGGGGGGGGGGGGGATTGAATTGCTGATATAAAAACTTCTTTCCAACATAAAGAAAAATCCCCCTTTTAAAGATTTTTTATCATCTAAAAAATAGATAGTTTAACCAATTAATGTGGAAGCAAAGTAATTTCATAATAGTAAAAAATCAAAGATTGTAACCACAAAGTTATAACAAAAATAAATGTTGAAAATCAAGTGCTAAAAATTAAAATCAAGAATAAATACACCTGAGATTTATAGTGGTTCGATCAACCTGACCTATGTCCACTCCCCTGAACTTCCTGTTCTAGGTATTGCACTAAAATGTTAGTCTCTCCTTTAGCCCCAACAACTAGGCGAAGAATCTCTTAAAAACTCTCTTCCACCAACTTGATGCCGTAGAGAACCAAAACTCCTTTCACATGTAGAGAACCTTGACTCCTTTTTCACCCTCCAGGAGATGGAACAAAACTACAAATCCCTTTCACCTTCCCCAATGCGGCGGAGTAGCCAGGTTTTTTGACACCAAAGAGATCTTCTTCTTTCTAAAACTTCCCTCAAGATAAATTTTGAATTTGATGGTACTAAGATGCAAGTTTACCAGAGTAACCATGTGAAATGCCCTTCACATACCCTTTAAACCCACAATGATATTCTCCCTCTCAAACTCCACCCTTTTCTCTCTCCCTTAAGCCTCTCTCTTCAAGTTTTCTCCAGAAGAATAAGCACTCAATGCATTATAAAGACACTTGCTGTGTCTTCTGAGAAAGATTAAATATTGTGATTTTAAAAACCCCTAGAAACCCAATTATGACATAAAAGATCATCTAGTACGATCCTGATATTATATTGTATGATGTATATAACTTAAACTAAAAGTATTGCATGATCACCAAATAGTCCAGTGTGATAAGTTCAAATTAATACTTATCATCCATTTTGATCATATACGGTCATCCTTTATAATTAGTAAAAAAATATCCCTTTTTGTCAGTACGATTAACATTGCTCTATATGATCAATTTAAGAATTTATATGAATCATCTAGGATGATTATGTGTTCGGGACTGTTAGTTCAATTAAAATGCAATTCATCTAGGATGAAATATGGGATGATAAAAATTGTCTCTATTGATCGTATAGTACAATCCAGTTTATATAGTACAATCATAATATCAAAATTAAGTAGATTTAATTGATTATTCATATGATTAATTTAGGCATAATTATCATAGATCATCCTATATGATATAGATCATCTTGGACATTTAGAACAAAATTTAAATATTAAAATCTTGCCTAAATTATCTTTAATGATATTTTTCATGATTATAATTTATCATCCTGGATGATTTAAATCATATAGTATAATTAGTTAGAAGAGCTAATCGTACAGTATGATTAGTTTAAAATTTGAACATTTAGTTTTGACTCGATCTTACTCCTCCTGAGTATGTGTGTGCATGGTTACCAAGCTAGCATACACCTTTTATAGGACTTGACTTAAGAAATCAAAAATATATTAATTTATATTACAAATATCTTTATAACATAACCTATTCTACTTAATCTTAAACCATGAATCTTCATTGGATGGTGCATGGTGTTCCTGAAATATTAGTACAAGTATAATTCTAGGGGTTTTTAAAAATATTAGGTTAGAAATTTGAATTTTATTAACCCTAGCTGAAGCTCTTTACAAGTTAAAGTTCTTTTTCAAACAAAAATCTAATTCAGAAAATAAATTAGAAAGAAAATGTGATATTTTCAAACTTCTTTTAAAAAATATATCTAATGAGAATAGTATTGCAAAGTGATGAACCATAAATCATGATTTTCAAATTCAAGTGGACGATATCAATTAGCACATGGAATTGTCTAAAATTTAAAACTTGATAGGAAAAGAAGCTAACTTGTTGTGAGCTCATTTTATGCTTCTTTATCCATTTTTGGCAAAATTTGTGCATCTTTTGATTTTTGATACACTTTATGCATCTTGCAAATTTTGCGGACATTATGATTTTTTTATTTTGGGCTCATTTTATACTTCTTTTCTTTTTTTGCCAACTTGCTTCCTTTTTAAGTCTTTAAAAAATTCTTAGTTGTGAGATTATCTTCTAAATATAAAACAAGAATAACTCAAACTCTTTTATTGGAAAGAGTAAATCCCAAATCAAAACTTAATCCATCTGATATAGACAAACAGCTTGAGTAAACAAAAATTTTAAAATTGATTCATTGATTCACAAAAGTATTCAAATGAGATAGAGAAATATAGGAAGATGAAACAAATTTCTATTTCTTGGTTTAATTTTTAATTTGAAATAGTTTTTTATTCAAAAAGAAATTATACCACTAAAAGAGTTAGAGGAAGAGGGATAATAATCAATTTTTCTTTCTTTAACTATTTATAGAAGTAAATATTCACTTACCAAAAATTTTAAATAAAAAGAAGTAAAATTTTCATCAAAAAAAAATGTAAGAAGTGATTGATTTTCTTATGCAAATATGATGTAAGATGTGATTTGTGGGTGATGATCAAAGAGTGTTATAAAAAAAATACATGAAAATAATACAAAAAAAATTACAAACATAAATAAAAAAAATAAAGAAAATGAAAATTATTTACAGCGAACAAAAACAAAATAAAGAACATATGCGCATGCATTAATTATAACAAAGATAAAATCAAAAACAAAATTTTGTACCTCATCATTTTTCTCCTGGTCTGATGATTCAAAAGCTAGGTTTGTCTAGGAGAACTTTAGGTTTCATTATTTACTTTTATTATAATTGGCTTATTTTTACCCTTTTCCTTTGCATGAAGTGTTTTTATATCAGGGCACTAATTTTTCATATGTCTTTTCTTCCAACACCTAAAATAAATATCATCAAAAGAAATCTTATCATTCTTACCATGTTTACCTTTGTTCCTGCTTTGTTGGTGTTGATACATATGTTGTAGTAGATTTTTAAATTTTCTTCTTACTGATGCTATTTTCTTACTCTAAGCATCTATTAACCTATTTTATTCATGTCAGCAGCTTTTAGAAATATAGTTTTACCTACATCCAAAGTCTTTGACTCACTCTTTACTCGTGGGCAATGAGTGAGCCAATCAAAATTTTAATAGAGAAAATTATTTAAGTCTTTTGATTCACTTATAACAGTAACTTTAGCATGAAATTTATCAGGCAGACAATGTAAAATTTTATTGATTAGCAAGTGAATCACATTTGGAGAGAGAGAACATCTAAGATTTCAAATTTTAGTTTTTTTTTTCAAAAAGCTAATTTCACGGCTTCACCGTTGGAGTTATGGCGGTGGACGGTCGTCGGCCTGCTTCGGCCGGCGGTCCATTGGAGGAAAGACGATCATCTGGATGCCCTCTGAATGGTGCAGCTCGGAGCGTGACTTCTTCACCTCCGACGTTTGGTGATGATAAAGAAAATTAGTTCCCTAGAATGAAGGTTAATGTGAAAATGAATAAGCCCTTAACAATAATAAAGGAGTGCTGATGAAGAAACAAATTATAGAGGTTGTCGGTAAGGGTAAAGGAATTCTATTTGATGAAAATCTGGAAAATCTTGGTCTGTTAGGAAAGACCAAAATGGCTAAAGGAGATAAGGTATTTTCTCCAACTTCAATTTTAAGAGATGGAACAAATAAGACGTACAATGCAACTGTATTGACACCAGAAAGAAGTGTGAATGAGATTTCTGATTTGAAGATGGCTGGTGGTTCGAATGAAGTTAAAAATGTTATTAAGGAAAGGAACCTGGCAATCAAAGAAAATGTGAAGTCTGATCTGGAGGAGGTACGGGAATGCGATTCAGGTGAATTGGGAAGGTGTGATGAAGTTACTGATGAAATACCAAATCGAAGTAATAAAGAAATTCATCAGAATGTTTAGCTAAAGAATAAAAATATTAGGGTGGCAGATTTGGATTTCCGGAACTGCTTAGCTAAAGATGGAAGGTCTATCAAGCTTAATGTGGAAAAAGTTATGGAGAATTCAAAAGAGCATGATAAGTCATTGGTAGTAAAAATTTTTGGGGGTGATCTTACTTTTGCTTCAATAAGCTATGAATTGAGGAGACAGTTGAGTCAATATAAAAACTTCCATCTTACGGTGCTTGGGAAGGGATGGATTATTTGCTCGTTCTTTGAACTTGAACATATGGAAGCGGTTCTAACCAATGGTCCCTGGTTTGTTAATGGGAATATTGTGAGGATTGAAAAATGGACTCAATGGTTTGATCTGAATTCACTTAAAGGGCCATATGCACTTATTTGGATTAGATTTCCCAACCTGCCGCTGCATTGTTGGGTTGAGATAAACATTTGTCGTATTGCTTCTATGGTGGGTAAGCCTTTTTTAATTGATGACAATATGTTTTGGTGGTCTAGAAGAGAATTTGGTAGGGTTTGTGTCCGGATAGATTTGGATGCTAAACTACCAACTGGTGTTTGGGTTGAAGATGATGAAGACAACTTCTTCCAGAGAATTGAATATGAAATGCTGCCAAATATGTGTTTTGAATGCGGGAAAATTGGTCACAAAAAGAATGAATGTGCCTTAGTTGAAATGGAAAACAGGTCCAATTCTTCAAAGCCTGTTAATTCAAATGAAAGTAATTTTGTTAGAAATGATAATGCTAAAGGTAATAAAAAACTGGGCGAAAAAGAATTGATTGATAAAGAAAATTATGGACCATGGTTGATGGTGAGGTATGGGAAGAAAAAAACTAACAACAACTTGGCCAGAAGACCATCATCTCGGATGGGAAGTAAGAGCAACTGGGTGCCTTTGAAACAGGACAATAAAATTGTTGGAAACAAAGAAGATAATCTAGTAGGAGAACAGAATCTGGTGGAAGAAATTTTGGTAGGAAGTTCATCTGAGGATTTTGTGGAGGGAAACATCATAGCTCAAGAAATTGTGAAGCCAGTCATTATTGATAACAGTTTCAGTGTGTTGAAACTCGTTCAATATGAATTAGGATGTTAAGCCTAAGTGATTGTCCCAAGGCTAACCAAGAGGGGGGGGGGGGTAAATTGGTAATTTAAAAATTATACTTCTACTCTTGGATTTTTAGAAAACCTTTTTAATTATTATTGCAAGTTAAATTTAAAGTTTAAAAATAAACTTTTCAATCAGAGTAAACAACTTGCAATTAAATTAAATGCGGAAGAAAAATAAGAAAGAACACACCAGATTTATAGTGGTTTGGTCAAACCTTGACCTACGTCCACTCCCCGGAGGCACCCTCTGAGTATTGCACTAATACCACAAAGTGACTCTCCTTTTTCCCCCAACGCAAGGCGGAGAAGCCTGTACAAAATCACTTTCACCTTCCCCGGTGCGTCGGAGTAGCCGGGTTCTTTGACACCAAAGATATTTTCTTCTAGCCAAAACTTTCCTCAAGATGACCCTTGAATCCGATGGTACTGAGGTGCGAGTTTGCCGGAGTAACTGTGTGAATATCCCCTCCACACTCCCTTAAAATCCCCTTCAAGGATCTTCTCCCGCTCAAACTCCACCATTTCCTCTCTCCCTTTCAAGTTTTCTCTTCTAGTTTTCTCCAAAAGAATGAAGACACAATGACAGTCAAAGATACACTTTGTCGTCCTTTTACACTCTCCAAGTGTCAGCAGAGAACCAGACCGATGTTGTTGAACTTCACTTGATAGCCTCCAGAGGAGATGGGTAGAAACAAATAGATCTTCTTCTTCAAGTAACCTTGTGAATCCCTCACAAACCCCTCACTTGATCTCTCACTCTTCACTCTTACAATTGTTGACCTCATTTTTGTATGAGGTCACTAAGACCCTTCCAGATTCTAAATTTAATCCTAGACTCTAGGATCCACTCTAGACCTTAGGATCTTTCCTAGAACTAGACCTTAGAGCTTATTCTAGAGCCTAGGATTCCTTTAAATCCTAGATCTTAGGGTCACTCCAACTTCAAATCAACCTCCACCTTTGATCAACTTCAATTTTAAATCAATTCCTATATTTAACCCACTTCAATTTCGATTTGATTCCTACCTGTGACCAATTTGAATCTCAAACTCCACTCAATTCAAGTCCAAATTAATTTAAACTTCAAATCAAACCCAAATCCAGAAGTTTAAACTCAAATTCAAACCTTTAAGGCCCTGTCCTAAACACCCTTTTCAGAGATCTTTCAAACATTTCAAAACCCAGTCAAATGGCCTCTGATTCAGGGTCTATCACTTGCAAAGTGATAAGACATGTCTCTAAAGGCTACCCTCCAATTTTGAGCTCATTCTGAGGGCTCTAACCCCAGAATCTGAATTAAAATTCAAAGGCTGTAAAACCTTCAAATATTTACAGCCTATGCCACTGAGCCTAACCCCTTTGAGATCTTGACATTGGAACCCTTATCCAAGCCTCCAATCACTTCCAGACCCTTGATTTTAACCCATTGAGCAGTAAACTGCATTTTTCAAACCCTTTTTGACCTTAGTTGACCAATAGGTCAAAATTGACCAAAACACCCCTATGGGGCTCAAATGGGGATTTCAAACCAAATGAGCTCCAAATGGGATGCAACCACCTTTGACAAATTTCAAATGTCATTTCAAATCTTTTGAACCCATTTCCAACCCTTGAGTCAACCTGGTTGACCAAGTCAACTGGTTTGACCCAAGAGGCCCTTTAAGGGTCCAAACATGTGTTTTGACCCAAATGACCTCTTTAAGTCACCCAACCACTTCCATTGACCTCAAAATATCATTTCAAACCTGTTGAGCCCAAACCCAGACCCTGGGTCAACCTGGTTGACCAAGTCAACCCAGGTTGACCAAACAGGCCCTTAGGGACTCAAATAGGGATTTTGATCAATTTGACCTCCCCAGACCCAGGAACCACCCTCAATGTTCTTCAAATGTCTTTTCAAACCTGTCCAGCCCAGACTTACCCACTGGGTCAACCTAGTTGACTCAGTCAACATGGTTTGACCCAATGGATCCTTAAGGTTTCAAATGAACCATTTCAACCTATTTAACCACGTCAGTATCTTCAAACCCTCAAAATCATTCTATTCAAAGCCTTGAACATTTCTAAACCCATTTTGAGCTCAACCCAACTTGGTTTGACTGAGTCAACCTTCAATCCTTGGTCAAATTTGTGATGGCATTTGTTCCTATCCCTTCTAGCTTTGACTTTGAACTCTTGACCCTTGATTAAATCATTCCAATTATTCCTCCACCTCCTCAAGTGCCACATCACCAATTTTGACCTGGTTGACTGGTCAAATCAAGTCAACAAAGCCTTAAATCCCTCTTTGAATTGGTCAAACCTCCCATTTTGACCTCAAAGAGTGTGAGTTTAGGCTTGGAGCTTCTCCAACCTGTAGCCTTGACCCCTCCTATGCCATGTCAGCACCCATTGACCAGTTGACTGATCAACTTGGTCAAACCCAAGCTTAAACCTCTTCTAGAAGGCCTTATCACATGCAAAACCCTTTTCCTTGATTTAAGCTGCTTTAGGCCGACCCCTTTATGCCCTAAAGCTCACTTGGAGCTCTCCTAACCAAGCTCAGGGCCTGGTTTAGCCATAAGTGGCAATGCCTCCTCTCACTCATCCCAAGTCCACCCAATAGGAGCAAGGCTTGCCCAGCCCTTTCCGCAGCCTTCCAGCTTTCCCAGGGAGAGGTGGCATCATCTGGAGAGCCCCTGCATCAATCCTAGCCGTCCAATCTAGCCCAGCCCGTTTGAATAGGGAGAAAGGCACCTTTTGAGGTTAATTGATCAAAGCAGCCTCTCTCACTAACCCTAGCCTCCCAGACCGAGCTCTCAGTTCGTTTCGAACCTCCAGAGCTTCCTCTACCTCCCCACTACAAAGTCCAAGTGGTTGCACGTCACCGGCGGCGAGTTCTCCGGCGAAACCACCACCTAGACCGTCCCAAGCTTCTAGCAGTCGATCCAGACGTGTTCGAGCTCGGATTTCTGCTGGGGATCTTCACTTGGACAATCTACAAGCTCATCAATCCAGAACTTTCGAAGATCTAACGGTATAACTCCCTAAAACCCTAGATCTAGGTCACATTAGTTAGATTTAAATAGCTTTATGATGTTAGGGTTTTAGCTAAAACGATGTATTCCCCATCATTTCTGTTCATCTCTACTCCATGTGTTTAAAATTTCAAGTAAAATGATCGATCCGATCGAGAGAACGAGGCAAAAGAAAATTTCTAGGGCGTCACTCACGGTTTCCGGTGAGTGTACGTTTTCTGGACCGTTGATCGTTCGATCAACGGTCCAGATCGAGCCCTCCCGCGGTCTGATCCGACCTCGCGTTCGATCTGTCGTTCGATCAGCCGTTCGGCGACATCTGAGCCCTCTGATCAGAGACCGCGGAATCAAATCCCACCGTCTGATCTCGTCCCGCAGAGATCAACCGCGGGATTTGATCTCATCCGTTGGATCAGACTCGCCGTGATCCAACGGCTGCCACGCGCCGCTGACGTGGTTAAGTGAAAACCGCGTGAAGCGGCCCGCGGCCGACGCGTGCCCCCCCGCCGTCACGCGTTTTCGAGCCCGCGAATCCGATCGCGCCATCTGTCCTGCCGCGCCGCCTTTTATTAAAAAAAATCATTTTAAATCCTATTTTATTAGCAGAACTTCAAAAAATGATATTAAATCAAATATAAATCCAAAAAATAAGTATAATATATCAAATTGTTCAGAATTTCATCTAGTTTATTTTAAAAATAAAATCAAACTGTTTTGGTTATTATTTTATTAGTAATTTAAGAAATACAGAGAACTATATTTTATTTTTAATTAATTATATATAAGTTATTTTTATATGAAACTTGGCATGCATGTCTTTGAGTGTGTCACTGACCTCCAGGAAAATTTTCAAAATTATTTGAGTAGGTTTTGATATTAATTGGAATTATTTGAGTATTTTAATAATTTATTAATATTTGACTAAATGATTGAATATTTTGAAAATTAATTTTTTATTATTATTATTATCAAACTTCTTTGGAGATCAGTGGGTCTTTCAACCCCTCAAAGTTTACTTTAATAATATTTTCAATTATTTTATGATATATATATTTATATATATATACATTTATATATTTATACATTTTGAATTCTATTTTGAGGCTATACATATTTAAATCTTTAAATATTTGAGAAGTCACTTGAGATCTTAAATATTGATTGAGCGTGTTTGAATAGAAATGAAGGGGATGATCAGTGAATAATCATTTCTTGATTATTCACTAATTTTGTCTTAATTATGTTAATTAGTTAATTGCATGCTTAAGGTGCACACACCACCTAGTCTAGGTTCTCCTAGATCTAAGGACTTGCTTGTTTGCTATTGTGTATGTATGCCATGTTTATTCAAAGGGTTAGAGGAACTTTGATTTGAACCTGTTCAAAACTAGTGACATAATTAAGGACAATAATTAAGGACTCATGTATAGAAAACTTAGAAAAATTTCAATAATTAGGATTCACCTCCCCTTGAGTTGAAACTTTGAACATTTGAACTTAGTGACATCCTCAGCCCCTAGAGAAATTTTCATTAATTTTTGAGGTCATTAGGTCCCCTAATTAATTTTCTAAGTCTTAAACCCTTAATTAAGCCTTTAAAACTTCTAAAAATTGTAATAAATCCAATTTAAATCCAAAAATTATATATAAACCCTCAAACTGACCAGAATTCAGTCCTTAATCTGTGATAATTAAAAGTCCTTTGATTTGACAGCAATTTAAACCCTAATTTGATTTTAAGTGAAAACCAATATTTAATTAAGATAATTAATTAATCAATAATATAAAAATCCAAAAATCTCCCAAACACTTGGGGATCCCTCCTTAGGTTATTCCTGATCTTTGGAGGTGTTTTCAAGAGATTGGGGATTTGTTTGAAGCAAAATCACTAAAATGACCCTTAATTGAAACAATTTAATAATTTCAATAAATATCCAAACTTCGATAATCCATAACTAATTCCAGAAAAATCCAAATCACCCAAACTCACTTGCATTCAATTCCTAATAAGGTCTAATATTTATTAAAAATATTAAATTCCAGAAATTTGCAATATTTTAAAAAGTCAACAAATTGGTCAAACCGTAGTTAAAACTAGTTCAAAAATTCAAACCTTCGTAATAAAATGTAGAAAAATCCGATTTCAACGTACTTACCTTCTAACAGATCGTAGTAAGGTCTAGTATTTTAATAAAATACAAACATTCCAGAATTTGAGCTTAATCAAAAAGTCAATTTTCAACCCTTTAATCAATTCATTAAAATATTCTAAAAAAATTCATAAAAGCTCAAATCACTCTAAAACTCAGAAAATATTGGTTTAATGCTTAAAACACTTAACAAATCCTTTAAAACACAACAACCATCCTAAAGTTGAAGTTTATTGGCTGGACTACTCCGGGCTGCGGGGCTAAGTGTCCTAAGGAGGCTGGTTCCTCGAGCCTGGTGGCACAACGCCACGAATGGATTCTAAGGGGTGTTAAATCTTAAAATAGATTAATCTTTAATTATTTAACATTTTAAAAATCTCTAATTCAATTACATTAATTTGGTTTATCGGCTGGACTACTCCGGGCTGCGGGGCTAAGTGTCCTAAGGAGGCTGGTTCCTCGAGCCTGGTGGCACAACGCCACGAATCAATTAATGGCAAACTTAAATTAATTAAGCTTTAAAAATCAGTAACTAACTCATTTTTGTATTAATCTACTCCTTTAATTCCAACCAACTTAAATAACTTAATCAACCCCGATTGCTACTGGGTAACCCAGGCCTACGAGGCTATTAGCTTAGCCCCAAGGAAGGTGAAATAAACTTCACGGCCTCGGTGTGAAACAAAGGTAGTAATCAATTAACTTTTAAAATATATTTAATTAAAATTCTTAATTTATTAATACTTAAATTTTAATCTAAATCCCCTTTTAAGCCTTAACAAATCCAAACTTTTAGACAACATTAATTGATCACCCATTTTAGGATCTATCCCAGCCACACGACCTTTCTCACACACTTTAGATGATGTGCTAGGACAACCAACTCTAGATCTAGGATAGGCCGGTGTTTACTTTACTGCTGTGTGCCGGATTTTTCGTAGTTTTCACTGCATGTTGTGGATGAAATTGCTTTGCTGTGTCTGCTTACTTTTTCTGTACTCTGTGGATGGATTGATGTGTTTGACGACTAGATTACCCTTAGGTTAGGTACGATCTGGATGTTGACACAGTTTTCTGCAGGTGGCCACGCTCATGCAGGGCAATATAAAAGGGGGGCAAATTAAAAAAATGCATAAATATTATAAACTCTTTGCACAGGTGCTTCAGCTGCTAAAGCCCCCAAATAAAAAGAGCGTGGCCAGTGTGTTTACTTTCTTTTCTGCTCATATACAACTGCTTGGGAATAACTGCCTTTTTTATATATTAATTGCTTAGGATAACCCTGCAGGTGAGTCTAGATTTTTATTTTGATATCAATGTAATTTGTGCAAGTGTCAAGTGTTGTGAAAGTTTATTTTGAGTTGGGATACATAGATCCAAAGCTTGGATTCCAAAGAGGAAAGGATACCCCTTTAGGGAACACTCCTTTTCCATTTGGAAATCCAAATTTGGATCATACCTCTTCCTTACCCAAAGAGGAAAGAGTGGCCTTCCCCTTAAGAGGGAAGTGCCCTCTTGTCCATTTGGGTAATCCACTACGAAGATTCCAAGAAGATTGAAGAAAAGGAGTCCAAAGAAGAATGAGATTGAAGATTTGAAGATTTGAAGATTGAGAGTATCCCACTCAAAATAACTTGCGTCATTACTAGGTTTAGAATCCGGGTTGTTGTCAGTGGTGCCCGGCCACTTTACTTTCTGTAATATTCTGGTTTGTAATAAGCAAGGCAATTCTGCCTATGGACATTTATTAATTAATTTATATTTTGATGTGATGATTTGATTGCCTTTAGGATTACTTGCTTTTACTAGTTTTTTGGCGATTGCATGCCGCTCTTTGTTTTCGCCTGGATACGTGAGACTCGTGAGGGTGTGAAACTTTTCTACTCATAATTTTAAAAGTCTAAAATTTTAGTGAGTCTAAATAACATAGAAAGATAACGAATCTAGGGAATTAGCCGGGGATCGACCCCGGGGTCGCATGCATATTTCTGCATTACTCTTTCCTTGCTTTAGACCCTTCCCCGCCTGCGGGTAGAGTCCGGATAGTCTGACCTATGAGGACGAGGTGCCGGACCTGGGGAAGTCCAGTCTTCTAAAAAATTATTTTATAAGCCCATTTTTAAAATTTCAAGCATACTTGATTTGAGGTTGTTAACCAGCATGCATTGCATTAGATACAAATTAAAAGAGTCAAAATTTTAATTTCATAGTCCTTAGCATTTTAGCACCCAACATAAGTCAAATGGGCCAATTAGGAGAATCTCTAGATGTCGGCCCCAACTTTCCAAAACCTTAAATATAACGTCCCTACCACTCTTTCATAAAAGACCGGATTCATGTATTTTAAATCGATTAGGTGGTTAGCTGGCTCCCCAATCCAGGCCGGGGTAAGTCCAGATCTTGCACTGCATTAGTTAGGATCGGACGACTGTGGTCCAGTGTCCAAAATAGATTTAGGTTCCGGGGCAGATCTTTGATTATAAGACCCCAAACTTCGGGAATCTAATCCCAAATTTCTAATAAAATGCTCAACTCTAATTAAATATCATTTCAAGTCCAAAACATAAAGCCCAACACTTAGATTAAGTTGGGACATTTCCGGATGGTTCTGGAATCTCAAAGTGTCCCCTACCTCTCATCCTTTAACTCCGTTAATAACTGCTCAATTTTGATCCATTCCCTTTTGATTTTCCAATAATTCTATTCATACTTTGATATCACTCCTAGAAACTCTAAACAAAATTCTGCCATTATTTTAATCGAGAGTTTTCGTAGGAGATTTTATCTCCCTACGATGTAATTAACTACGAGGGCTTGCGCTCGTAGGAGATTTGGAACCCCACACACACCTGATTTTAAAGAAAACTCAATTTCTAAAACTTCATTAGATTCTTTGGGAAAAGTTAAATAATGATCGTCATAGTTGCATTAGAAGGATTATCGTTGAATGGTCTCATTTCCCTTTGGGGAGATACACCCTTCTTCGATAAGGCTTTGGATGTGAATGCGACGATCATGTTTCTTGAATATTGTAATTGGGTACTTAGTTGAACTATATTGTGTCCCCTCGGGGCCATATAGAGTTCTCCTTAGAACCCGATCATAATATTCAAGATGAGTTTACATAATTCTAAGTCTGAACACCGTTATGAAAGTTTATTTTCGTCCTTCGGGGTGATATACTCTTTCTAACGAGTTGATTCGACCTTAGAATTGGAACTCAACCTTAATCTTAAAATCCCCAAAGAAAACTAATAATTTTCAAAACCTGTTTTCCAAAATTCCACCAACAAAAAATGGCACGCCCGGTGGGACAAATCTCTCTCTCCATCTTTAATAATGGCAAAATTTTGTTTCATCGGTAGTCTTAACTACCTTTCTTCCGTTGGTCCCTTTGCCCATTTCTTCCTTGGGTTAGTGTGGCCAACATCTAAAATAATAATAAAACATTAAAAGAGAGGTTTCACCTCTAAATTTGATTTCATTTAGATTTCTGTTCCTGATTTTGACCTTCTGCCCCAGCACAGCCTGTGAGGCGACAGTGTCAAATCAGATCTCTGGGTATCCTTTTTAATTTTATGGATTTATAGTCGATAAATTTTTCATTCAATATATAAATCCTTAAAATTGAAAAGCATTCGAAATTTTTGATTTTCATTCCAAACTTGTTAGTTTTAACCCCCTCATTTCCCCTTTGACTTTTAAGGGTGGGGAGGGTTAAACTATCCTTTTACTTGGGCTTTCTCACAATTCCATAAGCCTTCGGGCAAGGGGAAACTCTGTCCGTTGTGTTTTGGAATTCGTAAGAGAACCCATTTCAAATTTTCAAAATTTCTTCAAAAATTTTCTTAAACTCCAAGTTGACATGTGTTACCCCATACGATTTCCTCGTGGGCCAATATATGTCATACTTTCAAAAAATAATAATAAAATACTTTTTACTACTCTTTTCAAAAAATCTAATTTCAATCATTTTCTTTAACTTTCAGAAAATTTCAAATGGCTGGCCAACTGATTTTCTCCTTTGACCGAGAGTTGAATTCGACTGTTAATGACCAAGGGAGTACTGTTATCTTTGGAATGGGATTTAGTACTCTAGAGCTCTCTATGGATGGACACCAAATTGTGAGCCTGGATGCCAGTAAGGAAACTCCCCCAGTAGTTGAGTTAATTGTGGGATCTGCACCCACCTTGCCAGTAGTCAGTGATGATCAGAAACAACCTGAACCAGTTGTTGAGCCTTCCACTGAAATTAAGTCTGTTTTTGAAGAAGGGTCTAGTTCTGGACTTAGATTCACCACTAAGAATCAGAAGAAGAATTATTTGAGGAGACTTAGGAAGAAAATCTCTAAGGCTAAGAGAGTCCTACCTTTTAAGACCTTGGCCCAAGTAGAACCTGAGGCTGTTGAGGAACTACCTATTCCTGCTTCCTCTCCCCTCCTAAAGGGAAGTCGCTTTTACCCCCTGGCTTCAGCTCAAGGGGAGGAGAGGATAGCTAGGATAGCCCGTTCTCCACCATGCCCGGTCGACTACTCGGCCAAGAAGACTCAGAAAGAAAAACACCTTCAAAAGACAAGAACTTTGAGAAATATAATTCACACCTGCGCTGCACAGACCGGACAGACTAAAGAGGAATATGTGAAACAGTTAAAGGGAGTGATCTCACATCGCTTCCAAAAAGAAGTATTGAAGGAAGAAGCATCTGAAGCAAAGAATTTAACCCCTCAATTCGTTAGGAAGAATAAGAAGTATGCTAGACAGCCTGCTACTTCGGTGCTGGTTGATGGATATCACTGGGTGCCACGCCCTCTGTCCTCTCAAACAGAGGGTATTGTGTTGACTGGGTCCGAGAGAGGCCGCCAATTTACTGGTAGACCCCCGGTACCCCCACATAAACCTGTGAGATTGGCCTCAGTGATTGTCAAACCAAACGGGGTTGAAGTTCAAAAGTCTGTGGATCTTAAAGGAAAAAGACATAAATCTCCTGAAAGGAGATATGTGCCAAAGAGAACTAAGTTGGAAAATCTGCCACCACCTCCTAGAACTTCTAAGTTCATTCTGCAGCTCCAACGAGTTTCAATCAACCCTACTCCAAGTGCAGTTGAATTGATGGATGTTCAGGCTAGTACTCCAGTTGTTACAGTTGACAGTCCTACCACGGCCAGTTTAACCCCAGATCCAATAGTTACCGTTCCTGCTACCCCAGTTGATGATCCCCAAAGTCCGAGTGTCATTCCTAGGCCCCTTAGTCAGGTGTCTGAGGACCTTACCTTACCGGATGTGGGAACTATCACTTTACAAGCTCCTACTTCCCCTGAGGAATATGTCCCTCTCCCTGTAGAGGATGCCACTCTTCTGACTACCAGCTTTGGGATAGTCGAAGAGGAGAGAGTTGACCAGGATTTAGAGATGGAAGATGAGCCAGATACAAAGTCTCAACCAGATCCTAATCCAAAACTTACAGAAATCATTGCCCTTATGGATTCTGAAGAGTTGTTTGATATGGCTGAGTATAAAGGATACTTACCCCTCGACCCTAAATCAATTGGGGATAGACCGGTCGAGGAGGTAGTTCAAGAAATAAGAAACATCTTGTTGAACAAAGAAGGAATGGCTTCTTTTGACCCTGATATGGATGATCTCCTTGGAAATGAAGATGATTATGTTGGAGGCATTCATGTGGTTGAGACTAGAGGGTCTAATAAAGAAGCTGAGCCCAGCAAACGCCGATTTGTTAAAGATGATGATCCGCATGCTGTTGAGTCAGAATCAGATGAGTCTGTGAAAGATAGAGATGAAGAACATATAAAAAACTTGGAGACTCAGCTTGCTACCATGATGTCACAAGTTAGAGAAATGCAAGAAAAGTTGGACAAATCACAGCAAGAGTCTTTTGTGATTCACCAATCAGCTCGAGAGCTCACAGAAAAGGCCAAAAGGGCAGAGCTTAAATCCAGACCTCTCGAGTCACCACCTGCGACTCTCCCTTGTCCAGTAGAGACACCTCCAGTTCACCCTACAGTTTCCACCATTCCTCCGATCCCACCTCAGAAGGATATCAAGCAGTTAATTGAGGACCAGGTAAGGGAGGCCTTAGCCCATGCTCAAGGAACTGTGTCTATTGCAAAGGGTAGACCCTACCCCGAGGAATATGACCTAGTTCCTTATCCAAAGGGCTTTGTGCCACCAACTTTTAAAGTTTTCACCGGAATTGAAAATCCGAGACAGCATCTGGCCCACTTCCGAGCAAGCTGTTGCAATGCAGGAGGGTCAGATGCTCTACTATTTCGCCAATTTGTAAGTAGTCTATCTGGCATTGCTTTTGAATGGTACGCCGATCTGCCCAACGGTTCAGTAAGAACCTTTAGCGACCTAGAAAACCTCTTTCTTAAGAGATTTTCCGGAGCGCAACAACGCACCACCGTGGGCGATCTCGTGGTTGAAAAGCAAAAGCCGGGAGAGTCTCTAGTTGAGTACATCTTGAGGTGGCGAAACCTCTCGATGAAGTGTGAACCCCAGTTGCAAGAACAACATGCTGTGGAGATTCTGTTGAAGAATATCCACGGTCCTGTTGCTTTTCTCCTGAAGGGTTTCACTATTAAAACTTTTGAGAAACTTCTTAATAAGGCTAGCAATTTGCAGGAAGAGGCTCCTAGGATGCCATTCTTACGAGAGCAGTCTGAAGAAAGGAAGGGTCCAAAACTGGTAAAGACATTTGAAAAGAAAGCTGTGGTCTCAGCAGTAGATAAAGGAAAGAGGCCAATGGTTAGTCAGCCTAGCACTCCACTTCCACCACAGCCGCCTCAGAAGCAGCCCTTTCAGATAGTTCCTCAATATACTAGAGATCCCTCTTTCATCCCTTTTAGAGAGAGATTGGCAAAACCTTATCCATTTAAAAGGGAGTCAGTTAAGAAGATCTTCAGGAGTCTGTTAAAGAAACCGGATTTCCAGTTGCCAGAGGCTAGAAGGCCTGAGGATGAGAGCAAGAAAGATGATCCCAAGTACTGCCCCTACCACAGGATGCTTAGTCACCCTCTTGAGGACTGCGTTGTGTTCAAAGATTGGCTTGAGAGGAACTACACCCAAGGTAACATCATAATACCTAAGGAATACTTGGTCGATCCAGAAAAGGCTTCAATTAAGACCATTTCAGGTAATCCTCTTAACTCTTCTTGTTTTGTTGAAGATGGTTGGGACATTGCTTTGTCCCGGGCACTTAAAAAGTCGATTAACAAGTCTTTTCATCTTTCTCAACAGCTGACTACGATAGCCCAGGCCCCGGTGTGGAAGGTTGACCTGGACGCTTCGCAGAAGGATGTTGAGCCACTTCCCTCTCCAGTAGTCTTAGGAACTACTGAGAAAAATGTGAAAAAAGAAAAATCTGATTTTGTAGAGAGGAAGTGTGTAGATGAGAGATGTATTAGAATGGCGGATGGCGGTGTTAAAACCCTTTCCCCTCTTTTGTTATCTGACTTTTACTTTGCCCCATCAAAGGCGAAGGGTCAAAAGATGAATAAAAAACATCCTTCTACTTCTGTCTTGATGATTAACCATGAATCTCAAATGCAAATTGATGACTCTCCTGCTTTGAATCAAACTCCTAATGAACCAAATATTGAGGCTAATCAAACCAACCTCACTGAATCGACTATTCAAGAAGAGGTCGAATTTGAAGCTTTATCAGAAAGTGATTTCCCTCAAATTAATTTCCAAGGAAATCCTATCTTGATAGAACTTTCAGATTCTGACTCGCTTTCAGAAAATGATGATCCGACACCTATGGTGTGTGTAGACACTGCTCTAGTTTGCCCGCCCGAAGACATCGAGCAGGTGCAACTCCGTGGCGGTAAAGTCTTACCCCCTAGGATGCCCCCTCAGGATAAAGGCAAGCAACCTTCATTCGAAATTTTAAGTCCGGACTCCCCTCAACAACCAGAATCTCCTTTAATTCCTCCGGGTTTCGAGTCTGTCGTTCCTAAGGTTGATTATAATGTTCTAGCCCACCTTAGGAAGTTGCCAGCAAAATTAAGTATTTATGACGCCCTCCTTCTTTCCAAAGAAATGAGGGAGTCTTTAATTAAAGCACTTCTCGATCCCGAGATTTGCTTAACACAGTTGGCTGCAACTTCAGAAGGTGAGGCTCTCTACTTCAAAGAGGTCCCTGGGGTTACCTTTTCAGACGAAGATTTACTCTTGAGAACTGCTGACCACAATCGTCCCCTCTACATTACTGTAGATGTGGGAAATTTCAAGTTATCAAGAGTCCTTGTTGATCCGGGTGCATCGGTCAACGTGATGAACATAAAGACCCTTGCTTATCTCAGAGTTGATACTAGCAAGCTTTCAACCGACAGGTTGGTGCTTCGTGGGTTCAACGAGAAGGGCGAGAGAGCTTTAGGTTCGATCACTCTACTCCTAGAAATAGGAGGTTTAAAAACTGAAGCTAAATTTCATATAATTGATTCGACTACGTCCTTTAACGCACTTCTAGGTAGACCTTGGATTCACGAATATAGAATGGTTCCATCTACCCTACACCAATGCATTAAGTATCAACGAGATGGCATTGAACATGTGATTAAGGGTGATTTGCAACCATTCTCAATTCAAGAAATTGGGATCTACGAAGATGCTGCATATTTCGTACCAAAAGGGTCCTCGTCCCGTTCTAAATTAGAGATCAAATTTGAGGAGAAAATGGTTGAACAAAAATTCAACCAAAAGAAAGAAAAAGATAAGAATATCAATCAAGAAATGATTCAATCGAGTAGTGAAGACGACTCTGATATTGTTGTCCTTAGACCTCCAAGCACATTACCTCAAAGAGGTGGGAGGATGGCTTTAAGGGCACGAGGTCGAGGCCGCGCTTCATTAGACAGGAGAGCAGCACCCGTATATATTGATTTGGAATCAGATTCCGATAGTGAACTAGAAAGTCAAGGTGCTGCCCTCTCTCTCGATTATCAAAGCATAAATACTCCTCCAAAATTTGATCTCACCTTAGACCAGGACAGTGACCCTGAGGTAGATATTTCAAAAGTTAAAAGTGACGAGCCTGAATTAACAATGTATGAAAAGCTCACTAGAAGGATTGAGGCCCTTTCTCTGACCCCACTGTCGGCAGGCAGGGTTGTAGGGTTAGAAGTCAAAGTGGCCCCCAACTTGGATGGTGAAGTTAAGAAAGTCCAGAAATTCTTTCCTGGCTCCTCCTCCGCAAGGGACGAAGGTGATGTAACCCTTGAGGAGGCAGATTTTAATGAATTAATGGAATTACCTTTCGGCTACTTCCCTGTTTGTGTAAAAAATACTTTTTCTAAAGGTTCTGTACCATACCGATGGACTAAGGGTCAAGCTAGATACCACGAGAACATTTGGCGAACAAAAATAAATAAAAATCCAACAAGTGGTATTGGCTTTGGGACCGTTAGTTCATTTGATGATGATGAGTATTGCCTAATGATAACTTACCATCTTGATTCTCCAAATGTCCCTACAGATCCTCCTTGTCCTTTGGATGGACTCTGTTTGGAGACTTTAGACGATCCCGATGATCTTCAAGTTCGGGATGCACCCCCTGAATTTGAAGAGGAAATTAAGTCGACAGTCGATGAGTTAAGAGAAATTAACTTGGGAAACGATGATGACCCCCGTCCGATTTTTATAAGTACTGTGTTAAGCGAGGGTGAAACTCAAGACTTAATCCAGTTGTTATTCGAGTTTAGGGACTGCTTTGCCTGGACATATGACGAAATGCCAGGTTTGCCTGCTGAGGTAGCAGTTCACAAACTTGGGGTTCGGCATGATGCCATTCCTGTTAAACAAGCTCCTCGACGCATGCGCTTAGAGATTGAGCAACAGGTCGTTTCTGAAGTTAAGAAATTGGCAGAGGCCGGATTCATTCGAGAGGAACAATACCCCTCTTGGGTGGCCAGCGTCGTGCCAGTTCGGAAGAAAAATGGTCAGATTCGGATTTGTGTCGACTATAGGGATCTGAATAAGGCATGCCCTAAGGATGAGTTCCCTTTACCAATACCAGAACTCATGGTGGACATTGCCTCCTCACATGCTATTTTCTCCTTCATGGATGGCTCGTCGGGTTATAACCAAATCAAGATGGCCCCTGAAGATGAGAGAAATACGGCGTTCAGAACCCCTATTGGAATCTTTTGTTATAAGGTAATGCCATTCGGCCTAAAGAATGCCGGAGCAACCTACCAACGGGCCATGACCCGTATCTTTGACGACTTAATTCATAATCAAGTTGAGTGTTATATTGATGATTTAGTTGTCAAGAGCAAGGTTAAAGAGGCTCACCTGCATGACTTAAGAGTTGTTTTCGAACGGTTGCGCCGCTACGATTTGAAAATGAACCCCTTGAAGTGCGCCTTCGGCGTCGCTTCAGGAAAATTCTTAGGATTCGTAGTGAGGCACCGCGGAATCGAGATAGATCCTGCTAAAATTGAAGCCATCTTAGATATGCCATCCCCTAAGAGCCTTACTCAATTAAGGTCTCTACAAGGTAGATTGGCATATATAAGGAGGTTTATTTCTAATCTTTCCGGGAGATGTCAACCCTTTTCTGTCCTTGCGAAAAAGGATACTAAATTCGTATGGGGCGAGAAGTGTCAAAATGCTTTTGATGATATCAAACAATACCTGTCTAACCCGCCAGTCTTGGCAGCTCCGATTCCCGGAAAGCCATTAATCCTCTACACCGCAGCTCTAGATGAGTCTTTAGGTGCTCTGTTGGCTCAAGTTAACGACGAGGGAAAAGAGAATGCTCTCTACTACCTTAGTCGAAGACTCCTTCCTACTGAAATTCGATACCCGTCAATTGAGAAGCATTGTCTTGCTCTGGTTTTTGCAGCTCAGAAACTAAGGCATTACATGCTTTCTCACTCAATTAGTTTGATTTCAAAAGTTAATCCTTTGCAATATCTTATGACCCGACCTACTTTGTCAGGACGTCTAGCTCGTTGGTCTATGATATTGTTGCAATTTGAGATTACTTTCACTCCCCTTCGTGCTGTGAAAGGACAGGCTGTCGCCGATTTTCTGGCAGCACACCCGCTGCCAGCAGATTCTCCTCTGAACGATGACTTACCCGACGAACAAATCATGAGTTTGGGGGAATCTGGCGAGGCCATCTGGGAATTATATTTTGATGGGGCAGCATCCTCTCGTAGGATTGCGACCCAACAATCTGTAATTCCTGGAAAGGCTGGAGTCGGTTTAATTTTTATTACACCAGAAAAAGGAATGATGCATTTTTCCTACCACTTATCGGAGCCTTGCACAAACAACGAAGCTGAATACGAAGCTCTGATAACTGGTTTGGAACTTGCAATTCTAATGGAGATTAAAGAGATTAAGATCTTTGGAGATTCCCAACTAGTTATTAACCAAGTCGCCGGAACTTATAAAGTCTTGAATCCGAATCTCCTAAAATATCACCAGTACACGCTTCACTTGTTGGAACAAATTCCCATTGCTACTTTGTATAGGGTTCCCCGTGGAAGCAATTCTGCGGCGGATGCCTTAGCAAAACTTGCAAAGGAATTTGCATGTCCTGAGGAGGATTCCATCCCTATAGAGATACAGGGTCGTATGACCCTTTCTCTCATAGATTTGGAACATATTAGTAAGACTCCCCTTCAGATCCTTTCTGCCTCTTCGACGACTGACGAAGAAGGCGATTGGAGACGACCCTTAGTCGATTACCTTAAGGAAGGGAAGCTTCCCCAGGATAAATCACTCTCCAACCAGATTAAGAAACGTGCCCTCTCATATGCACTAGTTAACAATCTGTTGTACCGTCGGTCCTTTGATCACATGTGGCTGCGCTGTTTGAACAAGCGAGAAGCCCAGAAAATTGTTAATGAAGTTCATTCAGGACTGTGCGGTGCTCATCAATCGGGTCCAAAAATGAAATTAAAGATTAAAAGACTTGGATACTACTGGCCTACAATGATTGACGATTGCATGAATACTGCAAAGCTCTGTCATCAATGTCAGGTCCATGGTGTGGTTTTACATCAGCCGCCTAATGTGTTACACCCTACGATAGCCTCGTGGCCCTTTGAAAGTTGGGGCACGGATATCATTGGGCCGATTGACCCTCCCTCCGCGAGAGGTCATCGTTTCATATTAGCAGCGACTGATTACTTTTCAAAGTGGGCGGAAGCAATTCCCCTGCGAAACGTAACATCACACCATGTCTTAAAATTCTTTCGTGACCATATTGTATATCGATTCGGCGTACCCCGCAGAATCATATCCGATAATGGGTCCGCATTCAAGTCTACAAAAATCAATAGTTTTGTAAGGCGCCATAATATTGATTGGAGATATTCGACGATCTATTACCCTCGGGCGAATGGATTGGCCGAGGCCTTCAACAAAACCTTGGTGCAAATTGTCAAAAAGACCCTTGATGATAACAAACGGCAGTGGGATGAGCGGTTGGTGGAAGCTCTGTGGGCTTATCGTACCACTTATAGAACCCCGACCCAATCCACCCCGTTTGCACTGGTGTATGGATCTGAGGCTGTTCTACCCTTGGAAATACAAATCCCTTCGCTTAGAATTGCAGTTCAGAATCAAATTACCAATGAACAAAATGCAAGACTACGATTGGAAGAACTCGAAGGCCTTGAAGAGCGACGTCTCCAAGCTCAACAAAGTTTAGAGTTGTATAAATCCCGTATGGTTCAAGCCCATGATAAGTTAGTGCGACCTAGGACCTTCCAAGCGGGAGACTTGGTTTTGGTCCTTCGGAGGCCTATCTTGGCCCATCGGAAGTTTGGAGGCAAATTTGAACCTACATGGGAAGGACCCTTCGTTATAGAGACTGTCTACGAAGGAGGCTCGTATCAGTTAGTAGATTGTAAAGGGAACCACCCAATGCTACCTGTTAATGGGCGTTTCCTTAAGAAATACTATGCTTGATGTAGCTCATTTTATCAATCAATAAAACTTTCTTTTCTTGATTTATAGCTTGATTCTACCTTTTTTTAAGTTAAGTTTTTAACGCTCTTCGCCTTTTCCTTAAGGTTAGGTCCTTCCTTCCCTTAGGATTAGACCCGCTAGTGGTGGAGTACGCCCTCTGTGGCACCACCCTGGCATTTCACCCGGGGATTAGTGGTGGAGTACGCCCTTCGTGGCACCATCCTGATTCCCATTCGCTAGTGATGGAGTACGCCCTTCGTGGCACCATCCTAGTTTGCCAGTTAATTTGCCTATTTGGAGTAAGTCTTCTATCAGCATCCTATAGGCCTAAGATTGGGTGATGCCCTTCCTTAGACCCAAGGCTAGGTATTCCCTACCTTGGTTTCCAGTTGATCCGTCTATTAGGAGTAAGTCTTCTATCAGCATCCTGTAGACCTAAGGTTGGGTGATGCCCTTCCTTAGACCCAAAGCTAGGTATTCCCTACTTTGGTTTCCAGTTAATCTGCCTATTTGGAGTAAGTCTTCTATCAGCATCCTATAGGCCTAAGGTTGGGTGATGCCCTTCCTTAGACCCAAAGCTAGGTATTCCCTACTTTGGTTTCCAGTTAATTTGCCTATTGGGAGTAAGTCTTCTATCAGCATCCTATAGGCCTAAGGTTGGGTGATGCCCTTCCTTAGACCCAAGGCTAGGTATTCCCTACCTTGGTTTCCAGTTTATCCGTCTACTAGGAGTAAGTCTTCTATCAGCATCCTGTAGACCTAAGGTTGGGTGATGCCCTTCCTTAGATCCAAGGCTAGGTATTCCCTACCTTGGTTTTACCAGTTTTCCTTATCTAAATAGGTGTAAGCCTTTTCATTAGCATCCTATAGGTTTGAGGTTGGGAGATGATCTCCCTTCCATTCTCAAAATTCTACTTCCATTCGGTCAACACCAATGTGTGCAGCAGAAGTTCCTTCTACCACACACATTGGGGGTCCATTTGTTGACCTCATTTTTGTATGAGGTCACTAAGACCCTTCCAGATTCTAAATTTAATCCTAGACTCTAGGATCCACTCTAGACCTTAGGATCTTTCCTAGAACTAGACCTTAGAGCTTATTCTAGAGCCTAGGATTCCTTTAAATCCTAGATCTTAGGGTCACTCCAACTTCAAATCAACCTCCACCTTTGATCAACTTCAATTTTAAATCAATTCCTATATTTAACCCACTTCAATTTCGATTTGATTCCTACCTGTGACCAATTTGAATCTCAAACTCCACTCAATTCAAGTCCAAATTAATTTAAACTTCAAATCAAACCCAAATCCAGAAGTTTAAACTCAAATTCAAACCTTTAAGGCCCTGTCCTAAACACCCTTTTCAGAGATCTTTCAAACATTTCAAAACCCAGTCAAATGGCCTCTGATTCAGGGTCTATCACTTGCAAAGTGATAAGACATGTCTCTAAAGGCTACCCTCCAATTTTGAGCTCATTCTGAGGGCTCTAACCCCAGAATCTGAATTAAAATTCAAAGGCTGTAAAACCTTCAAATATTTACAGCCTATGCCACTGAGCCTAACCCCTTTGAAATCTTGACATTGGAACCCTTATCCAAGCCTCCAATCACTTCCAGACCCTTGATTTTAACCCATTGAGCAGTAAACTGCATTTTTCAAACTCTTTTTGACCTTAGTTGACCAATAGGTCAAAATTGACCAAAACACCCCTATGGGGCTCAAATGGGGATTTCAAACCAAATGAGCTCCAAATGGGATGCAACCACCTTTGACAAATTTCAAATGTCATTTCAAATCTTTTGAACCCATTTCCAACCCTTGAGTCAACCTGGTTGACCAAGTCAACTGGTTTGACCCAAGAGGCCCTTTAAGGGTCCAAACATGTGTTTTGACCCAAATGACCTCTTTAAGTCACCCAACCACTTCCATTGACCTCAAAATATCATTTCAAACCTGTTGAGCCCAAACCCAGACCCTGGGTCAACCTGGTTGACCAAGTCAACCCAGGTTGACCAAACAGGCCCTTAGGGACTCAAATAGGGATTTTGATCAATTTGACCTCCCCAGACCCAGGAACCACCCTCAATGTTCTTCAAATGTCTTTTCAAACCTGTCCAGCCCAGACTTACCCACTGGGTCAACCTAGTTGACTCAGTCAACATGGTTTGACCCAATGGATCCTTAAGGTTTCAAATGAACCATTTCAACCTATTTAACCACGTCAGTATCTTCAAACCCTCAAAATCATTCTATTCAAAGCCTTGAACATTTCTAAACCCATTTTGAGCTCAACCCAACTTGGTTTGACTGAGTCAACCTTCAATCCTTGGTCAAATTTGTGATGGCATTTGTTCCTATCCCTTCTAGCTTTGACTTTGAACTCTTGACCCTTGATTAAATCATTCCAATTATTCCTCCACCTCCTCAAGTGCCACATCACCAATTTTGACCTGGTTGACTGGTCAAATCAAGTCAACAAAGCCTTAAATCCCTCTTTGAATTGGTCAAACCTCCCATTTTGACCTCAAAGAGTGTGAGTTTAGGCTTGGAGCTTCTCCAACCTGTAGCCTTGACCCCTCCTATGCCATGTCAGCACCCATTGACCAGTTGACTGGTCAACTTGGTCAAACCCAAGCTTAAACCTCTTCTAGAAGGCCTTATCACATGCAAAACCCTTTTCCTTGATTTAAGCTGCTTTAGGCCGACCCCTTTATGCCCTAAAGCTCACTTGGAGCTCTCCTAACCAAGCTCAGGGCCTGGTTTAGCCATAAGTGGCAATGCCTCCTCTCACTCATCCCAAGTCCACCCAATAGGAGCAAGGCTTGCCCAGCCCTTTCCGCAGCCTTCCAGCTTTCCCAGGGAGAGGTGGCATCATCTGGAGAGCCCCTGCATCAATCCTAGCCGTCCAATCTAGCCCAGCCCGTTTGAATAGGGAGAAAGGCACCTTTTGAGGTTAATTGATCAAAGCAGCCTCTCTCACTAACCCTAGCCTCCCAGACCGAGCTCTCAGTTCGTTTCGAACCTCCAGAGCTTCCTCTACCTCCCCACTACAAAGTCCAAGTGGTTGCACGTCACCGGCGGCGAGTTCTCCGGCGAAACCACCACCTAGACCGTCCCAAGCTTCTAGCAGTCGATCCAGACGTGTTCGAGCTCGGATTTCTGCTGGGGATCTTCACTTGGACAATCTACAAGCTCATCAATCCAGAACTTTCGAAGATCTAACGGTATAACTCCCTAAAACCCTAGATCTAGGTCACATTAGTTAGATTTAAATAGCTTTATGATGTTAGGGTTTTAGCTAAAACGATGTATTCCCCATCATTTCTGTTCATCTCTACTCCATGTGTTTAAAATTTCAAGTAAAATGATCGATCCGATCGAGAGAACGAGGCAAAAGAAAATTTCTAGGGCGTCACTCACGGTTTCCGGTGAGTGTACGTTTTCTGGACCGTTGATCGTTCGATCAACGGTCCAGATCGAGCCCTCCCGCGGTCTGATCCGACCGCGCGTTCGATCTGTCGTTCGATCAGCCGTTCGGCGACATCTGAGCCCTCTGATCAGAGACCGCGGAATCAAATCCCACCGTCTGATCTCGTCCCGCAGAGATCAACCGCGGGATTTGATCTCATCCGTTGGATCAGACTCGCCGTGATCCAACGGCTGCCACGCGCCGCTGACGTGGTTAAGTGAAAACCGCGTGAAGCGGCCCGCGGCCGACGCGTGCCCCCCCGCCGTCACGCATTTTCGAGCCCGCGAATCCGATCGCGCCATCTGTCCTGCCGCGCCGCCTTTTATTAAAAAAAATCATTTTAAATCCTATTTTATTAGCAGAACTTCAAAAAATGATATTAAATCAAATATAAATCCAAAAAATAAGTATAATATATCAAATTGTTCAGAATTTCATCTAGTTTATTTTAAAAATAAAATCAAACTGTTTTTGTTATTATTTTATTAGTAATTTAAGAAATACAGAGAACTATATTTTATTTTTAATTAATTATATATAAGTTATTTTTATATGAAATTTGGCATGCATGTCTTTGAGTGTGTCACTGACCTCCAGGAAAATTTTCAAAATTATTTGAGTAGGTTTTGATATTAATTGGAATTATTTGAGTATTTTAATAATTTATTAATATTTGACTAAATGATTGAATATTTTGAAAATTAATTTTTTTTTATTATTATTATCAAACTTCTTTGGAGATCAGTGGGTCTTTCAACCCCTCAAAGTTTACTTTAATAATATTTTCAATTATTTTATGATATATATATTTATATATATATACATTTATATATTTATACATTTTGAATTCTATTTTGAGGCTATACATATTTAAATCTTTAAATATTTGAGAAGTCACTTGAGATCTTAAATATTGATTGAGCATGTTTGAATAGAAATGAAGGGGATGATCAGTGAATAATCATTTCTTGATTATTCACTAATTTTGTCTTAATTATGTTAATTAGTTAATTGCATGCTTAAGGTGCACACACCACCTAGTCTAGGTTCTCCTAGATCTAAGGACTTGCTTGTTTGCTATTGTGTATGTATGCCATGTTTATTCAAAGGGTTAGAGGAACTTTGATTTGAACCTGTTCAAAACTAGTGACATAATTAAGGACAATAATTAAGGACTCATGTATAGAAAACTTAGAAAAATTTCAATAATTAGGATTCACCTCCCCTTGAGTTGAAACTTTGAACATTTGAACTTAGTGACATCCTCAGCCCCTAGAGAAATTTTCATTAATTTTTGAGGTCATTAGGTCCCCTAATTAATTTTCTAAGTCTTAAACCCTTAATTAAGCCTTTAAAACTTCTAAAAATTGTAATAAATCCAATTTAAATCCAAAAATTATATATAAACCCTCAAACTGACCAGAATTCAGTCCTTAATCTGTGATAATTAAAAGTCCTTTGATTTGACAGCAATTTAAACCCTAATTTGATTTTAAGTGAAAACCAATATTTAATTAAGATAATTAATTAATCAATAATATAAAAATCCAAAAATCTCCCAAACACTTGGGGATCCCTCCTTAGGTTATTCCTGATCTTTGGAGGTGTTTTCAAGAGATTGGGGATTTGTTTGAAGCAAAATCACTAAAATGACCCTTAATTGAAACAATTTAATAATTTCAATAAATATCCAAACTTCGATAATCCATAACTAATTCCAGAAAAATCCAAATCACCCAAACTCACTTGCATTCAATTCCTAATAAGGTCTAATATTTATTAAAAATATTAAATTCCAGAAATTTGCAATATTTTAAAAAGTCAACAAATTGGTCAAACCGTAGTTAAAACTAGTTCAAAAATTCAAACCTTCGTAATAAAATGTAGAAAAATCCGATTTCAACGTACTTACCTTCTAACAGATCGTAGTAAGGTCTAGTATTTTAATAAAATACAAACATTCCAGAATTTGAGCTTAATCAAAAAGTCAATTTTCAACCCTTTAATCAATTCATTAAAATATTCTAAAAAAATTCATAAAAGCTCAAATCACTCTAAAACTCAGAAAATATTGGTTTAATGCTCAAAACACTTAACAAATCCTTTAAAACACAACAACCATCCTAAAGTTGAAGTTTATTGGCTGGACTACTCCGGGCTGCGGGGCTAAGTGTCCTAAGGAGGCTGGTTCCTCGAGCCTGGTGGCACAACGCCACGAATGGATTCTAAGGGGTGTTAAATCTTAAAATAGATTAATCTTTAATTATTTAACATTTTAAAAATCTCTAATTCAATTACATTAATTTGGTTTATCGGCTGGACTACTCCGGGCTGCGGGGCTAAGTGTCCTAAGGAGGCTGGTTCCTCGAGCCTGGTGGCACAACGCCACGAATCAATTAATGGCAAACTTAAATTAATTAAGCTTTAAAAATCAGTAACTAACTCATTTTTGTATTAATCTACTCCTTTAATTCCAACCAACTTAAATAACTTAATCAACCCCGATTGCTACTGGGTAACCCAGGCCTACGAGGCTATTAGCTTAGCCCCAAGGAAGGTGAAATAAACTTCACGGCCTCGGTGTGAAACAAAGGTAGTAATCAATTAACTTTTAAAATATATTTAATTAAAATTCTTAATTTATTAATACTTAAATTTTAATCTAAATCCCCTTTTAAGCCTTAACAAATCCAAACTTTTAGACAACATTAATTGATCACCCATTTTAGGATCTATCCCAGCCACACGACCTTTCTCACACACTTTAGATGATGTGCTAGGACAACCAACTCTAGATCTAGGATAGGCCGGTGTTTACTTTACTGCTGTGTGCCGGATTTTTCGTAGTTTTCACTGCATGTTGTGGATGAAATTGCTTTGCTGTGTCTGCTTACTTTTTCTGTACTCTGTGGATGGATTGATGTGTTTGACGACTAGATTACCCTTAGGTTAGGCACGATCTGGATGTTGACACAGTTTTCTGCAGGTGGCCACGCTCATGCAGGGCAATATAAAAGGGGGGCAAATTAAAAAAATGCATAAATATTATAAACTCTTTGCACAGGTGCTTCAGCTGCTAAAGCCCCCAAATAAAAAGAGCGTGGCCAGTGTGTTTACTTTCTTTTCTGCTCATATACAACTGCTTGGGAATAACTGCCTTTTTTATATATTAATTGCTTAGGATAACCCTGCAGGTGAGTCTAGATTTTTATTTTGATATCAATGTAATTTGTGCAAGTGTCAAGTGTTGTGAAAGTTTATTTTGAGTTGGGATACATATATCCAAAGCTTGGATTCCAAAGAGGAAAGGATACCCCTTTAGGGAACACTCCTTTTCCATTTGGAAATCCAAATTTGGATCATACCTCTTCCTTACCCAAAGAGGAAAGAGTGGCCTTCCCCTTAAGAGGGAAGTGCCCTCTTGTCCATTTGGGTAATCCACTACAAAGATTCCAAGAAGATTGAAGAAAAGGAGTCCAAAGAAGAATGAGATTGAAGATTTGAAGATTTGAAGATTGAGAGTATCCCACTTAAAATAACTTGCGTCATTACTAGGTTTAGAATCCGGGTTGTTGTCAGTGGTGCCCGGCCACTTTACTTTCCGTAATATTCTGGTTTGTAATAAGCAAGGCAATTCTGCCTATGGACATTTATTAATTAATTTATATTTTGATGTGATGATTTGATTGCCTTTAGGATTACTTGCTTTTACTAGTTTTTTGGCGATTGCATGCCGCTCTTTGTTTTCGCCTGGATACGTGAGACTCGTGAGGGTGTGAAACTTTTCTACTCATAATTTTAAAAAAGTCTAAAATTTTAGTGAGTCTAAATAACATAGAAAGATAACGAATCTAGGGAATTAGCCGGGGATCGACCCCGGGGTCGCATGCATATTTCTGCATTACTCTTTCCTTGCTTTAGACCCTTCCCCGCCTGCGGGTAGAGTCCGGATAGTCTGACCTATGAGGACGAGGTGCCGGACCTGGGGAAGTCCAGTCTTCTAAAAGATTATTTTATAAGCCCATTTTTAAAATTTCAAGCATACTTGATTTGGAAATTGTCAACCAGCATGCATTGCATTAGATACAAATTAAAAGAGTCAAAATTTTAATTTCATAGTCCTTAGCATTTTAGCACCCAACATAAGTCAAATGGGCCAATTAGGAGAATCTCTAGATGTCGGCCCCAACTTTCCAAAACCTTAAATATAACGTCCCTACCACTCTTTCATAAAAGACCGGATTCATGTATTTTAAATCGATTAGGTGGTTAGCTGGCTCCCCAATCCAGGCCGGGGTAAGTCCAGATCTTGCACTGCATTAGTTAGGATCGGATGACTGTGGTCCAGTGTCCAAAATAGATTTAGGTTCCGGGGCAGATCTTTGATTATAAGACCCCAAACTTCGGGAATCTAATCCCAAATTTCTAATAAAATGCTCAACTCTAATTAAATATCATTTCAAGTCCAAAACATAAAGCCCAACACTTAGATTAAGTTGGGACATTTCCGGATGGTTCTGGAATCTCAAAGTGTCCCCTACCTCTCATCCTTTAACTCCGTTAATAACTGCTCAATTTTGATCCATTCCCTTTTGATTTTCCAATAATTCTATTCATACTTTGATATCACTCCTAGAAACTCTAAATAAAATTCTGCCATTATTTTAATCGAGAGTTTTCGTAGGAGATTTTATCTCCCTACGATGTAATTAACTACGAGGGCTTGCGCTCGTAGGAGATTTGGAACCCCACACACACCTGATTTTAAAGAAAACTCAATTTCTAAAACTTCATTAGATTCCTTTGGGAAAAGTTAAATAATGATCGTCATAGTTGCATTAGAAGGATTATCGTTGAATGGTCTCATTTCCCTTTGGGGAGATACACCCTTCTTCGATAAGGCTTTGGATGTGAATGCGACGATCATGTTTCTTGAATATTGTAATTGGGTACTTAGTTGAACTATATTGTGTCCCCTCGGGGCCATATAGAGTTCTCCTTAGAACCCGATCATAACATTCAAGATGAGTTTACATAATTCTAAGTTTGAACACCGCTATGAAAGTTTATTTTCATCCTTCGGGGTGATATACTCTTTCTAACGAGTTGATTCGACCTTAGAATTGGAACTCAACCTTAATCTTAAAATCCCCAAAGAAAACTAATAATTTTCAAAACCTGTTTTCCAAAATTCCACCAACAACAATCTCTCCCAAACACTCACACTTAATGATCCCTCTCAAGAGAAAACAACTCCAAAGGTACTTGTGATAGTTTCTAGGACTCCTTATATAGAAAGGACATGAAAAACCATCCAAAAAACTGCTAATTTCAAGTTTTTCTGCGCAGTGGATCGTCCCATACGAACCTAAGTTTGTACAGATGAACTGTGTAAAAAACTATCCCATACTAACCATTTGTGCATCAGTACGAACTAATTTTGCCCTGGGATGAAATATGTTCGTCCTGGGACAAAAAATTTTGTCTGGTATGAACAATTATATCAAAGGTCGGTTCCAAAAACTGCAGAACGTTGCCAGAAACTGCCATAGTTGGTTCCCATCGTCCTGGGACGAACTAGACTTCGTCTGGATGAAATTTTTACGGAGAGTAACTCATCCTTGGACGAAAATGTTTCGTCCTGGACGATCAGGACTTATAAAAAATTTTCCAGTTCAGTTCCTGTCCGTTCCATTGCTCTTACAAGGAGATAATTGTTCTGATCGTCCCGTACGATCAGCACAAAACTTTTTCAAGATCTCCTTTAGTGTGCGTGAATTTATTCACTCAATTACAATCACTCCTTCTCAAATTTAATTCAAATAAAAAGTACAAGCTTCAAATTTACAAAGTATTTCATGCTGAATTTGATTTGAAGTCTTCGTAGTCTGGAGTTTAATTTTCCTGAAATATTAGTACACACAAGAGAAAAAACAAATCTTCCAAAAAATGTTAGGAGATAACAACACATAAAACAATAATATTTGGAATAATCAAAACTATACAAGTTGCAAGAATGTAAAACATGCAAATACCAACTTTCCTAACACAGTGCACTTGTTGATATGGAGGAAGGAGAGTTTGTTCATAACCTAAATGATGTTTCAACTGAAAATGAAATTCATTCTAGTGTTGTTAACAAGGAAACTGTAAAAACTTCATGTGGGGATGATATAAAAGAATCTGGTACAGCTGTTGGTGAAAAGGTGACATCTGTAAGTGAAGGGAAGGTTGATGCTCCTCTTTCCACTAAGAAAAAAATACCTAAGAAGTAGAGGGAATTGGGACCAATTAACTCTTCAACAAGAAGCAGAAGATTGGAGATAAAAGGGAAAGGTAATTCGGGGGTTAATCCCCCTAATATCTTTTAATGCATTCCATAGGTTTTTGGAATTGTAGAGGAGCAAGGAAAAGGAGTGCTTTTCTATATCTTAGAGAATTTGTTAAAAATAATGGAGCTTTATTCTTGGGTTTGGTAGAAACCTAACTAGCTGAAGTTGATAGATGTTAAATCAATAAAATGATAGGCATGGATTAGGACTTTTTCTATGTTTCGTCATCAGGACTTTCTGGTGGCTTGTTAATTATTTCGAATTCTACTCTTGTTGAGTTTTCGGTGGAAGACTCTTCTTCTCAAATTGTGATTGGGGATCTAAAAATATTCAATAAAGGATTGTGGAGGGTGGCCACGGTGTATGGTAGTAGAGAAGTTCAAAAGAGAAGTGATTTATGGGATATGCTAGACAAGTATTCTATTAGAGAACAACCTATGGAATTAGGTGGTGATTTTAACTGTTTAATGGACAAAGAGGATAAAGTTGGTGGTATAAGGTTCACTTTCTCCCAAGGATTTAAGGAGATGAAGATGTGTTTGCTTAATAATGATTTACATGAAGTTGGGTTCATTGGGCCAAAATACACATGGTGCAACAACAAATGTCGTGGTATGAGGATACTAGAAAGATTGGATAGGTAATTTAGCAACACCTCTACACTGAGCACACCTTTTCGTTTGGTAGTAAGGCATCTGGCTAGGATTGCCTCGGATCATTGTCCAATTATATTACAATTTTAGGATTTCGAACCTATCTCTAAGAGAAATATCATGTTTGAAAACATTTGGGTGTCTTATCAAGCCTCTTTTGCGGTGGTAAGGAAGGAATGGAACAAGAATTATCAAGGCAATTGTTCTCAAGTGCTTAATAAGAAGTTTAAAAGGGCCTTGAAATCATTATTCTTTTGGAGCAAATCTAAGTTGAAGAATCTAAATAAGCTTAAAGATGACCTTATGAATTAAATTATGGAGCTTCAAAGCAAAGAATCAACACATGGTTCTCTATCTAAATCTGAATATTAGAGTCTCAAAGCAAAGGTGAATGAGCTGAATTCAACTCTGGCTAGATTGAATTCATGGTGGAAGCAAAGAGCTAAGGTAAAGTGGCTAAAAGAAGGTGATGAGAGTTCCAATTTTTTCCACTCCTATGCTAGTGCTAGAAGAAATTCAAATAAAATTTTCAAAATCAAAAATGAGAATGGGTTATTGGTGGAAGAAAAAGAAAATATGGAAGATGTTTTCTTGCAGTTTTTTTAGAAGAAATGGAAGATTTGGAGCTGCAAACTTGAAGGTTGGCCAGCTGTGAACAATTGCTTGAATTCAAGAGATCATGAAATCCTGGAGGCAGACCTTACAATTTAATAGGTGGAAGGAGTGCTGAGTCAATTGGAAAACAATATCTCACCTGGAAAGGATGGTGCTACAAACTCTTTCATTAAAGCTTATTTGTGAATAATTAAATCTAATTTTTGGAAGGCTATAAGTTAATTCTTTAGCAATGGAGATCTAAACAAAGATTGGAAGGAAACATTGATAGTACTTATCCCAAAGGTATGCAATCCTATTCTCCCATCTAATTTTAGACCTATAAGTATACATAACACAGTTTATAAGGTGGCGGCAATGATCATATTGAATAGATTAGTTATGGTCATTCCAAAACTAATCTCTAAAGAGAAAGCGACATTCATTAAGGAAAGGTCCTTATCGGACCATGTTTTTGTGGCTCAAGAGATCTTTAATAAATTAAGGTTTTCTAAAGCTTCTAAAGGACTTGTTGCTTTCAAAGTTGACATGGAACAAGCTTATGATTCTATGGCTTTGTCCTCTCTAAAGAAAGTATTGGTATACTTCAATTTTCCTCCAAAAATTTCTAAACTCATCAAGGAATGTGTGGAAGATCCTAAGTTTTCTTTAATTATTAATGGTAACTATTCAAATTGGATTCAAGCTAGGAGTGGTTTTCGACAAGGATGTCCCTTGTCTCCTATTCTTTTTATTCTTTGCTCTCAACTTCTTTCAAATGCATTTGAAAAAAGTAATTGTGGTATCAAGATTAACTCGGAGGGACCTAGGATTTCAGATTTACTCTATGCAAATGATGTTATTATGTTCTCAGAAGCCAATAGGAAGGAGGTAAAAAGAGTGAAGCAAATCTTGTTCAATTTCTGTGATTGGATGAGTCAACGAATTAACCTTTCCAAGTCTGCCATGTTGTTTGGAAAACATGTGGGAAGGAAGAATAAGAATAGCATCAAAAATATTATGGGATTCAAATCTGTTAAAGAATTTAAATATCTTCGTCTAAAAATAGCTTTGAGAAGACTTAAATATGATGACTTTCAGTTCATCATAGATAATGCCTTGAAGAAATTGAATCAATAGGGAAGCAAATTATTGTCGTTGGTAGGTAAAATAATTTTGGTTAAATCTGTATTGTCAGCTCTTCCCACATTTCATGCTACTCATTCCATGGTTCCAAGATGAGTGCTGGAAGAACTCGATAAAGCTGGTAGAAACTTTATATGGAATAATAAGGATGGTAATAAGTGAATGCATTATGTCAGTTGGATTGATATGTGCAAACCAATTGAAAGAGGTGGTCGTGGGTTGCATTCTAATTGCAAAAAGACACCTGCTTTGAGAGCTTGTCTAGCATGGAGATTTTTTCAAGATAAAGACTCGCTGTTATACAGGTTAATGGTATCTAAATATGAAACAAGGCTGGAAAAGGGAAGTGGAAGAGGAAGCAGTTCGACATCTCATAAATTGTTGATTGAAGGTTATAAAATGTTGAAGCCCATTGTGAGATGGTCAATAGTGAATGAATTTAAAGATAACTGGATTTTGGATAAAAGCATAGATATGTGACCTACCTATGTTGTCCCACATGAGGGTGAATCTGTTTCATTCAATAAATTCATGAGGGATGGATGCTGGAATGAACAGTTGCTGCTGGAATCATTTGGGAGAGAACTAGTTAATTTGATTATGCAAATTAAAATTGTTCAAGTTGGGGAAGAAGATCAAATGGAGTTGATTAACCAAAATTCTGGAAAATCAATTTCGGTTTAGCCTTTAAACCTTCGATCAAAGATACTTGTGATTCTCAATATTGGGAATGGATTAAAAAAGAAAAGTTAAATGCTAGAGTTGAAGTATTTTGGTGGAGATTTTATAGGAATGCTATCCCATCACTTCAATTTTTATGCTATAGAAGATTATTAGAGAATTCCATATGTCCAAGAGGATGCAATGCTATTGAAGATGTGAAACATATCACATGTGGATGCTTGAAGTTCAAAGAGGTAATCTTCCATCTTAATTTGTGGGGTTTTGGTATTTTGCTATTTGACAAGTTTGAACAATGTATCAATTGGCTGGATACTAATTTGAAGAAGAAATCTATGGTTGTGAACCTTTACTACACTACAGTTTTCCTTTCATGGAAAAGTATGGTGTAGAGGAAAATCCTAGTCTGATAGCTTCTAATGCTATATGCCAAGCTTCGATCTCTTATAGTTTTATTCACTCTAATTTGGGAAACTCGGATGTCAACTGGTCTTCTAGACTGTACAATTCTTGGCATCCTCCACCACCCAATTGGCTAAAGGTAAATGTAGATGCATCGCTACTGTCTTCTTATAAAGCAGAAATTGTAGCAATTTTAGAGACTGCAAAGGGAGATTTTAGTACTTCTATGGGAGGCCTTGTGTATATTGGGACATAGCAGAGCTTGAGATGCTTGCAATATATTCATTAAAGGAGGAAATCAAGGATTGAATGTTCAAATATAAAAGCATTATCATAGAAGAGGAAAACTCAAATATCATTTCTTTCAAACAAAGAGCTTGGAAAAAAGGAGAGTACAAGGAAGACAGTATGGAATTTCTTATAAATTTTAATTTTATCATTTTCAATTGTATAGGTCGGGAAAATAATAAGTTAGCTAACTTATGTGCTAACTACGCATTAGTCACTAGATTTAGTTGGGATGAGTTTACTTTAAATAAGGCATTATCCTTCATTTTATAATATTTTGAAGGAGGAATCATGCTTGTAATTGCTCTTTATTTTGCTTTTAAATATAGCAAGCTCTGGCTTTTTTATTCAAAAAAAAAAAAAAGACTATAAAATTTTATTAACCTTTTAAAAGTTTGAAAGTTCTTTATCTAAAGTATGTAACGATGTCACAATATGAGTAAATCTAGTATACATATCTAAGATTGTCTTATAAGGTTTCATGTAAAAAAGTTCATAATCATGCATTAGAATATTCAACTTAGATTGCTTGACTTTATTAGTACCTTTGTATGTAGTGCATAATCTATCCCAATTTTCTTTGTCAGTAGTACAAGTAGAATTCTCATGCAATCTTTAGAATTCAAAGCATAGAAAAAATAGTTCAAACATTTAACATTCAATTGAGCATTGATTTATTCTATTCTACTCCATTAAAATGAATATATGACACCATCTACAATACATAATAATACATAACAACCAGTTTGAATCATATGCCACATTCGATAATAAATTATTTGCAATAAAGTAAACATGTAAATTTTCAAAAAATCAAAAGAAATATTTTCAAATAATGGTGGTCACATGATTGAATATCCTTTCGTATTATTAAGATGTCCAAAGTTAGACATTTATCTTTTTTTTTTTAGTTTTTAAAACTTAAATTATGAATCCTACTCTGATACCACTTAAAAGTTCATGAGGGTTATGAAACCCCAAAGAAATAGTCCAAGACTAACCAAGATGGGGGAGGGGGTAAATTAGTGATTTAAAAACTTCTTTCAAACACAAAGAAAAATCCCCCTTTTAAAGCTTTTTTAACATCTAAAAAATAGATAGTTTTATCTCTCTATGAAAAACCAAAGTAATTTTACAATAAAAAAAAAAATCAAAGATTTTTACTCACATGGATATAAGAAAAATAAATGTGGAAAATAAAGTGCAAAAAATAAAATCAAGAACAAACACATTAGAAATTTATAATGGCTCAGCTAATCTAACATACGTTCACTCCCCAGAACCTCCCATTCCAGGTTTTGTATTAAATCATTAATGACTCTTTTTTATCCCAAAGAGTTAGTTGGACAAGCCATTATAAAATCTCTTCCACCAACCCAATGTGGAAGAGGGATGAAACTCCTTTCATAGGTAGAGAACCTTGACTCATTTTTCTTCTTCTTCGAGACTACATAGAACCAAGAACCACTTTCACCTTCCTCGGCATGGCAGAGTAGCTGAGTCCTTTGACAGTAAAGAGTTCTTCTTCTTCCCAAAACTTCCCTCAAGATAAACCTTGAATCCAATGATTTTAAGATACAATATTATCGTAGCAACTGTGTAAAACCCGCTCCACACTTCCTTTAAACCCACAAGGATCTTCTCCCTCTCAAATTCAACCCTTTCCTCTCTCCCTTTTAGGGCTATCTCTTTAGGTTATCTCTAGAATAATAGAGGCTCAATGCATGACAAAGACACATATAATATCTTTGAAGAAAGCTTAAATATAGGGCTTTGAAAAACCTGAATAACTTAATTCTACCATCAAAGATCATCCAGTATGATGTATAAAATTTGACCTGATAGTATTGTATGATCACGATATAGTCCAATACTATCAATTTAAATTTATACCGATCATCCTTTATGAAACTATATAATCATCCTATACGATTAGTAAAAAAATATCACTTTTATCAGTACAATCGGCATTTCCCTATACGGTCAATTTAAGTATTTGTACTGATAATCTAGGACGATTATGTGATTGTCCAGGATGATTTGTTCATCCAAAATTTAGTTCATCTATGACAAAATATGGGACAACTAAAATCATCTCTATTGATCATACAGTATGACCCAATTTATATGATACGATTATAATATCAAAATTAAGTAGATACGACTAACTAATCACAAGATCAATTAAGGCATGAGTATCATAGATCTTCTTGTAAGATGTAGATCATCCTAAAGGATTAGAACAAAATTTAAATTTGAAAAACTTGCCTAAATTATCATTCGCGGCTATAGTATGATACAAATCATATAATATAATTAGTTAAAAAAATTAACTTCTTCTTTTGAGTCAATCTCACTCCCCCTAAGTATGTTTGTGTGTAAGATCACCAAGCTAGCATACACTTTTATAGGACTTGACTTAAGAAATAAAAAATATATTAATGAATATTCTAAAAATCTTTACAATATAACATGTTCTACTCAATCGTGAGCCTTGAATCTTTATTGAACGGTATATGATGTTCTTGAAATGCTTGTACACTCATAAATAAATATATATTGCAAATATAAGTAAACATTAGGATGTAAGCCACAATATTTTCTATCATCTAAAATATAAACTCGTGAGCTCAAGTTGCAACTAAAAATTCTTGAGGGTGGTTAAACCCTAATGAACTAGTCCCAAAGCTAACCAAGAGGGGGTGAATTGGTCATTTAATAACTTATTTAACAAAAAGAAAAAAAATTTCAACTTGATTTGGAAATGAATTAAATTCACAATAAAAAGACAAATTAACATTTTCACCCACACAATTAATTGCAAGAAAAATAAATGCAAAAATAATTAAAGGAAAGAACACACCAAATTTATAGTGGTTCCGTCCAACCTAACTTACTTCCACTCCCCGGAGGTACCATCTGAGCATTGCATTAAAATATTTTAGTGTCACTCCTTTTGCTCTCATAATAAGGCAGAGAATCCCTTATAAAATATTTCCACCAACCTAGTGAGGCAGAGGACCGAAACACCTTTTCCAGAAAGAGAGCCATGACTCCTTTTACTCCTTCCAGGAGTTGGAAGAGAACCATGAATCCCTTTCATCTACTCCAGTGCAATGGAGTTGCCAGGTCTTTTGACACCAAAGAGATCTTCTTCTTCTTCCAAAAATTTCCTCAAGATGAATATTGAATCTAATAGTACTAAGGTGCAAGCTTGCCAGAGCAACTATGTAAAATCCCCTCCACACTCCATTTTAACCCCCTCCAAGGGTCTTTTCCCTCTCAAACTCCACTCTTTCCTCTATCCATTTTAAGTCCCCTCTTCAAGTTTTCACCAGAATAATGAAGACACAAAGGTTTTCAAAGACACTTTCTAAGTGCCTTGAGAATGCTTAAATAGAGGGATTTGAAAAATTCTGAAACTTCAATTCTATCATCAAAGTTCATATAGTATAATCCTTAGATCATCCTGTATGATTAGTACAAAATATATCTTTCAACCAATATGATCAATACAATCATATCAAGTATTTAAATTGATCGTGCAGTATAATATTGAAAACTTTTAGGACGATTAGTTCAATCAAATAAAGTTCATCCTTGATGAAAGTTGGGACAACAAAAATCATCTCTTTTGATCGTCTAATATGATCCAATTTATATTGTACAATTAGAATATCAAAATTAAATAAATTTGATTGACTAATCATAGGATCAATTTAGACATGATTTTTATAGATCGTCTAGTATGATGTAAATCTTCGTGGACAATTAAAAAAATATATAAAATTCAAAACATAACCTCAATTATGATTGATAACTATTTTTCATGATCATAATTAATCATCTTGGATGATCTAGTTCATTTAACATGATTAGTTAGATGAGTTTATCATATAATATGTTATATATTATACAATATGATTAGTTCAATCATTGAACTAATTTTTATTCAATCTCACTCCCCTTGAGTGTATGTGCATGGTCACTAAGCAAGCATACACCCATACAGGACATGACTCAATCATACCCCTTGAGTTGCAACAATCTCCCCTTTTTTATGATGACAAACATTACTAGTTGAATTTATAAAATTAAAAATATTTTCTCTTGATCTCCCCCTCTCTAAGATAATTATATTAAAAATATGGGAAATAAAAAAGTTTCTTTTTTTTCTTTTCATTTTTTTAACATAAAAAAAATTTAAAAAAACTTTTAGAACCTAAAAAATAGATAAACTAATGCAAACACAAGTTGAATATATGGACCTTAAACACAAATAAAACAAGTCAAAACAAATTCTCCCCCTTTGACATTTTGAAAAAGAAGGGAAACACATAAAAAACAAAATGGAACACATATAATAGACTCTGACAAGTGGAGGTGGTGTTGATATTTAAGAAGAATCAATTAATTTTAAAAAATTTTATCAAAATGAGAATTTTATCTCTTGATTTTATTCAAAATTATAGTAGGAAATGAATTGACAGCACTAAGATCCAAAAGGTTGGAAATTTGAATTTTTTTAACCCTAGATCAGGCTCCTTATAGGTTAAAGTCCTTTTTATAAAAAAAATCTAATTAAGAAAATGAATTAGAGAAGAAAAAAATGTCTTTTTCTATCTTCTTACATGAAATATATCTAATTGATTATCAATGCAAAATGGTGAGTCAAGAATCATGATTTTCAAACTTATGTATTGAAAGTATCATTTAGACACATGGGTTTTTAAGATTTAAAAATACAAGAAAGGTAAGTTAACTTATTATGGGACCATTTTGGGCCTCTTTGTTGATTTTTTAGTGTACTTTGCACATCTTTTGATTTTTGATGCACTTTTGTGCTTCTTTCAATTTTGGCGTATATTGCTCATCTTTTCATTTTGAGCTCATTTTATGCCACTTTTTATTTTTATACTTTTATTTCATTTCTTAAGATTTAAAGACTCAAAGAAAACCTGATCCAATTATAAAAATTAATAGCTTGATTAAGAAAATAATGAAGCAGATTCATTAGCTTGTAAAAGATTTCTATGAGATAGAAAAAATGTAGGATGATAAAAAAGATTAAATTTCAAAAGTACAATTCATAAATTAATATAGTTTTTGATTTAAAAAGTGTAATAGCTTGATTTAAGGAATTGAGAAAGAGAGATATAATCATGAATTTTCTTCCTTTAATAATTTAGAAAAGTCAATCATCACTTACTTAAAATTTTTAGGTAAAAAGGATGTATGATTTTCATTAAAAATTTTGAGAGAAGTGAATTGATTCTCTTATGAAAATACAGTGTGAAATGTGATTTGTGTGTGTTGATCAAAGATAAATCACAAAAACATACATGAAAAATAAAATAAAAAGATTATAAACCAACAACATAAAAAATAACATATAAAATAATTATAATAGACAAAAAAAAATAAAGAACATATACGGATGCATTAACTACAACACATAAACACACAAATACACAAACAAAACTTTATACCTCATTATCTTGCTCCTTATCGGATGATTCAAAAACAAGGTTTGCACATGACATTTTTAGCTATTTATCATTTGCCATTATTACATTTTGCTTTTTTTTTTTTTTACCATTTTTCTTTAATGAAAGAGTTTTTTAAATTAGGGCATTCATTCTTCATATGTACGGGTTTCATATACCTAAACAAAATAATGGGAAAAGAAATCTTTGCATGACCATCAATATTGAAATAAATATAGCACGACTATGAATTTCACCCCAATATCATATGCACTAACAGAAAGTAAATATGACATCTAGGGAACAACACAAATATGAGTACCCTCTTGGCACAAAACTATAAGTAAACAAAAAAAAAAGTGTCCAAGCCTATCAAGAGTTGGTTATCATAGCAAACCATCTATGTGTTTATAGAAGGCTATGTGTGGCATGGATAGTTCTTAGATTTTATTAGTTTAAAATTATATTTAAGAGATTTATTTTCTTAAGTTCTTTAGGGGATAGATCTAATTTAAATATTTATGATTTAGATATTTTATATTTTTTAAAAAAGAATTTCAATTTTTATATTTATTAATTTTAGATTTTATAAAACATAATGCTCAACAACTTCTAAGTGCAAGAAGCTATTGATTAGTATGTTGTAGGTTCATATTTGTAATTCTACCAGTCCTCCGAAATTAAGGTAGAATGATAGCATAGAGTCCATCATTTTAATTAAGTGATTTGGTTTTTAAAGCTCCCAATCCAATACACCTTTGCCATCTTGAAAGGAACCATACATATGGGTAGAGAAATTGTAACGTCTAAGTATTTTATTAATGTTTTTTTAATTAAATTAGTTTATTAATTATTGATTTATTAAACTTATAGTTTAATATTTACATTCTATCAAATTCATTTGTGGGTTTTTCACGATGGGAAAGAGGATCATAGCCTTCTTGGGGCATGTTGCCCGCAGCTTGATGTTGTCTAGCCTAAGAACTTCATTGACAGTGTATTTGTTATTTAATTTACTATTTTTTTATTTTTTATAAATATTATGTCTTATTAAGATTTAAATGCCTTTTTTAATTAATTTATATTTATTTATGAATATTAGAAGTTTAATATATTTTTACCTATTAATATTGACCAAAATGTTGACTTTTTATTTACATTTATTTCTTGAGCTTTGTACTTTTCATAAATATTATACCCAAATATGAGTCTAATGTCTCTGAGTTTTTTTAATTTGAATTTTTTTGGGAATTAATTATGAAATTTGGAAATTTTGTGATTTTCTGATATTATATAATTGTTTAATTAGGGAGCTTTCCTTTTTTTTTTTTTTTTTTTTTTGAGAATTGCAAAGTTGCATTAAAAAAAAGAGAAGCAACCTAGATACAAACTAATGAGAGTGATTCAAACTATCACATTCTTCATTTAAAAGTCGTAAAAAGGAAGAAGGAAGAACACTCTCATAAAAAAAGTCCCAAAGAAAATCAAATGAAATGGCTAAGTTAGCACAGTACTCAACTAACTTATTACAATTGCGATTAACACATTAAAATATAACATTATTGTAATTACTAAAGAAAGATAAATCTCCACTATCTCTATCCCAAATACTCTTCTTCGATTTTTTGTACAGTTTCTGAAGAAGATTGATGACATTTTTATTGTCGCCTTCCACAATAATGCCATTAACCTTTTGAAGTCTTTCTTCCAACATCTCTTTGAGAGCAACAATTGCTGAAAACTCCAACTGAGCAATATCTTAATGTACTTTCTTCATCCCAAATGCTAAAATGAATCTTCCTTTGCTATCCCTTACAATGCCACCAATACCAGCTTCATAATTGTCTTTTAATGAGGCATCAAGATTTATCTTAACCCAATCGGGTGGTGGAGGTTGCCGTTTATCAAAGAACAGTCTAAAGGACTGATTAACAACCCAGTTGTCTGACCGGATCAAAGACTGATTTCCTAAGCTAATAAAACCTAGTATAAAAGTTGCTATCATCACGTTGTTATCTTTGGATTTCCCATGCTTAACTCTGTTCCAGTTGTTCTAAACAGCCCATAGTAGTGTAAAATAGATTCTACTCAACATCACATTAGAATTCATTAGCCTTCTCAAACTTAATAAATAGTCCATCCAATCTTCAAAATCTGGTAATAGAAAACCCCAGCTTCAAAGAACCTTCTTTAACTTTAATAACTTTAAGCATTTTGAGGAGACATGGTTAACATCTTCAACTGCTTCACAGCCGAACGGACAAAGCTGGGAATTAGACAATCCTCTCTTGTTTAAAAACATCTCGATAGGAATAGCATCCCAGGACAACTGCCAAATAAATAATTCCACTCTTGCATTTAGCTTCAGCTTATAAATCCAAGATATATGATCTTCGTCCATCACATATTTGTGATCTTCCTCCACTAGTAATGCTGATAGAGAATTACCAGTCATCTTCAAAATGACTTCCATGCAATCTTTATTCATATTTTGGAAAATCTGGACGTTACAAATAATATTTAATAATTCCTTATCAAAGAACAAGCTTAATTTTGCATCGTTCCAGCTTCCCTCGTGGATAAAGAAGTCAAGAGTAGTGTTGTCATCATCCAAAGATCCTACAAATGTTGGCCATTTGAGAAGACTCTTATCTAGAATCCATATATCCTTCAAAATGTTAATTTTGGAACCATTTCCTATCTTCCATCTTAAGAAATTCTTAAGAGCATTCCACCCACTATAAATGATCTTCCAAGATGAAGAGCTGCCTCTTTGTGTACCTTCGTCCCACCACTTGGATCCATATTTACACAGAAAATTTCTTAATTATATGTACCAAATTAGCTTTCCTTGACATTTTCACAAAAAAAATAGCATTGATTCTTAGTGATGATTTAAAGTGTTTTATGTATATTTAGTATTTTGGTATTTTTAATTATTTAGTTTTATAAAATATTAAGCTTTTTTAAATTAAATTTGTTTTGAATGATTTTTATAGGGATTTTATTTTCTTATGTTAAGCTTTGAATTTAGAACAATTTGATAGCTATAATATATTTTTTAGATTTGTTTTAAATTTATTATTAATTTTTAAAATTCCTAAATCAATAATGTAAATCAATCTTGGGTTCACTAAATAAAAGTCCAAATAATTTCCATATGAGTAGATGTTCTTCAAACCCACAAAATTTGGGCTCATCAAAGTCGCCCAAGGTTTCAAAATTAATCAACAAAGATAAATGCATCTATAGTTTTTATAATTTATTAAAAAATTTATACCAATTATATTACAGTGAAATCAAGGGCTAACTAACCCGTACATAGATGTAAAAATACAACAAAAAATTGCAGGAGAATTATAAATATTTTAAGAGTAATGAATTTTCAAATTAACTGAGTCCAAAATGGACACATATCTTTGGAAATTCAAATAATAAAACCCAATGTTTATGATGACTCGAGAAAATTATAGGAGGTAAATAATACGCTCAAGAATAAACCCTCCAAAATTAAGCTCAGTTTGACCACTGATTCTTGTGACAATTATAAAAACATGCATTCAAACTTGTCTATTATTCTCAATAAATAGTTTTAAAAATAACTTGGAAATATTTTTAAAAAATAGTTCGGCTCATTTTGGGTATGATTTGTTTTTTTAATGATTTTTTAAATGTACATGCATTTAAATAATTTTTAAATTTATTTTAATTTTTTAAAATAATGACAACAATTTTTTCCATGCACTACAAGAGTTGATGCATGTTGGGACAAAAGTTGAGATTTTGGAAGCAACTTAACCATGTCAACACTGATCGAGCACTATCAGATTGACCATAGTTTGAATGGAGCATTGAGATGCTGCTATGTAACCTCTGCGGTTTCAAATAGTGCATGTTTGAATCCATTTGATCGTTTTATTGGAGGTCTCAAATTTAATCATTCAAAATTGTTTAAATTGAATTAAACATTCAAATGCTTATAACATTTGATCCAAATAATCCAAATTTAACAAAATTTAAAATAGAGGATCATGGTACCCTAAAATTTCAATCCCTGGAGTTTGGATGCTCCATATATTGAGATTTTTTAAAAAATTTAATTAGAATTTAAAACTTCAAGTGGATATATCTCACTAATCAGTCCATGTATTAGGAAGATCTTAGACACTATGGAATTCTTTAATGATCCTCTTTTACTTCTTAAAAGAATATGTTGACCTTGATTATGTGAAACCCTAGGTCCAAGAGGTCAAATTGACCAGGCTAGGCCCCTAGATCTCTCCCACTAAGATCCTTGGGTAAAACTGAGCTTGCTGAGCCCGGGCTCGGGCCCTGGTTCAATTTGGTTGACAAGGTTAACCCAGGTTGAACCAATCAGCCCTAATGGGTCACTTCAATCCTAAATCAAATCTAAATCATTTCGAAGCTTCTTGGGCCCATTCCAATCACTGCATGGGCTTAAATGACTAGGTTGACCAAGTCAATATTTGACTTGGTCAATCCAATTCTTAGTGGGTCATTTTGACCCATTCAAGCCTAAATCCAATTCAACTTCATCTTAAATCTTCATTGGCTCAAACCCCCACCTATCTTGAACCTATTTGACTAGGTTGACCAAGTCAATGTCAATCATGACTTGGTCAACCCAAGTCTTAAATAGGTCAAAATGACCTATTAAGAGCCATTAATTGCATTTAACTCCTCATTAATGGTTCAAAATTCAAATCCATGGCCCCCTAAGCCTTGTTTCCCTTCTAATTGATGATAGTTTCAATCCTAGCTGTTGGTATTAGATCCTTGCACTTTAAATAGAAAAATTAGGGCTCATGTGAGGGAGTTTTGCTTCTTGCTCTCACCCTAATCTCTCCTAAGCTAAGATTTTTGGGTATGAGCTCTACTAATGCTCCCTCATCTTTCCCGACCAAAGCCAACCACCAATACCTCATCAGTGGTGAGATCTCCAGTGAACCAAGGAGATTTTCATTCCAAAGCCTTCCTAGCCCAATCCAAGGAGTTTCAAGGCTTGAGTTCAAGAGGAGAAACGTACGAGGACAATCTATAAGCTCAACCATTGAAGATCCAATGGTTAGATCTCCGCAAAATGCTTAACCTAGGTCACAACACTTAGGGTTAATTATCATCATTTTTAGTGTGTATTAATCCACATAATCTTATCCCCATGAATGCTCTTCATGTGTAGAGCCTATATTTTAAATTTCATTAGATTTAGTTGAGTAGATAGAGAGAAATTTACAAAATTATCATGCATTCGATCCGGAAAATCGAGACCATTTATTGGATGATCAACGACCATGATTTAGCCATCCCGCCATTTTGCTTAACCGCGGATCCGATCCCGCGGTTAGGATCATCGACCGGCGCAACCAAAGTCACTCTCTCCAAACTGTACAAGATTTAAAGGGCAGACGAGCCCCACTGACAGAATTAAGTCGCGGTCTCGTCCATGGCAATTATTGCCATAATCTCGCGGCAATGATTGCCCGTATACCGCGGGGACGAATCCTGCCCAGTTGCATGTCAAGCCGAGCGCAGCCACACCGTTTTAACTGTTTTTTATTCATTTTAACTAATTTTAAAGCCTTTTTTATCTTGTTTTCTTTTAAAATTACAATAAATATAATTTTGATCCTAAAAATACATATGATATACCAAATTTATCATTTTTTATTTCCTTTAAATTAAAATGAATTTTATTTAAAAAAATATTTATTTATTAAATTATTTTGAAAACAATAAAATTTTAATTATTATCATCATTATTATTTTGATTACTTTATTAATTATTATAATATCATTATGTTAATAATAATAATATTATTATTATTATTAAATTTATTTTAAGCCTCTTTTAATAATTGTTTATTATTATTATTATTAAATTAATAGTATTAAATTTAAGAAGCTTATTTCTTTTACTTTAATTATTTATATTATTTATTAAATAATAAATATTTATAAACTTGGATAAATACATTTTAATTCAATAACTTTCCCATAATACCTCAAATTTTTTATAATTCTATCCTTAACCTTAGATAATTAGGGCACCTTAGTTTAACTATTAATTCATTAAAAATTATTTGAAATTCTAAATTTTCTCCAAATACTTGAGAACACTTTCTTAGGTCATTCCTGACCTTTTGGGGGTGGTTCCAATCAGTTTGGAACTGATTTGGGTCAAAACCCTAAAATCACCCCTAATTAGGCAATTGTAATAATTCATTAATTACCCAAAACTTGAAAAATTCATATCCTTGCATAAAAACTCCAAATCTAGAAAACTCAAAGCCTAATTACTGACCTTAAGGCCTAATATTTAATTAAAATATTAAAACCCCCAAACCTAATTGATTTTCCATAGTGACTTTTTGGACCCCCTCAGCCTAACACCGAAGAGGACCCGAGACATTCCAAAATTGGCTAATACAACTTAAACTTTAATTAAAACTACCATAAGCATTAAAATGGATCAAAAAATAAAATTAACTAAAATGAATCCTAATTCATTAATATTTAAACTTTAATTAAAGTTTCATTTTCTAGCCTTCAACAAATTCTAACCTTAAGAAATTTGAATTAATCATCCTACAAAGGACCTATCCAAAACCACATAAGCCTTACACACACATAGAATTTCTAGGGCACCACTTCTAGACTTAGAATAGGCTGGGGTTTACCTTTTTGTTGTGTGCTGGGTTTTTTGAGGTTTTACTACATGTTATGAAAAGTATTGTTATGCTTGCTTACTTTTATTGCACATTGGGAATTAATGTGATTGTGTGTTAGATCTACCCCTAGGTTAGGATCAATAATTTTATACTAATGATATTTTCTGTAGGTGGTCATGCTCATGCAACGCTAAATAAAAGAGGGAGAATTATCATGATTTTAAAGCTAATGATATCTTATGCAGGTGCTTCATAAATTGCTCAGCCCCCCTAAATAAATGAGGGCTAAAATTATAAACAATAAAAGCTACAGGTGCTCTAGAAACTGCTTAGCCCTCAAAGTAATTAAGAGCATGGCCATGTGTGGTTGTGATGAGTTATTTTTATTTCCATATAAACTACTTGAAAATTTTTATTAGAATAACTTTATAGGAGAGTCTAGAATTTATTGCTTTGTGTTAATATAAGTATTTGTAATATTGGTAAGAGTTGTGAAAATTTCCTTTGAGTTGGATATCCTTATCCAACTCAAATTCCAAAAGAAGAAGCATCATCAAAGGGGAGAGTCTTCTTCCATATGGAAAGTTGAGTTCGGATGGCTTTTAGATATCTAAAGAGAGAAGGAAATACCCACTAAAGGGAGAAATTATCTCATCATTTGGATATTCAAGCCACGACAAATCCAAGGAGTCCAAGGAGGAGAGATCCAAGGAGTCCAAGGAGAACAAGTTTAAGAAGACTGAAGAAGTGATGACCCAATATCCCACTCAAAGTCATTTGTGTCATTCTTAGGCTTAGAAATCTGGGTTGTTAGCTGTGGTGCCCAGCCACTTTATTTTTTACAGATCCTAGTTTGTAATTAAGGGATGTTGGCCTATGGATATTTATTAATTAGTTTGACTATTTTAATGCATTTTATTTATAATATGTGCCTCTAGGGTTACTATATTTTTCTATTTTATTGGCGACTTGCATGTTGCTTTTGTTTTAGTCTAGATTTTGTTAGGCTCTTTAAAGACTAAAAACTTTTTTCTACTCATAATAAAATTCTAAAATTCTATGAATTAAATAACATAGAAACTTAATGACCTAGAAAACTATCGGAACCATCCGAGGTCGCATGCGTAATGTTGCATTTCTCTCTTTCCTTCTAATAAGACACATTTCCACCTACGGGTAGAGTTCAGATAATCTGGCCTATGAGAATGAAGTGCCGGACCTGGGGAGGCCCAGTCTTTTCTAAAAATTATTCTCTATAAGTCTATTTTTTAAAATATCATGCATATTTGATTTAGAGACTTTAACTAACATGCATTGCATTAGAAACTCATTTAATTAAAAATTTAATTGCATTAGCTCTAGGAGCATTCACCCAATATAAGTATAAGACCAATTCGAAAACTCTCTAGATTTCGGCCTTAATTTTCAAAAACTAACCACCCATCTATCTTTCATAAATGATCGAACTGCATGGTTTTAAATCGATTAAGCAGTTAGTTGGCTCCCCAATCCAAGTTGGGGTAAGTCTAGGTTTTTGTACTGTAATAGTTAGGACACGGGTGTTGGTGTTGTGCGTAGGGCACTAAACTCAATTTAGATTTAGGATTCAAGGCTACTGTATTCGGTCTCTTAGTATACCTAAATAGTGTATATGTCCCTTCTCTTCAGGGATAATAATTCCTACTTATATGTGTCATATGGATGATGCCACCTCCATCTTTCTCTCATGTATGTGTCGAGTTCTTGATTTTCTTTTCTCTAATTTCCTCTTTAGTACCTTGGTTTTTCCGAATGCTGGTATAAACTTTGCATGTTGACTAAGCCAATTAGACCTTTCTAAATTTTGAGTAGGATTTCCTTGTCTTCACCCTTGTACCAATCCCATTTTGAAAGGATAATGTATGATACTTAATCAAGAATTTTCTCAAGCTCCGGCTTGAGATGTAAAATGCATTGCATTATTAACCACGGGGGCTTGCGCCCGTTTGAAACTGAAGTCCACATCTAATAAAATCCCATCGAGCTGATGTATCGGGTGGGGAAAATCTTGTGACTGTGATCAGACCATGTATATTATTACCCATTGAGGTGCGTAAGAGCCGCTATCCTCCTTGGTTAATCGTGTGTATGGTCCAATATGTCCTTTCATCGGACCGTTTGTGAGGAGCACGAAGGCCTGTGATCGTCTCTATCCCTCGGGTGTAGTTGTATATCCACTGCACTCTACAGCTGCGTGGTGTCCTTTTGGAGGTCCACAGAATCTAGGAGTTGATTTACATTGGATCAAAAAAAGGATTGCAATTATCCTCTTTTATTTCTTTCTCTCTCTTACAAGTATGGGATTTTCTTGAACTAAATGAGGTATTAGAGAACTGTGGGGGAGCTAATAAACTTGCTATGGAATTGGGAACTAATTTGATTAACCCTTTTTTTATAAAAAGGGGGCGGGGGTATTATGGGAGAGATAAAAAGTAATGGAGGACTACAATCTTGCCACCTAAGCCATGGCCAACAGTCATTTTAATTAGGGACTGGCCAATTTGAGGAAAAAGAAGATCCTAGAGGGTTTAACGTAATTGGTCCAAGTTCCCATTATGTTATTGGTGAACAAATGATTGGAGGGAGGTAGTTTTGAAGAATCTTGCAACATAAATAATCCATGTGCCTTGAGCTTTACCTGACCTACAAAGAAAAGGTTCTAGAGTGCATTTTATCCATTTAATGGACTCAAATTAGGTTTGGTTGGTTTTAAGCCCATTCTAATCGGTTTTGGAGAGTTTGGTTCAACCCATTGAGTAAACTCATTTCAAACCATAAGTTTATCTCCTTGGTTCATGTGTATTGGGTTAATGTACAGCTACTATAGCAATTCAAAGAATTTAATTTAGTATTGGTTTTGTCTTCCAAAAACCACTTTTAGAGCACTTGGTTCAACCTAGGCTAAACTGAATGATCCCAAGAGTTAAAGCTTTTTGGTGACTCATATTGACCTCATGGACAATCCCTATAATATTAGTTCAATAGTTTTGTCAAAATCAAGTGTTTTAATTTTTGAAGTGTTTAAGGTGTGTTTGTGTTAGCCATGGTTGACTTTGTCAACCATGTTTGACAATCAGTCCATAATGGGTCCAACTCATTCTAAATAATATTTTGGATATGTTGGAGGTGGTCCCATGGACTAGGGAGGCTATTTAGTTTAAAATGCATATTTAAGGGCTTAAAGGGCCCTTTGGTCAACTTATGTTGACTTGGACAACCTAGGTTGAATTGGTCAACAAAGGTTAACTAAAGGTTGGAACTTGGTTCAATTCATTAAAAATTATGTTTAGAGTTTTTTTGAGGTGATCTTAAGGTTCATATGTAATATGATTTAAAATGGGTAAAATGGCAATTTGGTCAAACTAGGTTGACCAAGGTTGGGTATATGATTCAATACACTCCAATTCGTATTTTAGATATGATGGAGGAGGTTATATGGCCTAGTTTAATCGGGCCATGTTCAAGTTTTAGGAAAATTTATTTTTAGTGGTTTTTGGGGTATTTATAGATTTGTGGTCAACCATGGTCAAATAGGATTCAATAAATGCTCAATGTTGGTTCAAAGCATCATGTTAGGGATGATTATTATGATTAATGAGTTTCGAGAAGCTTCTTAGGAAAAAATCATAATATGCTATGTTCAATGACATAAGATATAAATATTTGAAGGTTCGTAGACTATGGAAATGCTTTAGACTTTAGGAGTAAGGGTTTTGAAATGCCTTCAAACTTATGTGGTTGACCTAGCGACATGCCCAATCAATATGCAAGTAATAGATAATGAATCTAAGATCATTTGGATCTATTTCAGGGTAATTTCTACAAAAATATGTTATGGACAAATTAATTTTGGGTTTGTTTCAAACATTAAATTATGGTGTTTTGGATTATCCATGAGTTTAGTCAGAAGATTTTATTTTGATCAATAATTTAGGGAAGTTTTTGGGTTTGAAATGCTAAGATTATTAACAATCATCGATGGCAATAAATGATTGAAAAGAAAATGAGCTAATTTACTCTAAGACTGCTAACTAATGGATTTAAAAGTTGATTTTGATTTAAGTTTTTATTTAAACAATGTAGGTAAATGATTGTAGGACTTTTAGCTTTATAATGATCATATCACTGACACTCATTTGGTGTTTTAGATGTGATAGATCTAATCATCAAATTATAGCTAAGGTTGACTACAACGTTAATGATTAGGTCACCATGCCAAAACATGGGGATGAATATGATTTGATGTTTGGAGTGTATTTAATATAATTCATGTCTAAAGATTTATGTTTTATATAGGGAAATTAACCTCATTACAAAATGAGGTCAACACTACTAACCTTTTAATTATAACATATACCAAGAAAAGACTGGAGAACTAGCTCAAGATAGAGCAATGTCAGGGTAAAAGTCAATTTGTATGTTATAGAGTCTTTATTTTTTTTCCTGAATTTATTTATATATTAGGTGTATATTGGCTTGGAAACACACATACAAGAGTGTTAAAAATTTTTTATTTATTGTATTATTTGATCCATATCATACAATATAATTTATTCAAATAATAGTTAATTTAAAAAATAATTCAGATTAATTAAAAATGGCATATAACTAATTGTACTATATGATTTACATGTCGTAGGGGATGATTAGGTATATTAAGAAACCCCACTATTGAATCCCAGTTACTTGAAATAAGAAAATTTGAAAATTAAAAATTTAATTGATCACACTATATAAAATACTTTATGTTGTTTTATATTTCATTATATTTACCTAATTTAGGTTCAATAATTAAGGAATAGAATTATATCAAAATTAATTATAAATTGTACTACGTGATACATATATCATACAGTTTGATCAAACCAAGAGCTCTTTAGATGAAATTTGGTTCATCCTATACAATCTGAATTTTGATTTGAACTAATCATATTAGATGATTCTAATCATACAAGATGATCTATAAAGACATTGAACTAACTGCACTATATAATCTAATAATCATATTACATGATCAGAGGCAATTTAATTAAAAATTATGGCTTTTATATCCCACTTTATAAATTTGTTTGTCACTTAAGATAATAAATTTATTGGCTTCCACAGAAGTCTTCCTTCTATAAGAGAGCTTGGAGAGATTGTACAAATCAAAAGAAGAGAGATGAAATGAGATTGAGAGATGGAGAAGAGTCTTGAGTGTGTCAAGGGAATGTGAGGGTGTTCACACGGTTGTGTGGAACTCTTGGAGGAAACGTCTTTGGAGCAAAAGTCTCTTGGTAATGAGGAGGCTAGGACTGACATCTCTGCCTAGTGTCAAAGCAAAAGGCTTGATTCTCTGCCTTGTTCAAGGAAGAAGGTCATCTCTGACTATCTGTGTACTGAAAGAAATACACTTATAGTGCACATCCAAAAGGAAGGGCCTTTGGGAAGCGGATGTATGTTAATTTGACTGAACCTTTATAAAACTTTATTTTCATTTTCTTACTTTTCCACACTTTACATTTTTTGCAATTTAGTTTTATTGAACTTTTGTGTTGATTTGGTTATCTTGAAAAAGGGAGCATTTTGATGAATAATCATGGGTTGAATCTTTCTTCAAAAATCACTAAAGAAAAAAATATATTATTTTCCTTCATTAATTTTATTCTTCTAAAAAATTATTTTCTACAAAATAAATAAAAAAATTCTTTCTTTTGTTAATCGATGTTTTAGATTTATTTTATTTTTTAAACACTTTCGTATATTAAATTTGTTTACAAAGACTTTTAAGGATTTTAAAAGGTTTTTAAGAGAACCATCTCCTCATAGCATGCCATACGTATTTCACCTGTGCCTACTAAAATATTTTCTTGCTTAAACTTTGCCTACTTAAAACTTACCTTGCTTTAAATTCCTTATTTTTAAGGATCGATATAAGTTTTCCTAGTAGCATCCTTTGCTTAGAATTTTGATTGACTAGACACTATATTCTAAAACTTTTACAATCTAACGACCCATTTGCTTACTTAAATTCTATTGATTAGGATTACTTCTATTTAAAGTTTTTGTTTGCTTAAATCCTTTTGTTTGAGATGATTTCTGTTTCAGATATTTTCTTGCTTAAATCTATTGATGAGAGTAAATAATGTTATATTTTATATGTTAAATTACTAGCAAAACCATTTTGATTTAGTTTTGTTTGTGCAAAAAATGAAGGAAGTGTGCAAAAATTTCAAGTATGGTATAACATAGTGGCATCGGACACCACACTGCCATGGCACCATCATTGATACTGCTAGAGTGCCCAATATGGACATGGAGACTCCAAGTCTCTGTTTAATAGTGCAGCAATGTCGGAGGAGTCAGGGCTATAAATCCTAATCTCTATCTACACAACGTCGTGATGCCAATTTGCAGCACCATTAAGCCAAAGGGAGTGCCATTTTGATGCCATAGTGCTTAACCATCAATAGTGTTGCACCACTATAGTTGTAACAGTTCAGGACACGTAGTGAGTCCACATTAGCAAGCACCGCAGTAGAGAAATTCTTTAAATGCTACAATGTTAGTTCATTTTATATGTGTCGTGATGCAAGTGTCTCAAGCACTGCAACGACAAAATTTGTTTTTTGTATTTTTTTTATAAATAGTCCATTTATAATGTTAGTAAGAGAGTTCAGTTACTTAGTTAATTTCAGTCTTCATAGCGCTTCTCTGCAATTTTTTTATGAGTGATAATTAAGGGAATTTGGTGGGCACTAAATTTACATCAAAAGAGTGTTTGGTCAATGTTTGTGGAAGTAAATCTTTAAGGTTAGGGAGGAATGTAGAGGAAATCATTGAGCCCATCTGGTGATATCATTTCTTTTATAATTTCTTTCTTTTGTGCAATTAATGAAAATGAGTTTGCTTCACTTGTTTTTCATTTCTGGTTAAATTCTCTAGGTTTGAATTGATGGTGTAAATAGAATATGAAGTACTAATAAATTCTTTTAATTAATAATTTAAAGGTATTTTCAATATATTAAGCCTTCATTTAATGCATATAATGGCAATATGTGTGTTAATATAAGACGTAATATGAAGCCTAGGAATAAGAAAGCAAGCACAGCCATGTATATCGGAATGGTATGATGCAAGCATAGGCATAGTGCTTGACATATATCAAATTTATAGAGATACTTTACTTACTCTTCTAAAATTTTTATAGAATGACAAACTATGAGAATTTAGAGTAGTATTAAGGTTGGAAGGGTTTAATCAGTCATTTAACTCTTCACGCTTGACAGAGCGCTTGGTGATGTATATGCTCTAAATTGCATCAATATAAAGGAGAATCATTAAGAAATATATTATATTTACATTCCATCAATCGAAAATATTTTATCCAAATAATACTTCTTTTAAACTTTTATTGATTTTAAACTAAGTGATTAAATCTCCACCAAAATTTATTTTTATTGGGTAGGATAATTATTGTAAATGTATAAATAGTACTAGTATTTGTAAGTAAACATTCTTCCTCATGAGATTGATACTCTACTCTATCACTATATTACTTAATTCAACACATATACTTACCTATATTAAGTGGGATTTTTATAATTTTTATATCAAAGAAAACCTAAGCAATATTTAGGGATTAATAAAGCATAAAATATTTTCACAATTCCTTAGATTACTCTATTGCCCCCATCAAGTTTTTGGCACCATTGCTGGGAAAGATTTTATTTTATTTAAAATTTTACTATATTTATGAATCAATTATATAATTAATTATACTATATTTTTTATTCTTTTATTTTATTTTATTTTATTAGTTATATAATTGTGGTTGCACAATTAGAAGCCATAGAAGGGAAACATTACTAGATTTTGATTTAGAAATTGAGAGAACCCTTACTAAAATTAGAACCACACAAATATTTTTGAAAAAGGTTAACACAGTTCAAGACATCGATTATTCTAAACGTCTTAAGGATTTTACAAACTCTACGATAGATGGAACTAATCAGAGCAAAAAATGACATGTCATCCAAGCTAATAATTTTGAATTAAAACCTACAATCTTTCAGATGGTACATAATTCTCGATTTTGGGGACCTCCTGTTGATGATCCAAATATTTATTTAGTAAATTTCTTTAAAAAAACCTTCAATATTTAAATACAGTGGTGTTAGTGATGATTTCATTAGACTTAGATTATTCCAATTTTTGCTTAGAGACAAGGCAAAAAAGTTGTTAAATTCTTTACCCCATGCTCTATTATATATGGAATGAGTTAGCTCACAAATTTCTAGTATTTCCCACTTTCTAAGAATGTCAAACTTAGAAATTATATTACCTATTTTATTCAGTTAGAAGGAAAATATATTTAAGAGAGTTGGGAGAGATTGATGGAGATTCTTTGAAAATGCCCTCTTCATGCCTTACCTGATTGGTTGATAATTCAAACTTTTTATAATGAATTGGTAAGATCTCTTAGAGCCATAATTAATGCTGCAGCTTGTGGTTCTTTGATGTCAAGGTCTTTTGAGAATGCTTATGAATTAATTGAAAAAAAAGACAATAAATAATTTATAGTGGTCTACTGATAGGGTGAATCCTAAGAGAATGGCTGGAGTATATGAAAAATATTCTTTATTCATTTTGATTGCACAAGTTGAAGCAATATCAAAGTAGTTGAGCACTTTTAGCTTACAAAGTGATTCATCTTTACATTTGTAAGATAAAAGCTCAATGAAATAGAATGATATCCAAGTGATTAAAACAATAAATTTGAATTGAAAACAAAATAATCCTTATTCAAATACATATAATCTAGGTTGGGGGAATCACCCCAATTTTAATTGGTCAAATAATAATGATGCAAATAAAAAAAATTCTGATTAAAATAACCAAGGAGAAAATTTGAATAATCAAAATCAAGTTAATAATAATCCATAACTAGCTTATCCTCCTATCTTTAATCAAGACAAACAGTATGGAATTAGAAAGACAGACACTACTAGAATATGTGGTTATGTGATTTAGAACTCAATTTCAAAATTAAGCTGCTTCAATTTAAACTTAGAGACTCAATTAAGTCAGCTTGCAATTTTTGTGAGTAGTAGGCCCAAAGGATCTTTACCTTATAACACTGATGTTAATCCTAAGGAGAAGGAAATATACCAATGGGACCCAATTGAAGAGTAGCAATCATCCACCTTAGCCAAATGAAAAATCTAGGCAAGTTTTATTAAAGACTATAAACTTAGCTCTACTTGGGAGGCAACCCAAGCTTAGTTGAGGTGAGTTCTCCCGTTATTCAGTCTAGCTAAAAAGAACTCATCTCAACTACTTAGCTCAACTAATGATGCATAAATTTCAAGTAAGTTCAATAAGATAACTCACCTCAACATGCCTCTCGCAAAGGAGAAGTCGCCTTATGAGAATTTGGCTCATTTAGCAGTGATCCTCGGCAAATGGAGAACTTGCCTTATGAGAATTTGGCTCATTCAGCCGTGATCCCTAGAAATCGCCTTCCATCATCCCTAAATGTCCCTTTCCATAATATAGGAGGACAAAACCTACAAAGCATATGATCATGACTCCATCAACAACATTTATCTCCACCTCATAATGACACCCGCCTAGAAGACTCGTTGCTCGACTCCATTTTTCCATTGCATTTTCCCTCACAGACTCGCCCACTAAATTCATCGTAGAAAACTCATTCAAAACAAACTCTTTTATTGACTCACTAAAGCACTCTCCTCGGATGAATCGCAAATTGCATAGGGCACTTGCTAGAGTTACCTCAAGCCAAGCCATGTTTAAGATAGATGGCCACGTATACCATTTAGCTAGTCCAAGTGTCTATATTAATTTGTGTTTATCAAATCTTATATTATTTCATTACATTACTAGGTATAACATTTTGTACAACACTTTTAAGATACCGAAATTCACATCACCTTTTTCCGGTTCAGATGCTCAACCTAAGCAAACTTGTTATTAAGATCAAATATCACCCGCAAATAATTTTTAAACTGAACAATAATCATATCTAATATTTAAGACAACCAATCTTTGACATTCACATTTTACAAATATTCAGATATTCATATGGCTGAATACTAAAATTATTCTCCTTCTTATTCCAACCTCAGAAATTTTCACCACTTCATCAAATACTAACTTCATTTATCTGAAACTAACACTTAAAACTAATAGATGTCGTTTTAATCATTACTTAATGGCCATAGTTAAAACATCTGCTGAAAAATTAGCTTTTATGTCATTTTTAAAAAAATCGCAGCTTTGAGAAGCTATCTTAGATGATCAATTGCTAGTGCAGCTTTATGAAAGAAATAAGCTTCTCCAATAATGGAGCCAAGTTACCACAGCATTCAACCAAAATAAAAAAGAGGAGAAAGGGACTAAAACAATTTGAGAACTCCAACGAACGAAATGGGCAACTCTACCAAATTGAGCAAACAGCACAGCTGAAACTGTAAACGCTTTAGCCCTCTCCATTAGTTAGTAGGAGAGACTTAAGTTTTCTATACCTCACATGGGAGGGGGCGGCGTTGAGTGCGCCAAATTTGAATCTCGGGATTGAAATTTTCCTCTCAACTATTGAGCCATCATCTCATGCATAATTAACTCATATAATAAACAATAAACACATATATGAGAAGAGAAAAGCCAAAGATTATCATATAAATTAAACAGGAAAAATGTTGTACTGGTGCTGATCCCACCCAAAATCATCACTTTAAAATATAGAAAAATCCACTTTAAAAGGTGTGCAAACCTCTAATATGCTCATGGGAAAATAATAATGAAGTGAGACGACAACCAAGGAAAAAATTATGAAAATATTTCATCTTAGAGCGCTATAATAATAAGTTAAAAAGAGGCTAGAAATTTCTTGGAACTCAGATTTGCTGTAAAAGCTAAAAAAGAGTGACAGCTTGTAAGGAATATTATTCTAAAAATAAGTACAATAGCTATGAAATTTAATTGTATGCTTGAATTGATCAAAGAAACAAGCAAACCTAAACTGCAATGTACTTGAAGTGCCACAAGGAAGAAACAACCAGGGATTACAGTTCAAGGCAAAAATATCAGCCCCAGTTATGGTATTGAATGAAGCAGCTGGGAAGGAGACATGATAAAGTATATAAGTTTATACAAAACGAAATGGGGGAAAAACATTTTTAGCCCGATTAAGTATAAAGTTTTTTTTTTCAGCTGCGAAAGCTTTAAGAAACCACAACAAGAACAACAACAATAAGGTGGATGGATATCTTAAAGCCCAGCAAAGAAGAAGCCGGCTGTTAGGAACCAATACCTAGCTAAAAAAAGAAGCCAAAAATAAGGCATGGGAACAGAATTTACCATCATTATTGCATGAAGACGATGAAACGCAAAGCAACTGAAGAATGATGCAAGGAAGAAATCCTTCAAAAATGAGAGGGCTGAGAAGTTTGGACCTTATTCTTGCTCTTGGCAACCAAACATTAAGTAAAGATGAACACCATAAAAAAAAAATAGAAGAGTTCGTGGCAACCAACATCCCAACATCAAACATAGAAACGAAAAAATGGCACTGCTTTACAGATTAAATAGAAAACCACAAAGCAGTGTTCTTTCCCCCACAGTGAACGAAATAACTCAGCGCCGTAAACTCATCTCTTGAATCCTAATATCCATCTTCGTTTCCTCACAGATTATAAGGTTATTGCAGCGGCAGATGCAGCTATGGATGTTGCTGCTCCTGTTGCTTACGAATGGAATGCTTGTTGTTATGCATCCAAACCTTAAAAACTTGCCTGCTAACACCAACCTCAGTGCAAAAAGTTTCCATCTCCGCCTCATCCTGCCTTTGGATCCTCCACCCGATCCTCTCCGCAAAATTCATCATCCTTGCCTTCTGCTCCGAAGTGAATTTCGTCCTAAACCTCTTCTTGGACGACGAAGTCACATAAGGCATATGGCCGGCTCTAGCCACAGCCGTCATCGTGAGGCCAAGTTCCTCGCTAGAGGACTCAGTAGTCGTGCCGCAGCTGGTGTTTCCTAAGCCAACCATTCCGGCCGAAGGGCTTGACGAGAAGGTATGAATGTGCTTCTGATGCGGCGTCAGCTGGGGCGCAGGCAGAAGGAGAGGGATTCTTCCCCCGGCTGCGCCCCTGCTGCCGCTGGAGTTGTTGCTTCCGTTGTGGTGGTGGTGGCGGTAGAAAAGATTGTCGCTTTCGCCGCCCTCGCGTCGGTGGAAGCTTCGGTGGCAACCGCAGGCAGCGCATTTCATGATGTCGGCTAAACTGGGCATAAACTCGCCACAGCCATCGAGTATGTTGCCGCCAAGGCTCGCCGCGTGGTTTTTGAGACACTCTCGGTACTTAACCGAAGAGGACTCGCCGGTGATCTCCGCCGTTCGGAAGTTCGATCCCTCTCCTTTTCCGCCTTCATTCGCGGGAAAAAGATCTTGCGAAGCATTTTGCACGCTGCCGGAGGTCTGGTCTGACCTAATGCCGTTCCGAACTCCTGCAACTCCACTGGTAGCAACGTTTCTTCCGGGGATGAGCGAAGATGAAGAAGGCAGAAGAGGCTTAGAAAAGGCCGAATCACGGATGGTAGGTGGATTATAGCTCACTGTCTCTTCGTCTTCTTCATCATCGTTTTGCCTTCTAAAATCCATCTGTTTATGTTTTCACGCTCGGAGTTCTCTCTTATGTTTTCACGCTCGGAGTTCTCTCTTACCGTTTCAAACCTACTAGTGATTACCTCAAAACTTTGCTCTCCTTATTCATCCGAAAACAACCAAAGGTAGAAGTTTGAGCTGGATTTTAGCTTTTGCAGTGACGAACAACGACTCCCATCTCTCTGATCGGCATGAATGATGAAGCAACCGAGTGAGTGAAGAAGAATGAACAAAGAACCGAGAAGATCGATGTGAGAGGGCAAATGAGTGATTTCGTTTTTAAATTTTACCGATGATAATTTCTAGCTTCTTGGCCACGAACTCAGAAAGACATGTTCCGGATTAAGCTTGCTGTGGATTAGACTTTGCGAGAGAGACCCACATGATGGAGAGGGTGAAAAGAAGAGAAAGAAGACGGAAAGGAGACTTGACATGGAAGTGCAGCACTAAAGGGAGCATATAGGAGTGAGTGCATTAAGTTTTGGTTTCCTACCAGCCATCTAAAGGTAGGAGAACTAAAGAAGATTGAGGAGATGGGTTGGATTAATATTGAGGTGGGAAAGAAAGAGTCGGAAGATCTGAACGAAGAGAAGTGAGGGGGTAAAGGGAGGTGATCGTAAGAAGGGTTCAGTCCTTAACAACCGACAGCGTCATGTTTCACCTCTCACACGCCCTGCAAACGGGCCCGGCGTAATTATTGTACTGGTCTGTTTCTCTTGCCATTATTTCTAGGGCTTGGCCACTTGTGGGTACGAATTTAGGTCGAAATTTCTTGTGCTTTCATATTTTTTTCTCAATTATTATTGTTGTGAGTTATAATGTACACGATGAAAGAGTTAGAAAATTTTGATCTAAGCATTGTACGAATATCTAGCATATAAATATAATAAAAATGTAACATCATAATTTTTATGACGAACCTCTAGAAAAAAGAAAAACCATGGTGTCACATCCAATTGAAAGGATTATACTATTATTCGCTTAGATTACAAGTTACTAGCTTGTCCCTGAAATTGGGCAAATTATTGCATCCGGTCACCGACGCGGAGATAGGTCCGGATATTAATAAAATATTATTTTAAATTTAGCGCATCAAAAGCGCAGGTCAAAGCGCAGTCAAAAGCGCAGGTAAAGTGCAGTCAAAGCGCAACTAAAGCGCAAGTCAAAAGCGCAGTCAAAAGCGCATGTGATGTGGCAAATTTTTATTGGACATCCGAACCTATTCTCCAAGTCCGGTGACCTGATGCAATAATTTGCCCAGAAATTGAGGACGGTCATATTACAATAATCAACTCCCGGGTTCAGGGGCGGAGCTAGAAAAATTTTTATGTGGGGGCACAAATAATTATACAACAACATCAACATCAAGCCTTTATCCCACTACGTGGGGTCGGCTACATGAATCCTTTTTCTCCATTGTGTCCTATTAAAAGTCAAATTCTCGTTTAAATCTAATAAAGAAAGGTCATTCCTAATATTTTCTAACCAAGTCTTTTTAGGTCTACCCCTACCTTTATTAACATAAGTCAAATCTAATACCTCTACTCTCCTAACCGGGTCATCGGAAGGCCGCCGTTTAATGTGACCAAACCATCTAAGGCGACTCTCTCTAATCTTATCTTCTACTGGAGCTACTCCAACCTTTTCACGTATATGCTCATTTCGTATCCTATCTCTAAGGGTAAAGCCACTCATCCACCTGAGCATCCTCATCTCTGCCACACTTAACTTAGTATTATGCTTCTCTTTTAATGGCCAACATTCAGCACCATAAAGCATTGCAGGCCTCACTACCATCTTATAGAATTTTCCCTTAAGTTTGAGGGGTGCATTTCTATCACATAACAAGCCCGATGCATTCCTCCACTTCAACCATCCAACTTGAATTCTGCTGATAATATCCCCATCTATTTCACCATCACTCTGAATAATAGATCCAAGATATCTAAAACGTGTACTCTTATTAATGACTTGATCGCCCAAAGTCACAATCCCCTCACTAGGTCTATTACTACTAAAATTACACTCCATATATTCCGTTTTAGATCTACTCAAGCGAAAACCTTTAGACTCTAAGGTTGACCTCCATAATTCAAGTTTACCTTCAACTCCCTCTCTAGTCTTATCAACAAGAAGAATATCATCAGCAAAAAGCATACACCAAGGTATATCCTCTTGCAAATGTCTAGTGAGAACATCCATGACTAAAGCAAAAAGATATGGGCTTAAGGTTGATCCTTGATGTAACCCAACCGAAATAGGGAAATACTTAGTCAATCCACCTTGTGTTTGAACACAAGTAATAGCTCCTGCATACATATCTTTAATGATTTGAATATAAGCATTATTGACTCCTTTCATTTTCAAGAACTCTCCATAGCACTTCTCTTGGAACTTTATCATATGCTTTTTCTAAATCAATAAATATCATATGTAGATCCTCCTTATTTTCTCTATATTTCTCCATCAAACCTCTTAATAAATGTATGGCTTCCATAGTCGACCTACCCGGCATGAAACCAAATTGATTTTGAGAAACATTAGTATCACGCCGCAACCTATGCTCCATAACTCGCTCCCAAAGTTTTAAAGTATGACACATTAACTTAATACCTCTATAATTCGCACAATCTTGTACATCACCTTTATTTTTAAAAATAGGAATTAACACGCTCATTCTCCACTCATCTGGCATCTTTTTAGTCTTCAAAATAGTATTAAAAAGTTTAGTAAGCCATGAAATTCCTTCATCTCCTAAGCATTTCCACACCTCTATTGGAATATCATCAGGTCCAACAGCTTTTCCACCCTTCATTTTCTTTAAAGCCTCTCTAACTTTAGTTTTACTAATACGCCGATAAAAACAGAAATTTTTATTTTCATTTAGGGTGCTAAGGTCATTATAGTCAATCTTATTTTCACAATCTTCATTAAAAAGTTTAGCAAAATATCTCATCCATCTTTGTTGAATATCATCTTCTAAGAAAAGTATTTTTTGATCTTCATCTTTAATACACTTCACTTGAACTAAATCCTTACTACTCCTATCTCTTTGTTTGGCTAACTTATACATATATCTTTCTCCCTCTTTAGTATCTAATCTATTATATAAATCACTAAAAGCTAATGTCTTTGCATCGCATATTGCTTTCTTAGCATCCTTACGAGCCACTTTATATATTTCCTAATTATCAGAATTCTTAAAATTAAACCAATTTTTATAACAAAGCTTCTTATTTTTAATCTTTTCTTGCACATTTGGATTCCACCACCAACTACTTTTACTATTAGGAGCTTTTCCCTTTGATACTCCAAGGATATCTTTTGCAATATTCTTAATATCACTAGCCACTTTTTCCCACATAATATTAGCATCCTCCTGCACAGACAAAATCTTAAGATCTAAAATCTTATTTCCAAAAATAATTTTGTTAATATTCTTTAAATGCTCCCATCTAATCCTAGAAAATCGTTTTACTTTATTTTTTATTTTATGCCCATTTATCTTAAAGTCCAAAACTAATAATCGATGTTGGGTACATAAATTTTCACTCGGAATAAGTTTACAATCTTTGCAATCTAAACGATTTAGTTTTCTAATAAGAAAATAATCAATCTGTGTTGTACTATATCCATTTTTATAAGTGATGAGATGCTCATTTCTTTTCTTAAATAAGGTATTAACAATTGAAAAATCATAAGCTGAACAAAAATCCAATATGGTCTTGCCACCTTCATTCGTCGTTCCAAATCCATGGCCACCATGAATGCTTTTAAAATCATCTACCTCTCTACCAACATGTCCATTTAAATCTCCTCCAATAAGAACTCTTTCTTCAAGAGGTATCTTTTGTATTAATTCTTCTAAGTCATTCCAAAAATTTAATTTAGAACTCATATCCAAACCTACTTGAGGAGCATAAGCACTTATAATATTAACAATCTTATCATCAACAACAATCTTTAAAGCTATAATTCTATCTCTAATTCTATTAATTTTTATAACATTATCCTTTAAACTCTTATCTATAATAACACCTACACCATTTCTAGTACGACTCCGACCCGAATACCAAAGTTTAAATCCTAAACTATCAATTTCCTTAGCCTTCTCACCAACCCATTTAGTTTCCTGAATGCACAAAATATTTAACTTCCTATGAATCATAATATCTATTAATTCCATTAATTTTCCTGTAAGAGAACCTATATTCCAAGTTCCTATCCTAATTTTAGTTTCATGGACTAGCTTCTTTGCCCACATCCGTCCTTGATGTGGGAACCCTTGCCTATTTAACACTGCACCCGGGCGCCGGTGCAGCGGCCCTTGCACACTTGTCACTGTATTCAGGCCATACAGCACGTCGCTTACAGGGGACGCCCTAGCATTAACACAATTTCTTAAAGGATTCAGGTTATTATTGTTCGACAAGTTTTACGCTGGCTGTCGACTACCTAACGCAACCCTCCACTTTTCTCATCCAGGGGGACCTGGCAATGGCAGTGTTAAGGCACAAATAATTATCAATACTAAAAAAAACTTCAAATTTTTTTATATGAGCTTGGGACCGGCATTGCTGGTTTAAATTTTTTTTGTTAGACTTGTTATATAAAAAGATAAATTATATAATAAAAAAACTCACAATCAAAATCACATCATATTTTTCCTGCATTACACTTACAGTTTTTCTCTTCGAGTCTTCATACTTTGAAATTATTGTACAATCACTTTATTGTCAATATTATTAAAAATATATTTTCTCAATATAAGTAATTAAACAATCATCCATCCAAGAGCCTCTTATATGATTACACAAACAAATTTTCACAATTTTCATAACAGAGAATACTCGTTCAACTGTTGTTATAGCAATTGATAATATCGAAGCAAGCTTTTAATTTATTAAACCATCTTCTTTAAAATTTATGTCAAAGAGATTAGAGGTTCTATAAATATAATACACTCACCAGAGAATTATCACACAAATTAAAAATTAATTGTTAATTTTTTTTTATCATTAAAGAGAATTTTTCTGTCAAAGAAAAACCTATAGATCTTTTCACACATATTTTTGGCTAGAGAGAGCAAAAGAAATAAAAAAATAATTTCTTCTATCAAATAAATTAATTCCTAAGGAGAGAGCAATAATTAATTTTTAACAATATTTTTGACTTTTTCTATAAAATGTGATTATAGCTATATAGATCTTTTTGCATATATCAAGTGTGAGAAAAGAAATTAACATAATTTGCATAAGGCCATAAACTCTTAGGGGGAGAGAGAGAGAGAGAGAGAGAGAGAGAGAGAGAGAGAGAGAGAGAGAGAGAGAGAGTAAATGACTCTGATTGCTGTTACGGATGAGAAAACTCCTCCGCGGAAACTTATTGGAGGGGCGAAAAGTTTTTTGCTTCGACGGCTATTAAATTTTTAATTTAGCATTTTTTATAAAAAAAAAAGTAGCCAAAAATATATATATAAAAATTTGATTAGTGGGGGCACATACTGTCACGACCCGACTCGATCCGGGACGGATCCCGCTCGCACCGGGTCGCGACACGGAAAGAACAGACTCACTTACCCGGATCTGGCTTTGGAATTTGCTTACTTAACGAAATCTTCCAAATTATTTCAACACAAACACCAACACACAGAACAGACCAGAGCTACTATGAATCATCAAATGCAGCGGAACAAATCATCTATATTTTTCTTTCTTTTCCTCAAAACAATCATCTACAAATACGGTACATGGCTAACAAAAGAAATACAGAAGAAAAGCCATGACCGTACAAAAATCAAAAGTACAAAAGTACCTATCACAAATCAGATTCTGAATTCTAGTCCTGGACTTTCTTCCCTTTCTCAGAACCTGAAAACCACCAGAAAATGAGAGTGAGCTCAAAAGCTCAGCAAAGCAACAAACCTCTAATCAAAATTCTCAGAATCCAAAACTAAACACATCAGACCCAAATCCAAATCAGAAACCAAAATAGAATCAGACAGATATCAGAATTTTCATACAGAAATCATAATCGAACAGTTTATAACAAAACAGATCAAATCAGAACAGATATTGATATCTCAAATCAGAATCAGATCAGAACTGTTCAGAAATCAGAAATCATATCAAATCAGATATCAGATATCAGATATATAATTAATAGCTAAATTCCCTGACACTGATTGAATCTCATAGGATCCAGGCCCCTTATGCCTCCCTTTGTGCTCACGGCACCAGAACAGATGTGCATATAGCACCAGAATACATATATAGTGCTTATAGCACCTAAACAGATTTCCTCAGATCCGGAACAGAACAGAATTCAGATTGAGCTCATTTCAGATTTCCCAGACACTAACTGAATCTTATAGGATCCAGGCCCCTTATATCTCCCTTTGTATAGCATATACAAATAGCATATCAATTCAGAGAAATCCAAACAAAATTAGAAATCAGACAAAAATCGGGCAGCACAACGGCAGTAGACAGAATTTACACAATTTTTTCCTGAAAATTAAAATTCACCAAATTTGCACAGAATATAGATAACAACATTTCAAAACATTAATTCTACTGCACAGACAATTTTCACTTACACAGAAAAATCCAGTCGACTAAAAACTCCGTCGAATCAAAAATACACGGACAAAAATCTTCAAAATATAGTCAAAACGTGCACACCCGGCATGACAACAATATATAAAAAGTTACGCGGTAAAAACTGAACCAATCAAAAGATACGAACGAAAATTGCTAACGGAAATAAAATCCGGACAGAAAATACCGCCAAACACAACGGTTCTGAAAATTGAGAAAGGCGGAATGTGCCTTACCTTGCGTAAAGCAATTTCCTGTACAATCTCGTCGGACGAAAACAGCTCCGCGTCGCCCGAAAATCAACTTTTCCAAAAAGATTTTTGACTTTCTCTCTCCTCAAGAGATATTTTCGTTTTAATAAAATTTTCTCTCTCTTCAAAACGACTGATTTCAGCTTTATAATCGACAGATCGGCCCGGCCGATATCCAGATCGTCCTGGACGATGCCTACAGAAAAATACCTGGAGTAAATCTGGGCAAATTCTGGAACTGATTCTTAACTGATCGTCCCAGGACGATCCCAGATCGTCCTGGACGATCCTCGAGCAGATCTTAATATTACAATCTCCCCAACTTCAGAAAAATGTCGTCCTCGACATTCTCCAATCCAAACTCAGTCAAAACAAGTACGGGTACGATTGTCTCATGTTAGACTCCTTCTCCCAAGTCGCTTCCCGTGCAGTCTGGTGCTTCCACTGGACTTTAACCATCGGAATCTGTTTATTTCTTAACTTTCAGACGTCGTACGCCAAAATCAACTCTGGCTCTTCCTTGTATGCCAGATTCTCCTGAATCTCAACTTCATCAGCTGATACCTTCTTCCCAGAGTCGGATACCCACTTCCTCAAAGTGGACACGTGAAACACATTATGCACGTCAGGCATCGAATCAGAAAGCAACAGTCGGTAAGCAGATTTTCCAATCCTTTCCACAATTTCAAAAGGTCCAACATACCTTAGACTAAGCTTACTCACCTGACCAAATTTGCTCACACCTTTCATCGGGCTGACTTTGACATACACAAAGTCACCAACTTGAAACTCAATAAACCTGTGCTTCTGATTGTAATACTTTTGTTGACGGTCTTGAGCCGCTTTCAATCTTACCTTAATCAAACTGATCTTCTAAGCAGTTTCATCAGCAAAAGTGGTACCCAAAGCCTGTCTATCTCTGACCTCTGTCAGAGTCAAAGGAGTACGACACTTCCTGCCATACAGAGCATCATACGGTGCCATACCGATACTGGACTGGAAACTGTTATTATAAGCAAACTCAATCAAAGGGTTATGATCTTCCCAGCTTCCGCCAAAGTCCAAAACACAAAGTCTCAACAGATCTTCTAGTACCTGAATGGTCCTCTCAGACTGTCCGTCGATCTGAGGATGAAAGGCTGTACTGAAATGCAGTTTCGTACCCAAGCCTTGCTGAATGCCTTTCCAAAGTCTGGAAGTAAAGCATCCATCTCGATCAGAAACAATCACTCGAGGCACACCGTGCAATCTGACTATCTCCTTCACATATCTCTGTGCCAAACGATCCACCGAATCGGTCTGTCTGATCGGAAGAAAATGGGCGGACTTCGTCAGTCGATCTACTACCACCCAAATAGCGTCGTGTCCTTGTCTAGATCAAGAAAATCCCATAGCAAAGTCCATCGTCACCTCCTCCCACTTCCACTCAGGGATAGGCAATGACTGCAACAGTCCACCTGATCGCTGATGCTCTGCCTTCACCAACTGATAGGCCTCGCATCTCGACACAAACTCTACCACATCCTTCTTCATCCCAGGCCACCAGAACAAAAGCTTCATATCAGCATACATCTTACCACTGCCTAGATGAACAGTGTAGCCTGAATGGTGAGATTCGTATAGAATCTCCTGCCTCAAATCTCCAGACACAGGTACCCACAACCTGTTCTTGCAGAAAATAGCACTAGAATCAGAAATTCGAAGTTCAGGTTTCTTACCAGATCCAATCTGAGAAATCAACTTCGAATAGTCAGAATCTGACTTCTGGGCTTCTTGAATCCTTATTTCTAAAGAAGACTGAATGCTCATCTGAGCTAAACCCAAACCACTGGAGGAAATCACCTCCAACTGTAATCGCTCCATATCTCGAATCAGAAAGTCATCACAAGTAAGCTGCAAACCTGATAATCCAGAAGACTTTCTGCTCAGAGCATCCGCTACCACATTCGCCTTACCAGGCTGATACTGAATGGTCAAATCATAGTCCTTGATCAACTCGAGCCATCTTCTCTATCTCAAATTCATATCTTTCTTTGTGAAAATGTACTTCAGGCTCTTATGATCAGTGAAAATCTCACATCTGACGCCATACAGATAATGACGCCAAATCTTCAAAGCAAACACAACAGCAACTAACTCCAAATCATGCGTCGGGTAATTCTTCTCATGTGGTTTCAACTGTCTCGAAGCATAAGAAATTACCTGACCATGCTGCATCAGGACACATCCCAGTCCTTTCAGTGAAGCATCACTGAACACCTGAAAACCTTCCGTACCTGACGGAAGTGCTAACATTGGAGCTGAAGTCAGACAATCCTTCAATCTTTGAAAACTAGATTCACACTCCGGTGTCCAAATAAAAGGTACTGACTTCTGAGTCAGTCTCGTCAGAGGAGTCGAAATCTGTGAAAATCCTTTCACAAATTTTCTATAATACCCGGCCATGCCCAAGAAACTACGTACCTCAAATATCATAGTCGGCCTTGGCCAATCAGCAACCGCCTGAATCTTCTGGGGATCTACAGAAATGCCTTCTCCGCTAATCACATGCCCCAGAAAAGAAATGCTCTTCAGCCAGAATTCACACTTGGAGAACTTGGCATACAGCTGATACCGCCTCAAAGTCTCCAATACAATCCTCAGATGTCTGGCATGATCATCCGCAGATGCAGAATATACCAGAATATCGTCGATGAAGACGATCACAAACTGATCCAAATACTCCCTGAATACTCGGTTTATCAGATCCATGAAAATCGCGGGAGCATTGGTTACCCCAAAAGGCATAACCAAGAACTCGTAGTGCCTGTACCGAGTACTGAAAGCTGTCTTCACTACATCAGCTTCCTTCACCTTCACCTGATAGTATCCGAATCTCAAATCAATCTTCAAAAATATCGAAGATCTGGAAAGCTGATCAAACAAGTCATCAATCCGAGGCAAAGGATACTTGTTCTTGATTGTGACCTTGTTCAAATCTCTGTAATCAATACACATACGGAGTGTACAATCCTTCTTCTTCACAAACAGAACAGGTGCTCACCAGGGAGAAATACTAGGACGGACAAAACCTCTGTCAACCAACTCCTGAAGTTAAACTTTCAGCTCAGAAAGTTCTTTCGGTGCCATCCTGTACGGAGCTTTTGATATAGGAGCGGTACCTAGAAAAACATCGATAGAGAACTCCACATCTCTATCCGGAGGTAAACCAACCAATTCCTCAGGAAAAACATCAGCAAACTCCCATACCACAGGGATCTCGAAAACATAACCAACCTCCAGGTTCAGATCCAGCATCGAAGCCAAAAACACTGGGCATCACTTCTTCCACATCCTACTTACTTCCAAAACAGAAATCAGACTGGAGAGAACACCTCGTAAATCCTGAAATACAAATCTCTCTCCAGCCATAAGCAAGCTCACTTGCTTCTTCAGATAGTCTATCTGAGCCTCATACTAACTCAGCCAATCCATGCCCAGAATCACATCATACGATGAAATTGACAACAAAATCAGACTCGATTTCCACCTCTTGCCAGAAATGTCAATCTCACACAAACAAAACTTCCGAGCAATCAAAGGACTCCCAGCCGGTAAAATCGCAGATAAAGAAACTGGTAAAACCATCGAATCCGAATGTAAAGTCTCAAAACATCGCTCGGACAGAAAAGAATGACTAGCTCCAGAGTCGAACAAAACACGACAGGGCTGATAAAAAATGTAAACCGTACCTGTCACAACATCCGGAGCATCACGAGCCTCCTGCTGACTCAGACTATAAACTCGTGACTGAACTGGAGCAGGAGCTGAAGCAACAGAACTACTCTGCTCCCTCTGAACAGTAGGTGGTCTCTGTGGTGCAGAACTAGATCCACCACCTCTGTTCCAGACGACCCTCCGCTCCTCCTGGAGTCTCCAGATCCAGAATCAGAAACAAATATCCTCTTCCTAGAGGAACCACTGCCAGAAGCCTCACCTCCAAATCTCTTCATACTCACAGTCCACCGCTGCTGAGTAGCCATCAGGTCATTTTCTATCAGTCGAGCTCGCTCCGCAAGCTCAGAGAAATCAGTGATCCGAAACGGTATCAGGGGCTGCCTCAAGGTATCTCGTAATCCCCTCAGAAATCTGTAACACCTCTCAGCAGAAGTGCTAACCAGCTGCGGAGCGTACCTTGCTAATGCAGTAAACTCAGCCTCATACTGCATCACCGTCTTGCTCCCCTGAACCAGCCTCAGAAAAGTCTCCTGCATTTGCTGTCGTGCAGAAGGGGGAACGAACCAATCCCAGAATATCTCAGTGAACGCTTCCTAAGTGATCAAAGAGTTCAGTCTGTCCTGGAACTTGGCCTCCTGCTGGCCAACCCACCAGTGCTCAGCCTCTCCATCTAACAAAAAACACTGCTAACGGGACCTTCCTATCCGTAGGACACTACATTCCATCAAAAGTCTTTTCCAACCTCCTCAGCCATTCCTCAGCAGCTCTGGGCTCAACAGCGCCCTCAAACCTCGGAGGTTTCAACCTCAGAAACAACTGCAAATGTCTGTCAAGATCATCAGATCGGACGGTAGAAGCTCTTCTCTGAATCTCGCTCATCATCTGAGTAACAAGCGTAGCAAACTGTGAAAGCGTGTCAGCACCGGCCATTGGGACTGTACTCCCCACTGGTGCTGCCTGACCGGAACTCTGCCCGTCAGTCATGTCTGGGTCTGGCTGATCCATACAGAAAATCTAGAAAAATCCGGAAAACTATCACAAAAATAACACAATAAAAAACCAAACAAACCAAAACTACCCCAGACTGACTCACTACAGATCACTTCCTATAGCTCTGTTGTACAATCCAACCAAATTCCAAAACCAATGCTCTGATACCACTAGAATTGTCACGACCCGACCCGATCCGGGATGGATCCCGCTCGCACCGGGTCACGACACGGAAAGAACAGACTCACTTACCAGGATCTGGCTTTGGAATTTGCTTACTGAACGAAATCTTCCAAATTATTTCAACACAAACACCAACACACAGAACAGACCAGAGCTACTATGAATCATCAAATGCAGCGGAACAAATCATATATATATTTTTTTCTTTTCATCAAAACAATCATCTACAAATACGGTATATGGCTAACAGAAAAAATATAGAAGAAAAGCCATGACCGTACAAAAATCAAAAGTACAAAAGTACCTATCACAGATCAGACTCTGAATTCTAGTCCTGGACTTCCTTCCCTTTCCCAGAACCTGAAAACCACCAGAAAACGAGAGTGAGCTCAACAGCTCAGCAAAGCAACAAACCTCTAATCAAAATTCTCAGAATCCAAAACCAAACACATCAGACCCAAATCCAAATCAGAAACCAAAACAGAATTCGACAGATATCGGAATTTTCGTATAGAAATCATAATCAAACAAAAAGCTTTTCGACTTTCTCTCTCCTCAAGAGATATTTTCGTTTTAATAAAATTTTCTCTCTTCAAAATGACTGATTTCAGCTTTATAATCAACAGATCGGCCCGGCCGATATCCAGATCGTCCCGGGACGATCAGCCCAATTTTGATCATCCTGGATAGTTCCCAGAACTATTGTCCGGCAGATATTTTGAACAGTGCCAATCGGCCTGGCCGATGCCTTGATCGGCCAGGACGATGCCTACAGAAAAACACCTGGAGCAAATCTGGGCAAATTCTGGAACAGATTCTTAATTGATCGTCCCAGGACGATCCTAGATCGTCCTGGACGATCCTGGAGTAGATCTTAATATTACACATACCCCCAATGCCCCGACCGTGCATCCGCCACTACCCGCGTTGAAATTCAGTTACAAACAGATATTGGAAATCCGATGACGTTTGCTGGTCGGATGAAAATTCGACATCAATTGGATGTCGGACAGAACTCTGGTGTCAGTCGACGGCCGAGCAGAACTCCGACATCAATTAGCGATCAGGCCAAACTCAGGTGTCGATCTGTTGCGGGGAAGAAGTCCAGTGATGCCCGAGGAGTGGTGGGAAGAATGCTCGCTTCCTTTTCTTCTCTTCTTGCTTGTGTCCCATCACATGAGAAATGAGATATCTATTTATAGTTTTGTGAGAGTGGCATAACTAGTAAATAGGAGGAAGATGAAGGATAAATTGGGAGTGGTTTGAATGGACAGTTGATGTTGAATACCTTGATCATGGACCATTTATTGGGCATTTGAATGTCATAATGATATTTGAATTCAGTGACATTGAGCTCATTGGATTCATCTCGTTTTGTTGCTCGATTCGAATATAAGCACTTACATTTAGAAATTGTTTGATAATCCAAATTATAGATTGAACCTTCCAAATGGGGTTCAAGTCTTCGATCTGGACAAATTTGGGCTCGGGTTGAGTCAAATTTGGTGTCATTTGGTTTGTATTTTTGAGACATTTAGTTCGACCATAAGTTTGTTGAAATCGGAGTTCAAAAGATCTCTGAATTATTTTTGAAGCTTGTAACTTGATTTTTCCTCCAGATTTGTGTTCGATAAAGATAATTTTTTGAAAAAAATATCAATTGCCCCTATTTTCGGAGATCAAATCTTCAGTAGTCCGAAAATATGTGTCACAATTTTTGTTCATTATGTTAAAAAGTAGTCTCTATGATCGGTAAAACATCAAATTTGGCTTGTTCAGGCCAAGAATTGGGCCCAGGAAAGAGTTGGGATAGATCAGCCACCGCGCTGCTATCGCCGCCGATGACTCTCCGCTACCCACTATGAGTTGCCCGCTGCTTGCATGCCGCTGCTCGCCTACCCGCAAGCTAGCGAGCTAGTACCCACTACGCGCACTTGTCCGCATTGCTGCTAGTGCCTAATCGAGCTAAGTATCGACTACCCGCGATGTTCGGGTCGCGTTGCTTGGTAGCCAGAGAGTCTATATAATTTTTTTAGAATATATATATATATATATATATATGTAAAATAATTAAAACTTCAAAAATTCTAGAAAATTAAGTAAAAATTTTTAAAATTTTTTGAGAAAATTTTAAAAGCTTCTAGAATCCTCCTTCCCTATCATTTTTAAAATATTCCCTCCTTAATTTTAAATCACTTTCCCCTTTTTATTCTATAAATACCTCCTTGGGGCAAGGAGAAAAATACACATCTTCTCCTTCTAATTTTCTAACCTTTAATGCATTCCCCTATTTTTAGTAAGTGACATCACCTATTTAAGTTTAGTGCCCCTCTCTTTGTGTAGAGTTTAGAATTTTTGTATCATTTACTTTTCTTTCTCCCCCATTTTTCTTCTTACTCTTGAGGCATTTCACTATTTTTTGTAGGTGGCATCTCCTACTATAATTTAGTGCACCTCTTTAGTGTAGAAGTTCAAATGGGTGACCTCACCTCTATTTCCCCAGTTAAAGCAGATCGACCTGCTGTTCGATCTGAGGGTCTAAAGAAGAATCAAAAAGTGTCCAACACTTATGATGTCGTATCCTCCATAACCAAAGATTTCTTGGTTATTTTTAGGAAGAAATTATTATGTGATGAAAGTGCCTAAAAAATATGCTAGTGCATGTTCCCCTCTTCTTGGATTTTTGAGAGTGTAAGAGTTCAATTGGTGAGCGGTGTTGTCTCTAGATTGCCTTTCTTGGATGGGTAGATTTTTTGATGATACTCAAGGTCGTATCTCTTTTAGATCCAAGTGGCTGGATATTCACGCCCGAGATCCATCAAAGAGCTTTGTTAGTGATTTCTTTTTTTTGTAAAATGAGTGAGTTCTTTAGAAAAATGGGAAAAAATGAAGGATTTACTCATTTCCCTATACGTTGGAGCAAAGGATTGATTGAAAATACCCAATCTCCCTGATGTTAACACCCTCCATTATGAGGTACGATATTTGATTAGATATATAGATGAAGAATATTTTTTTCAAGGTGGGCCATCTACTCATGTAGGGAGATCACATGCTCGTATGATAAAGAAGTTGGCCAAAGTCACAGAGGTAGTTATTTAACCTTCAAATGCTCCTACTAAACGATCATAAAATGAGAGTGATCCGCAAGCATCCAAGAAGAAAAGAGTGGAGGAGATTTTGGAAACCACTAGCAAAGGCCACCATATCTCTCCATCCAAGTTAGATATTCTAGAAGATGTTTTGAAACATCAATGTGTTGGCCATCAATGGGCTGAGAAGTTGGTGAGTTCATATTTTATTTTTTGTTTTATCTTTTAATAATCTCATAGGATATCCCACTTATAAAGCTTTTCTTTTTTTTTTTTAGTTAGTGCAACGTATGTGTCATCAAATTGAAATGACCAAGACCTAAAATGACTAGAATAATGTTATTTTAAAGGTCAAGTATCTCCAGGGATAGTACAAAAAGAAGTATGATAGTAAGAACAAGGAGATGAAGGCTGTGTAGGAGAATCTAGTTGGTACATGGTAGAATTAGCTACTATGGCAACTTGAGCCTCTTTATAGAATCAATAGATAGACCATTTATATATTGATTTAGTTGATGCATAGGAAGTAATCAACCAGCATGTTAATGATTAGCAGGTCCTTGAGGAGAAGATATGTAGCTATTGAAAGTAAAAAACAAGAGGCTCAACAATTTGTTATCTAAGAAGGAAGCTATGTCCACGTCAGAACAGCCACCTTCTAGAGTTATAGATGAATTCAAGAATTCTATTGCCTTTAAGATGATTTGTTGCAACTTAGTTTTCAAATCTATGCTTTTATATCATATGAGTTTTTGATGATACCAAAATATTATTGTGTTGATTATTATTTCTCCTAACACATATTTGAAAATTGTACTTATGTTATTTGTGTGTATAAATGTTTCAGAGAAATCATACTCTAGATTGCTGAAGACTTCAAGATATATTAGATTAGGGTTTCTTGTAATTGAAATATATACCTTTTTCTATTTTTTATTGAGTTTGAGAGAATGTGTGATTGTAATTGGGTAAGCATGAACACACACACTAGGGGAGTAAGTCAAAACTTATTTTTTAAAAACTAATTATACAGCATAATTATAAAATCATACTGAGCAATTTGACCTGAGATTTCCTCTATAAAGAAGTTAATTGAATCATGCATTAGAAAAATTTCAATTGTATTATTTGTATTGTACAAAATAAGTTCGTACAGACGACGTCCAGAGTACGAAATGGGCATGTACCAGTTCAACCATATGAATAGGTAAATTTTTTGAACTGTTCGTATTCTATAAAATTTGTTTCATACAAACGACATTTAGTGCACGAAATGGGCTCAAACATTTCATATCATACAAAGCATTATTTGATTTAACTAGTTTATATTGTACGATGTAGGGTTTGTACAGATGATGACCATAGTACGAAATAGGTTTGTACATAAATGCACTGGATAAACATGTTCATTTTTAATTATTTATAATATACAATGTCAGCTCATACATACGACTGATAGAGTACGAAATCAGTTTGTACATGATTCTATAAGAATTTTTTGAACTATTTGTACGTACAAAGTATGATCATACTGTGCGATCCAAATAAGTCCAACTTGAATTTTTTTGTTTTCTGGATGGTTTTTCTAGTCTCTCATATACAAGAGTCCTATAAAGTAACTGTCAATACTTCTTCTATGAATTTTCTCTAGAGAGTAAGAGTGAGAGTATTTTGGGAGAGTGTTTGATAGTGAGGATTGATAGATATTACAAGTGGAAATTGTGAAGGGTTCATATGATTGCCCAAATGTGAGGATCTCTTTATATGTTATTCTAATATTTGCCCAACTTCTTTAAAGGCTCTTGAGAAAATATCTTTGGAGAAGATCCAATACTCTGCCATCACCAAGAGGTTGAGAAAGGATGTTGGTACTCTACCATCACCAGGAGGTGAGAAAGGACATTAGTACTTTGTCATCACAAGGAGGGTGAGAAAGGATGTTAGTACTCTTCCATCACTAAGAGGGTAAAGAAGGATGACGGTACTCTATCGCACCGAGGATGTATGAAAGTGAGGTTAATTATAAGGGCTTATCTGCCTCACTGTGAGAGCAAAATGAGAGGTCCTTTAGTATAGTTTAATACCTGAAGAATGAGTCTTCAAGGAGTGGACGTAGGTATAGTTGGACCAAACAACTATAAAATTTGGTGTTATTTTATCTTTACTTTTTATGTTTTTTATTTTTTTTGTACATTTAATATTTATGGTTGAAAAATATTTTTGACAAAATTTTAATCATTGTGTAAAAACTTATATCAATTTTTTAAAAATTACCAAGATAATTTATAAATTATCAATTCACCTCCATCTTGGTTAACCTTGAGACAAATCTATTAGGTATAACAACTTATTTAAATTTTCTAGTGGTATCAAAGATTACTTTCAAAATTTAAGGTTTAGATTACATTTTGAAAATGATCATGGCTACTTTTCAAAACTATAACCCTTCTAAAGGATATTAAATTATTATACAACCATGGTTTGATAACATCCCCTTCGACTTTTGGAAAACTCGCATATTTATTTTTCTTCAATCGCTTGACTATCTCATATGGTTTTTAGTATATAAAGGATACACTAGACTAACTAGACTTATAAATGATATTATGACTAAAACACCTTTTATTGATTGGATAGTAAAGAAAAAACTTACCTCATTTAAATGAAAAGCATTTGAACAATTTTTCTATGTCTTAAAATCTGAAGACTATATGCGTGTTTCAACCTATAAAACTAGAAAAGAAATTTTGGATAGATTTTTCATAACATATGAAGGAACTAATGAGGTGCAATAATCGAGATTGAGCATTATACTATATGATTAATAACTATTTTATATGAAATCAAATAAATCAATCATTGACATGTATACTCATTTCACACAAATAGTCACCTCATTGCATGCTATAGGATGGGATCTAATGAATTCTGACAAAGTAAATAAATTTTTTTATTATTTACCTACTTCTTATGATGATAAGATAACCACCATAACAGAGTTAAAAGACTTAAATATTTATTTTATTTCCAATCTGCTTGGATCATTGATTACGAGTAAGGAGTGGCATAATGGTCGATTTATGCATGTGATAAGCAGAAGGAGAAAAATATCATATTAAAAATGGATGACTGAGTGAGTAATCAGTCCCAGCCTGAGGATGAAGATGGTATTCCCTTAATGACAAGGTAATTCAAAAGTTTTGTTAAAAGGAAGCAATAAATACATAAACATTGGAACAAAGGTAAATTCCACAAAAATACAAAAGCTTTAAATGATGTGATTTATTATGAATTCAGGAATCCTTGACATATTTAATCCAATTGCTTGAATATCCAAGCTAATCCTAGAAAGGAGAAGGTTGAAGAGAAAACTAATATTATGAAGGGCAAGAAGAGTTTACAAAGAGCATTCTAAGTGGACTTAGCTTCATATTCCTCAGAAATAGAAGCATAAGAGAAAGTCATAAACTAGTGCTTAATGGCACTCAAGCTTGATCAATCAGATCAAGACGAGGTATGTGATTTATCTTATGAAGAGTTATTTGAAGTTTCTGAGAAAATCTATATTGCATGTAGGAAACTCAAAAAGCTGCATGTTAAGTTGAACGTAAAATTTCAAATTTATAAAAAGAGCATGAAATCCTTTAGAATGATCAAGCATTAATTGATAACAATCATATAAAATTATTTGATGATTTAAATAAATAATATGAACTATTGAAATCATCGTATACTAAACTTGAAAATAATTTTAAAGTATTTATGGATGAATTAGATCAAAAAGAACACAAGTTAAGAGTTAACAATATTATTTTAGAAAGTGCTAACTCATATATTAAAGTGGAACTGAAAGATTTTGAGGAAAATAGGACACCCCGTATAGTTGAATAATTTTTCAATCCTAATCAGAAGCCTAAAATATCAAAACTTAGGAAAAGACAGTATAACTAACGTAAATTAATAATTTTTTTTCCTAGAGTTAAATGTTTTTCATGTGAAATGATTGGTCATATCTGTCACACTTGCATGATTCATAGTAGAAGACATCTAATATGGAGACCTAAGATACATAAAACATAACATATCAAACATGCATATATATTATTATTACCAAGAGGAGAACCTAAACTTGTTTGGGTTCCCAAGTCTAATATATCATTATTTTGTAGAATCACTCTCATACAAGATCTCATGAGAGATTTTAGTACCTGGACAGCGGATATTTGAAACATATGACTAGAGATATGACACAATTCATATCGCTAGAAGCCAGAAATTGAGGCAATGTTACACTAAGAGATAATACCAAAAGGAAAGTAGTAGGTACATGTATGATTAGGAACAAGAATAATTTTTTTATTAAAAATATATTATTTGTAGGAGGCTTAAAACATAATATGTTTAGTATTAGTTAGCTTTATAATAAAGGTTATAGTGTTAAAGTTTTTCTGATAAGTTATATTAAAAACTAAAATGGAATCGATATGTTGCTTATAAATAGGGTAAATAATGTGTACATGCTTGATTTAAAATTTGTTAAATCTTCTAATAATTTTTATCTCAAAATAATTACTAATGAATCATAGTTATGACATAGAAGACTTTGTCAACAAGCATGAAAAATCTTAGAAAGATTACTTGTAAATATTTAGTTAGAGAGATACTTAAACTAGACTTAACAAAGGATCATCTATGTGATGCATATCAATGAGGAAAATAGCTGAAGACCTTCTTTTATTTAATTAAGGATCCTAAAACTATCAAACTACTAGAAGTCCTATACATATATCTTTTTAGACCAGTTAGCACTGTAAGTCTAAGAGAAAAAGTTTTTGTCTTTGTAATAGTATATGCTTTTTTAAGATTCACTTGGATAAAATTCTTATTTTATAAGAATGATTCATTTGAGGAATTTAGAAGTTTTTTTACTTATATTCAGAGGAAATTAGGGTGTGAAATTTTATCAATTCAAAGTGATCTTAGAGGAGAGTTTGAAAATGGAAAATTTAAAGATTTTTGTAGAGAGCAAAGAATTGATCATAATTTTTCAGCACCTAGGACCCCTCAACAGAATGGGGCAGTCGAAAGAAAGGATAAAACACTAATAGAAGCTACTAGAGCCATGTTGGCGGAATGCTCACTTTCAAAATATTTTTGGGCTAAAGTGATTAGTATTGCTTACTATATTATGAATAGGGTGAATATTAGATCCAAATTAAATAAGACACCTTATAAACTTCTTAAGGGGAGCACACCTAATCATTTATATTTTCATATTTTTGGATGCAAGGTATTTATTTATAATAATAGCAAAACTCCTTTAAAACAATTTAATCCTAAATTTGATGAAGGAATTTTTTTAGGATATTTAAATGTTGGAAAATCCTATAGGATTTTTAACAAGAGAATTATGGTAGTTGAGGAGACCACACATATTATTCTTGATGAATATGATATTTTGGAAGAGCCAAAACTAGAAGAAGATCATATTGAAAATATCTCCCAAGGAATTAAAAAAACAAATTTGGAAGAGAATGTTGAATCAGAAAACCCTTTACCTAGAGAATAGAATTATTCTAAGAATCACCCTAAAGAATTGATTTTAGGTGAACATAGTGAGAGTGTTAGGACTAGGCATGGACTTATCAAACAAGTGAACCATTCTACCTTTATATTGATGGTTGAGCCCACTTATATAAATCAAATACTTTCAGATGAATTTTGGATTTTGGCCTTGTAGGAAGAATTGAATTAATTTGTTAGAAATAATATTTGGGAATTAATTGAAAGGCCAAAAGATTAAAGTATTATTAGAACTAAATGGGTAATCAAAAATAAAAAATAATGATTCAGGTGTTGTGATTAGAAACAATAAAGGATTTGTGGCCAAGGGGTATAATCAAATAAAATAGATTAATTTTGAAGAAACTTTTGCCCCTATAGGTAGACTTCAAGAGATAAAGGTTTTTCTAGCCTCTATCTATTTTAAAGATTTTAAATTGTATCAAATGGATATTAAGAGTGCATTTGCTAATGGGGTGATATAAGAGGATATTTATATTGAACAACATCAAGGTTTTAAAAATTTAAAATTCCCAAATCATATGTTTAAATTGAAAAAGGCATTATATGGATAAAAATATGCACCTATGGCTTGGTATGAGAGGTTAAGCACTTTCCTATTAGAGAGATTATTTATTAAAAGAAGTGTGGACACCAATCTCTTTTTGGAAAGGATAGGAGATGACATACTCATTGTTCAAATATATATTGATGATAACTTATTTGGGTTTACCAATAAAAATCTTTGTGATGATTTTTCAAAAAAATTAAGTAGTGAATTTGAAATGTATTTGATAGGAAAATTGAGTTATTTTATTAGTTTTAGCATAAAGCAAATTGAGGAAGAAACATTTCTTTGTTAGTCATAGTATATTAAGGTCATCCTATAGAAATAGGAAATGAATAATGCTAAACTAGTGACTACACCAATGAATTCCTTGGTATAGTTAGATAAGGACTCTATAAGAAAATTTATTAATAAAAAAATTTAGAAAAATAATTGGATCATTACTTTACTTGACTACTAGTATAACAGATATCATGTTTAGTATTTGTTTATGTGCTAGATTTAAATTTGATCCAAAGGAATCATATTTGACACTAATTAAAAGAACTTTGAGATAACTTTTAGGAACTCAAAACTTAGGGATATAGTATCCTAAACACAACTCTTCTTTTAAAATTATTTGATATTATGATTCAGATTTTATAGGATGTAGTGTTGATCGAAAAGTACTTCTAGAACTAATCAATTCATAGGAAACCCTTTAGTTTCTTGGTTTAGTAGAAAACAAAGTTTAGTATCCCTTTCTACTGTTAAAGCAAAATATAGTACCTTAGGTAGTTGTATGGAAAAAGTTCTTTAGTTAAATTAATAATTAATTGACTTAAGATTTTCTATTGGCACTATTCTTATTTTTTGTGATAATATAAGTTCCATATTGATATTAGACATCACTTCATTTGAGATCATATGGCTAAAGAAGTTTTTTAATAACATGATGTTGCTACTGAGATCAACTTGCAGACATTTTCATAAAATTACTGGCTTTTAAAATATTTAGCACCTTAAGAACCAAATTATTTGTGACTGATCTTAAAACTTAAATTAAATATCTACAAATTTGATTTTAATATATTGGTGAATTTGTTTTTTATTAGGTTGTTTATTAGAGTTTATACATTTGTATGATTTTTATTTTATTTATTTTTAGTTATTTTTATTTTGTTAATTTTGTGTTTTTTTAGTTTTTCTTTTTCATAGTAGCATGTCATCGGATCTTGAGTGTTTGGTATTTGAAAAGGTTATATGTTTATCATGTTTTGTTTTAAGTGTTCTCTTCATACTATGTGAAATTGTTTGTACTGTACGAATTATGTACCGTATACATGATATTTTTCTGTGTTGAGTATGCAAGACTGAGTTTTTCAATATATATTATATTGTATGATGTCTTCATTAACTATATAATTTAGTCTTTTTTATTTGTATGATTGGGGATAGTTTTAAAAAATTTATGTCATTTTTTAGATCATACGTACAAAATTTTATTTCGTCTATACGATCATGTTGTTAGTTTCTCATGTGGATGAACCTAATCGTCATAAATTAAACTTTAATTTTCTAATTCGCAGATGAACAGGTATTTGTTTATATGATTATTTGGTTAAAAATATTATATGAAATGATTCCCAAGAATGGTGTTTTATGAAAATTCATTTCATTTTTGGGCATTTCTATTCATATGCACGAAATATTTTTCATCCCATATAATTTTACAATCGTACGTACGATAACAATTTCATATTGTATGATGGGTCATTTTTTCTCTAAATTAAAGTTCTTGTATAAGTTTTTTTTTCACATTCTTATTTAATTCCTAACCTTCTAGAGTCCAAACTTTAAGAATGGCCAGTAGTAGCAAACATCCATGCACTTCTAAGGGCTCGTCCTCATGATCTGGTAGAGATGGCAACTTCTTCTATATGAAAAATGAGGAAGCTTTTGATCGGTATGTTGTAGCCAAAATTACCCCATTTTGACTCCTCATTCAAAGTGACATTAAATTCTCTATATGCCACTTTTTTCCTTAACCTAGTTTTCCTTTATCCTTACCTTGATTTATATCTACCATCAAGAAACTTTTCAAACTTTTCTTGCAAACATGAAGTTAAACCAAGATTAAACCAGGATTTCCTATTATATCTTTAAGCAATATGTTGAGATAACTAAGGATGATCTAGGTAACTTTCTTTAACTTAGAACCCAAGAAGTTATAGCACACAGCTTAACCTTTAGAACAAATTTTGATTGGTCAAAATTAAACTAGACTCTCAGAGGCACTGCAAAAGTAAGCTCTCTATCTCATGTGTACACTCTTAACCAAAATGACAGGATCATCCAACATGTCTTGAGAACCTCTATCATTCCTAAAGCTAAAGATCTTATAAATTTGACTCCTCTTTTTTCCACTGTCACATACTTGATAATGACTGAAACTCCTTTTGATGAAGCCCAACTTATCATGGAATACATTTACAAACTTTTTGATATTGGACTTCCTTATAATAGGAGGAAGGAAAATGAGGCATTAAGACACTTAGTTGCCGTATATTTTAGAGAAAAAGTACAACCTAATCCATCTTGATCCACCAACTGAACTTGCTATTTTCTTTATGTTGCAAATCTGATTTTAAAGAATATAATTTTGATGATAACAAACATTTCTGTTTTTCTACGACTATCTTACATACTAACGTTTTAGGTCCACAAAATCAAATTGCAAATCGAACCAACTCAAGATTGGATAGATTAGGATTTAGTCAGCTTGTAATGTATGTTAAGTGTCTTTTATGTTTTCTTGAGTCCATTGTAACATTATGGGTCCTAATGCTAAGTAAGTTTACACTCATACACTTGAAAAAAATATGTTTGTTTGATTAGTGTTTTATATTTGGATCACATCATCCAGGACGATCCAAAATTTATCCTAGACGATTAGTTAAAAATAAAAACCATAATTAGGGCATTCATCCTAGTTAAGGCAACCGCAATTAAGTGAATCTTCCTAGATGATATTAGGATCATCCAAGATAATAGGCTGAAATAAGAAAGAATCAACCGTCAGATATATTTAAGCATGTTTTATTTTTGGACATCCTCCAGGATAGTATCCTTAACGATGGAGAGAAATTATACCTAAATTAATATGGTAATTAAGGAAAGACTTTAAGGTTTGATTGCTCAATCATATCATCTTAGATGATTGCATGATCATCCGGGACAATTGGTTCATAAACCTTAGTTCTTCCTGGAAGATCCATAATCAGCCCGGATTCATTCAAGGCGATGCTCTAGATGATATACACTGAATTTAACTAATCATCTGGGATGATCATGAAATTAACTTGGATGATCACTTTTTTTTTTTCATTATCCATACATATACTTAGGGTGATGTTCTGGATGATATTCATCGTTTTGTACTAATTAGCCTGGACGATCATGAGATCGTCCTGGATGATCTAGTTATTTTTCTTTTGTCTAGACATCCATCAAGGGCGATGGTTGGGACAATATTCGACAACATGAACTAAATGTATATGACGATATCCTATCATCTTGGATGATATGAATAAAGTAACCTTCTAATCATCCAGACTCTTATAAATCGTCCTGACTGATTGAGCTAAATTTGAAATGATCTTATTGGATGATCGAATCATGGATAATATTTAATGATTAGTATCTAATTAGGACTAATTTGGAGCCATTGTTTAAAATATATCTTATTTTCTCAAATGATGATCTTTTGCTACTATTCTGACCTGAGAGAGCCAAGAAAAGAGGGAGAGCAAGAGAGAGAGAGAGAGGATCATGTGAGGGAGAGTTTGTGAGGGGTTTCATAACAAGTATTCTAGTCTTCTTCTTTGGTCATCATCCCTGGTTCCTTGGAGGTTTAAGAGAGGACTACTTCAACAACTGATCAAGGTTCTCTTCCTGCTTCTAGAGGAAGCAACAGGAGTTGGGTTCTCTGTCTGCTTCAAGTTGAAATAAAAGGAGTTAGGTTATCTTCCTGCTTCAAGAGGGAGCAAAAAGAGTTAGGTTCTTTGCCTCACTGGGGTCAATGGAAATGAATTTTTATATGGGCTTCTCCACCTTGCTGTGCGGGCAAAAGGAGAGACATTGAGTTTAGTGCAATACTCGGAGGAGAGGCTCCAGGGATTTGATGTCGGTCAAGTTGACCGAACCACTATAAAATCTGGTGTGTTATTTCTTATTATTCTTCCGCATTTAATTTCTGCACTTCATTTCTCTTATGGTGAATCTTGGTTTGGTTGTGTTTATATTTTTCTTTAGAGAAAATTTTAAATATCAATTCACCCCCTCTTGGTTAGCCCTGGGACTAATTCATAAGGGCTTAACATACCTAACAATCTTTCAAGTGGTATTAGAGCAGGATTCATAAAAATAAGTTTTGAAAACTTTTAAATTTTGAACAATGGCTAACTTTGGTAATCGTAATATTGCGGAAGAGTATTTTATTTCTGACCCCCTTTGTTTGATAATATTCCTTTTAATTTTTGGAAAACTTGCATGTCTATGTTTTTCTAATCGATTGACTATCGCATGTGGATTCTTGTTAAGGATTGTTATTTACTTCTGTCTCGTGAAATTAATGGCATTAAAACTGAACTTCCTTTTACTGAATAAAATTTTGATGATAGGGATTTAGCATAACTGAATGCAAAATATTTAAAATGTTTTTTCTATGCTTTGAAATAAGAAGATTATATGCTTGTTTCATCTTATGCCACTGATAAAGAAATTTGGGATAGATTGTGTATTACATATGAATGAACAAATAAAGTTAAGCAATTTAGGTTGAATATTTTATTGCATGACTATGAATTTTTTTGTATGAAACTTATTGAATCGACTTATGACATATATACTTGGTTCACTCAAATTGTCACATCATTGCATGCCATAGGAAGAGAACTCACGAATTATGAAAGAGTAAATAAAATTTTAAGATGCTTGCCATCTTCTTTTGATGCTAAGATTACTGCAATTACTAAATCTAAGGATTTGAATACTTATTCTTTTGATAACTTACTTGGGTCACTCATTGCTTACGAAGAAGGGGTGAACCAAAGACAACTTGATGCAGGTGAAGAAGAAGGAGAAAAATGTAGCGATGAAAGCTAACAATATGGATATAAATTCTTTCGAGTCTAAAAGTGATGATGTTTCCTTCATCACTAAGAAATTTAAAACCTTTCCGAGGAAGAATCACAAGCATCATCAGAAATGGAAAAAATATAAGAATAAAAAAATTTTAAAAAGTTCTTATGATGTTATTTGTTTTGAATGCAAGAAGTCTGGACATATTAAAGCTGATTATCCTACACTTAAGGATCACTCAAGTAAGAAGAAGGGTGAGGAGAAACCCAAGTTCAGGAAGGACACGAAGCAATTCCAAAAGACATTTTGGGCGGATTCTGCATCTGACTCCTTCGAAACTAAAGCGCAGGAGGAGACTATAAATTTATACTTGATGGGGGGTGATCACCTTGGTCAATCTGACCAAGAAGAGATATTCAAACCAACTTATGATCAATTACTTAAAGTTTATGAACAAATTCATGCATCTTGTAAGAAACTTAAGAAATCGCATGCTAGTTTGAAATTGTAGTTTTTGAATTTGCAGAAAGAGATGAAATTTTATTGAAAGATCACTCCCTAATTGATAGCAATCATATGTCATTACTTGATGAGTTTGATGAATTAAATAAAAAGTATTCTGAGTTGGTTATTAAGCATGATTCATTGAAAGCATTCTACACCTCACTTGAAACTGATTATAAAATATATATTGAAGAAGCTGAAAGTAGGGAGCACTATTTAAGAGTTGATAATACTATTTTAGAAAGTGTAACTCAAGGTTTAAAGCTGAATTTAAAGCACTTGAGGGAAATAAGACTACACCCACACCTGATCCAAAGACAAAATCTTGGAAGAGGCACTGTAACACGAATAGATTAGTAAACCCTTTTCCTGATGTTAGATATTTTTCATGTGGCATGCTAGATCACATTTCAAACTTTTGTATTGTTCACCATAGTACACATTGAGTGTGGGGACCAAAATTTCATGATCCACATCATAACACACGTGCATTGCATTCTTCCTTCCATAAGAAGGGACCCAATCTTATTTGGGATCCTAAATCTGATATTTGATGATTTTGTAGGTTTGCTCTTACAAAAGGCCTTGTGAGAGCATATGATACTTGGACCGCAGAGGCTCATGACTCATAATGGCATAAACTTTCTTATTAATAAATTCTAATTTACATGTTTTCAACTTTATTACTCGTTGTTATTTTCTATTCTTTCTGTTTAGTTTTGAGTGTTGATTTTTTATTCTCTATTATTTTGTAGTATTTTTATTTATGATGTTCTCTTTTTGTTTTTCTTTTTGGTCTTAGCTGAAATGTTATTTTATGCCTATTTTTTTGTTTTTAAAAAATTTGTATTCAATGTTTTACATCTCTAAATCAATGAAAGCGAGAAACACTGTTGATTGTTTCCCTCCCTCTAACCTCTTTTAGTGGTGTAATTTTTTTTTCTAAACAAAATTCTATCTCAAATTAATAACTGGACCATGCGATTGAGATCTTTTCTATCCTGTTATAATAATATATCTTATATATATAATATTTAAAGTATTTATATTACTTTCAAATTCTTTGAAATCTTGTCATTGCAATTATCATATGAATTTGATTATGTTTATGATTTATTTTTTCCTATATTAGAGAGTGAGTTTTTCTCCTCTAATGTCTAGAAGATATACTCACAATTGAGAGTATCTAAGAGTTTCAAAAGGGATCTTGCTTGAGAAAATGTCAAGGTCATAAAATGAGCCCAAAAAAAAAAATAAAAAAATTCACAATGACCACAAAAAAAAAATAAAAGATACACAAAGTGTATCAAAAATCAAAAGATAATTAAAGTGTGCCAAACAATTGATAAGAGGTATAAAATGAGCCCACAAATGATAATCTTATTTCTGTTTCAAACCATTAAATCTTAGAAGAATTCATGTGTCACTTAATATTTTCAAAGGCTTAATTTCGAATTTTGCGATTGTAATAAATTACTTTGATATATTATTCTATAAGATATTTTTTGAAACCAAGTTTTGAATGGATCTCTTTTTCTTATCAAATTGGTTTTTGTGAGTTAGGTCTTTTGTTTTCAAAAGATGACTTTGCCTTGAAAGAAGTTATAGCAAGGGATATCAGGATCAGCTATTCTATCCTTTTTTGGATTTCGACTATGTTAACTCATTGTTCTTATAAATTTTTAAATTCAATCTTATAGAGACTTTATTATATTCATGCCTTGATAAAAAAAAATTTGCTTTCATTCTTCATTTTTGTCTTATGATGTCAAAAAGGGGAGTAGTGGGCTGTGGTTGAGTTGTTTCATCATACTATTTTACTTATGTTTGTACTTTATTTAGTTTTAATTATTTGATTGTTTGTCATCATCAAAAAGGGGTAGATTGTTGCAAATCTGATTTCAAGAAATATAATTTTGATGATATCAAACATTTCTATTTTTCTACTACTGCCTTGCCTACTAATATTTTAGTTCCACAAGATCATATTATAAATCAAACCAGCTTAAGATTGGATATATTAGGACTAAGTAAACTTATAATGTACGTTAACTGTCTTTCACCTTTTTTTGTATCCATTGTAATATTGTGGGTCATGATGCTAAGTAACCTTGCACACACACACCTCAAAAAAAAGTTTGTATGTTTGATTAGTGTTTTTTATTTTGATCACATCAACTGGGATGATCCAAAAATCATCTTAGATAATCAATTAAAAAATGAAACCTTTATTAGGGCATGCTGGTTAAGGCAGCCATAGTTAAGCTAATTGTCCTGGATGATATTAGCATCATCCGGGATGATAGGCTCAAATAAAAAAGAATCAATCGGCAGATCTATTTAGGCATGTTTTATTTTTGGACATTGTCTTGGGCATCATCCTGGATGATGCTGTGCAATTATACCTAAATTAATATCATAATTAAGAAAAGCATTTAAGTTTTGAATGCTCGATCATATCGTCCTAGAAGATCACAGGATCATTAGGGACGATCAGTTCACAAACCTTAGTTCTTCCTAGATGATCCATAATCAGCCTGGCTCCATTTAGGGCAATACTATGGATGATATGTACTAAATTAAACTAATCATCTAGGATGATCATGAGATCAGCTTGAATGATCAAGTTATTTTTTTATCATCCAGACATCCATTCTAGGTGATGTTTTGGATGATATTCATCATTTTATACTAATCGACCTAGATGATCATGAGATCATCCTGGATGATCTAGTTATATTTCCATTATGCAGATATCCATCCAGGATGATGGTCTAGATGAAATTCAATGATTTGAACTTAATGTACAAGATGATATCCTATCGTCTTAGATGATCTGAATAAAGTAACCTTCTAATAGTCCAAACTCTTCCAAATCATCCTGGCAGATTGAGCTAAATTTGAAATGATTGTACATAACAAATCAAAAGATTGCCCTGGATGATATTTAACGATAAGTTGCTAATTAGGGCTTATTTGGATCCCTTGATTAAAAAATCTCTTATTTTCTCAAAAGATGATCTTTTATGAGGGGGAGTTTATGATGAAATTACTAAATGACAAGAGGGGGGGGGGGTGAATTGTGAAAATCTTTTTCTTAATAAAAATAACCCTAAACAAGAGTTCTAATTTGTTATTTTTGAAATTCTACAACAAAATTAAGCAATTTTTTTTCCACAAATTTCACCATGCAATAGTTATGAAAATTAAATGCAAGTAAAAAGTAAATGACGATAAGGAAAAAATACACCAAGAATTTTTATAGTGGTTCGGTCAAAATATGACCTACGTCCACTCCCCAGAGTCCTCCGTTCTGGGATTTTCACTATCAAAATAGTTCTCCTTTTGCCCCCCTCGGCAAGGCGGAGAAGCCTTTACAAACCTCCCTTTCACCAACCCGGCGTGGCGGAGTGCCAAATTCTGTTTTCGCCCTCCTGGCGACGGCAGAGAACCTTCTCATTTTTCTCCCTCTTGGAGAAGGCAGAGAACCTCGAGGTAACGGATGTAGATGAGCCTTTCCCTTAGAGATCCTCCCTCAAATCCTTCTAGGGCCACAGGAGGAGCAAGATGCAGCAAGCTTGGAGCAACCGTGTGACCTCCCTCACACCTCTTCTCCCTCACAACACTCACCTCCTCCTTCCTCTCTCAACCCTCAAGAATTTCTCTAGAGCTCTCTCCCTTGGAATCCCTCTCTAACCACGTTCACCCCCTCTATGATTCTTACTGAAAAAGGACTTGATTGACATCTAAAACGGGCTCCAAAAACCTCTAATTTCAAAAGTAGCCGTTATTGTTCGTACAGTATGATGCAACATCGTACAGTACGATATGTATAAACAGACGTTGTCCTGGTACGAAGATGTACGAACAGATCAAAACAATTCATACTGTACGATATAATATCATATGGTACGATGCACAAAACACTATTCGTACAGGTCGATGGTCTGGACGATCAGATGTCGTCTCTGTTCATCGTATGGTATGATTACTATCGTACAGTACGATGTTCAAAAATTAATTAGGCCTAGATTACATGCACTAATTACAGGTTTATTTAAGTAAGTATTAAAAATAGATCATCCAGTACGAACACGTTCGTACAGTACGAACGGCGTAAAATCACTTACTCAAATTAAACTATGGCTATGGTTTTGGATCTGAACATATCATACAGTACGAATATATTCGTACAATACGATCTATTCACAGTATCGTCCACATAGCTCTGATCGTACGGTACGAATTAAAATCGTACAGTTCGATCTCCAGAGAAGAATTTCTATGACATTTTTCATTTAAAAACAAACTCTCCCCCTGTGTGTGTGCATGGTTGCTCTTACTCTTATGTATTTTGTGGCCAGACTGAATAAAATAAAATAAAATAAATAGAAAAATATAATGTTTGACTCATACTCCTATTCTACCCTTTCTTGAGTCTTCCTTTCGTCCTGAGTCACTTGTGATCTTCCTGAAATGTTAGTACTCAAGGACAATAGCAAATAAAATAGTATTCAATGAAAAGTTGTTCCAAAACACTCATTATTTGGCATCATCAAAATCTCAAACTCGGAGTAATGGGTTGCAACAATCTCCCCCTTTTTGATGATGTCAAATAATTTGTTGCAAGTGAGTACGAAAAGCATTTCTTTTGTTTTTTTTTTTTTTATTTATATTTTTTTATTATTATTTTTTTTAAGCAAACACAAGAAAAAAAATAGAATAACAAAAGCAAGTGCAAAACAAAAGGAATGCATTTAGATAACAGGCACAACAACAGGTACAACAAACTTCTCCCCCTTTTGACAGCACAAAAAGGAGGAGCAATTAAAGCAAAAAGCAAAAGAAGAAAAAACTACAATGCAAACACAAACAATCTAAGCAGACGGGTCCTGATCTGGTGGTGGTGGAGGGGGATTTGATTGAAAATATTGAAATAGAGCATCGAAGCGGTGATCAATTGCAGTGAAACGTTCTCGAAACCACTGCATATCAGACTCGTGTTGCTGATTTTGTTCTTGAATATGCATGTCGAGACGAGTCTGCAGCTGGTTGAAGCGGGCGACTAAATCATCTTTAGGGTGTGCTGGTGCTGGTGCAGGTGCTCGGGGTGCGGCATGGCGTCGTGGTCGAGCTGGAGCTGCGGCTGGGGCATCTTCTCCTTCTTCTTCATCAAAGACTGGATCTTCAGGCTCATGTCCCCGATGAAAGAGAATACAGAAGGAAGCATCCGTATAAAAAATTGGAAGAATGTCAGGTTCACCAGGGTAGGTCAATTGATATTTATTGTGGAGGATATATCCGTCGGGTGGTAGGTAGACGAACAAAAGTCATGTGGTGAATATAGTTGCTAATTAAATCGACCTCATCAAACTTAATATTGAACATAATAAGATAGGTAGTGACAGACAAGGTAGGGGTCAGATTGATACGGTCGCCACCTTTGTGTATGATTGTGGTTCGAAGAACATGTTGAATTATACGGGCATTTCGAGTTAAGGATTGAACAAGAGGTTGGTGTTGATGAAAAGCAGTATTCCTAAGGACTCTATTTACATCGCTCCAATCAAATTCATCGGTATGAATCGAGCGAACCATAGGTCCTTCAGTGGATAGCCCAATATATTGGGCGATATCGGCTTTAGTGATCTCAATGGTGCAGCCACAAACAAAATAGTGAAAAGTGGTGTTGTCGACGGTGTAGGTGAGGTTGGCGAGAAATTCAAAAAGAAGTTTAGAATTATATGGAAACGCCAGGGTGAGTAGGAATTGGAAGGTGGTGGAAGCAAAGAGGCCCATTACCTCGAAATTGAGAGCAGTCTGATTAAGCATTTTTGAAGGGGAAATTTTGCAGGCTTTATATCGGTGGTAGGCTTCCTCATTTTCAGTATTCAGGAAACGATCAGGTTGGCGACTCAATGAGGATGAGCTTCCAGCAGTCATCCGACCTCGCTTAGACATTGCAATAGGGCACGAAAACGAGTGAAGGAGTGAGTGAGGAGAGGTTTGAGTGAAAAGAACGACCTAGGCAAGGGTACTTATAGGAAATTTTGGAAATCGTACAGTACGATCTAGAATCGTACAATACGATAGACAATCAATATTCTGACTGCTCGTTTTGGGAAAAGGCAGTCAAATTGTACAGTACGATAGGTATCTTATAGTACGATCAGGCAAATTTCGATCATCCCGAGGCCTCAGTACGACTTTTGACCAAAAGTTTCGTACTGTACGAACAGGTGTATCGTACAGTATGACACATAATAAATATCGTACCAAACAGCTTTAACTCAAATTTGTCCTTTGTGCTGATGTGGATCGTACCGTACGAAACAGAGGTATCGTTCAGTACAATACTCAATAATGTCGTACCAACCGGATTTAATTCGTCTCAATCCGTTGCTGACGTGGATCGTATTGTACGAAGAAGAGATATCGTACAATATGGTAGGCAATTATGCGGGAAGATTATCGTACAGTACGATGTACATTATACAGTACAATGAACAGAGCTGAAATCTGCTTGTTGGGGGACATTGAGATGTATCGTACAATACGATGTAGGTCGTACAGTATGATGAATAGTCAATGCAGAGTTTTGGTGAGGTGAGTGTGTGATGATCAGGAGCACCCCTAAAAAATTTGTGTTTTGTTGTTGTTGTTTTTTTTTTTTTTTTGCTTTTTTTTTTATGCGGTTATATCTATGACACCTAATCTAGTCCTCAAGGTGCTAAAGGTGTCGAAAGCTAAAGGTTTTGTGAATATGTCTGCCAATTGATCTCCTGTAGCGATGTGATATAATTCTATATCTCCCTTAGCGATGTGATCTCTAATGAAATGATGTCTAATGTCTATGGGTTTCATTCGAGAGTGTTGAATTGGATTCTTAGAGATACAAATTGCACTTGTGTTGTCACACATGATCGAGATGGTTCCAACAGGTAGTCCAAGATCAAGAATTTGTTGTTTTAACCATAGAACTTGTGCAACACAACTTCCTACTGCAATATATTCTGCCTCGGCTGTGGAAAGTGCTACTGAGTTTTGCTTCCTATTGGACCAAGAAACTAATGATTGTCCGATGAATTGGCAGGTACCAGAGGTGCTCTTTCTATCTATTCTACATCCTGCAAAGTCAGAATCTGAGTACCCTAGGATTTCAAAGGAAGTGTTGTGTCTGGGATACCAAATTCCTAAGTTTGGGGTGCCTAGTAGTTATCTAAGAATTCTTTTAATAGCAGTTAAGTGAGACTCTTTAGGATCGGCTTGGAAACAGGCACAAAGGCACACACTAAACCTTATGTCTGGTCTACTGGAAGTCAGGTAAAGAAGGGATCCAATCATTCCTCTATATTTTTCTGATATAATGATTTTCCACTAGGATCCTTATCTAATTGGATTGTCGAATTCATTGGGGTGTTCATGGGTTTTGCACTATCCATTTCATATTTCTTTAAAATATCCTTAATATACTTTGATTGGCTAAGAAAAGTTCAATTATCCATTTATTTTACACTAAAGCCAAGAAAGTAATTAAGTTCTCCCATCATGCTCATTTGAAACTCATTAGTCATTGTTTTTGAAAATTCATCACATAAGTTTTTATCCGAAGATCCAAACAAGATGTCGTCCACATATATTTGAACAATGAGAATTTCTTCTTTGACCTTTTGTAAAAAGAGTGTAGTATCTACACTACCCTTTTTAAATCCTTTATCCAAAAGAAATGAGCTAAGCCTTTCGTACCATACTCTAGGTGCTTGCTTTAATCCATATAGTGCCTTCTTTAATTTAAATACATGGTTTGGAAATTGTGAACTTTCAAATTCGGGGGGTTGCTCAACGTAGACATCTTCCTTAATTACCCCGTTCAGAAATGTACTCTTTACATCCATTTGATATAACTTAAAGTTCTTGAAGCAAGCAAAAGCTAAGAGCACTCTTATGGCTTCTAATCTAGCAACCGGGGCAAAGTTTTCTTCAAAGTCTATCCCCTCAATTTGGTTGTACCCCTTAGCTACTAGTCTTGCTTTATTCCTTATTATTGTTCCTGAATCATTCACCTTATTCTTTGAGACCCATTTTATTCCAACAACACTGTGTTCTTTAGGTCTCTTGACTAACTCCCAAACGTCATTTCTGGTGAATTGGTTCAGCTCTTCTTGCATTGCTAGAATCCAAAATTCATCTCCTAAGGCTTGATCTATACTTGTGGGTTTTATCATAGAGATGAATGCTGAGTGACTAACCTCCTTCCTAAGTCCATGCCTAGTTCTTACACCTTCTGAAGGGTCTCCTAAAATTAACTCTTTAGGATGACTAGAAGAATATCTCCATTCTCTAGGCAAAACTTCCTGAGGTTCGACCCTTTCTCCTAAGGTCATAGTCTCTACTCCTTGAATTGCCTCTATTTCATCATCTTCAATTTTAGATTCTGAGGGCTTATCTGATTCATCAAATACCACATGAGTGGATTCTTCAACTACAAGGGTTCTCTTATTAAAAATTCTATAGGCCTTACCTATAGAAGAATAACCTAAGAAGACACCCTCATCAGACTTGGGATCAAATTTTCCTAAGGGATGTTTACCATTAGTTAGGATGAAGCACTTACACCCAAAGAAATGTAAATGTGAAAGATTTGGTATCCTACCCTTAAGGAGTTCATATGGATTTTTATTCAGCTTCGATCTAATGTTTACTCTGTTTAAAACATAACAGGCTGTGTTGACTGTTTCTGCCCAAAAGTATCTAGGAAGGGTATACTCTGCTAACATTGCCCTAGCAGCTTCTACCAAAGTTCTATTCTTCCTTTCTGCTATGCCATTTTGTTGGGGTGTTCTAGGGGCTGAGAAATTGTGTTCTATTCCTATCTCTTGACATAATGACTCAAACCTATCATTTTGGAACTCTCCACCATGATCGCTATGGATTGTTGATATTTCACAACCTAATTTTTGTTGAATCCATGTGGAGAATACTTTAAATTCCTCAAAAGACTCATTTTTGTGTGCTAAGAATCTTACCCAAGTAAATCTAGTGAAGTCATCTACAATCACAAATCCATAATTCTTTCCACCTAGACTGGCTGTACTAACAGGTCCAAATAAGTCCATGTGTAGAATTTCTAGTGGCCTAGAGGTGATCACATCTCTAATTGAGTGAAAGGATGATTTGACTTGTTTTCCTAATTGGCAAGCATCACATAAGTGATCCTTGGTAAAGTCTAACTTAGGTACACCTCTAACTAGGTTTTTTTGAGTGATGTTTCTAAGAGTTTTCATACTAGCATGGTATAGTCTCCTATGCCATAGCCACGAGTCATCAACTTTTATTTTCAAACAGAATGATTTTGAGCTATCAATGCAATCAAGGTCTAACATGTAAACATTGTTCATTGGTTTTCCTTCTAAAATTATTTCATCAAATAAACTAATCAGACATCTATCAGTAAAAAATTTAATGTCAAAACCTTTGTCACACAATTGACTAATGCTAAGTAAGTTATGCTTTAAACCATCAACTAATAAAACATTTTCAATTAAAAAATTCTTAGTATTACCAATGATACCTGAGCCTATCACTTTCCTGGTAGTGTTGTCTCCCAATGTTACTTTGCCTCTAGTTTTGGTCTCCAATAGGATGAACTTCTTCATATATCCAGTCATGTGTCGCGAGCAGCCACTATCCAGGTACCACATGCTCTCACTAGGTCTTTTGTGAGAGCATCCCTCGTCTTGATCCGATTGATCAAGGTTATCGTTAGCCATAAGACACAAATTAGTTACCTCCTCCTCTGCTTCTTCCTCTGACGATTCTGAGGCAGAGTCGGCCCAAAAAGCATTTTGTGTCCTCATCTTTCCTTTCATGTATTTGGCTTTCTCATCACCTTTCTCCTTAGCAGGTTGTCTCTTCAGATTGGGGCAATCGGCTCGAAGGTGACCTGGCTTCCTACATTCAAAATAGATTGTATTAGATGAAACCTTATTGGACCTTGAGCTCTTACCTTTATTCCAGTTGTTCTGATGACGCTTATGTTTTCTCTTCAGGAAATTTTTGAACTGTCGGGTCATCAGTGCAATCTCATCGTCTTCCTCCCCTGTAGAGCTTTCACTTTCTGAGTTGCTAGCTTTTAATGCCACCATCCGCTCCTTTTTCTTTTCACCTGCATCACTTTGCCTTTGGCTCACTCCTTGCTCGTATGCAATGAGTGACCCAAGGAGGTTATCAATAGAATAAACATTAAGATCTTTGGACTCAGTGATAGCAGTTATCTTAGCATCACAGGAACTAGGTAGGCATCTAAGAATTTTATTCACTTTCTCAGAATTTGAAATTTCTCTACCTAATGCATGCAAGGATGTCACGATTTGGGTGAACCTAGTGTACATGTCAGAAATTGTTTCGCTAGGTTTCATACGAAATAATTCATAATCATGCAGTAGAATGTTAAGCCTAGACTGTTTTACTTCGTTTGTTCCTTTGTATGTAATGCACAGTCTATCCCAAATCTCCTTTCCAAAAACACAAGTAGATACTCTCATATAGTCCTCAGATTTCAATGCACAAAAAAAGCAGTTTAAGCACTTAGCATTCAGTTGGGCTAACTCGTTATCCTCATTGCTCCATTTAATAAAAGGTACATGAGTTTTCAAACCATTAACAATTTTAAACGGTGCAACATACCCATCATTTACTAACATCCACTTGCGGTAATCTATAGATTGCAAAAATGTAGACATTCTAATTTTTCAGAAATCAAACAGAATGTTATCAAAAAGTGGTGGACGAGTTATTGAATAACCCTCTGCAGTGTTACGATTACCAAAATTCGACATGATCATTTTTTCAAGGTTTTCTAAAACACTATTTTTAAAAAACAAGCTCTGATACCAATTGAAATTACTAAATGACAAGAGGGGGGGGGGGGGGAGGGTGAATTGTGAAAATCTTTTTCTTAATAAAAATAACCCTAAACAAGAGTTCTAATTTTTTTTTGTTATTTTTGAAATTATACAACAAAATTTTAAGCAATTTTTCTTCCACAAATTTCACCATGCAATAGTTATGAAAATTAAATGCAAGTAAAAAGTAAATGACGATAAGGAAAAAACACACCAAGAATTTTTATAGTGGTTCGGTCAAAATATGACCTACGTCCACTCCCCGGAGTCCTCCGCTCTGGGATTTTCACTATCAAAATAGTTCTCCTTTTACCCCCCTCGGCAAGGCGGAGAAGCCTTTACAAACCTCCCTTTCACCAACCCGGCGTGGCGGAGTGCCAAACTATGTTTTCGCCCTCCTGGCGACGGAAGAGAACCTTCTCATTTTTCTCCCTCCTGGAGAAGGCAGAGAACCTCGAGGTAACGGATGTAGATGAGCCTTTCCCTAGGAGATCCTCCCTCAAATCCATCTAGGGCCACAGGAGGAGCAAGATGCAACGAGCTTGGAGCAACCGTGTGACCTCCCTCACACCTCTTCTCCCTTACAACTCTCACCTCCTCCTTCCTCTCTCAACCCTCAAGAATTTCTCTAGAGCTCTCTCCCTTGGAATCCCTCTCTAACCACGTTCACCCCCTCTATGATTCTTATTAAAAAAGGACTTGATTGACATCTAAAACGGGCTCCAAAAACCTCTGATTTCAAAAGTAGCCGTTACTATTCATACAGTACGATGCAACATCGTAAAATATGATATGTATAAATAGACGTTGTCCTGGTACGAAGATGTACGAACAGTTCAAAAACAATTCGAACTGTATGATATAATATCGTACAGTACGATCCACAAAACACTATTCGTACAGGATGATGGTCTGGACGATCAGATGTCGTCTCTGTTCATCATATGGTACGATTACTATCGTACAGTATGATGTTCAAAAATTAATTAGGCCTTGATTACATGCACTAATTATGAGTTTATTTAAGTAAGTATTAAAATAGATCGTCCAGTACGAACACGTTCGTACAGTACGAACGACGCAAAATCACTTACTCAAATTAAACTACGGCTAGGGTTTTGGATCTGAACATATCGTACAGTACGAATATATTCGTACAATACGATCTATTCACAGTATCGTCCACATAGCTCTAATCGTACGATACGAATTAAAATCGTATAGTATGATCTCCAGAGAAGAATTTCTATGATATTTTTCATTTAAAAACAAACTCTCCCCCTGTGTGTGTGCATGGTTGCTCTTACTCTTATGCATTTTGTGGCCAGACTCAATAAAATAAAATAAAATAAATAGAAAAATACAATGTTTGACTCATACTCCTAATATACCCTTTATTGAGTCTTCCTTTCATCCTGAGTCACTTGTGATCTTCCTGAAATGTTAGTACTCAAGGACAATAGCAAATAAAATAGTATTCAATGAAAAGTTGTTCCAAAACACTCATTATTTGGCATCATCAAAATCTCAAACTCGGGGTCATGGGTTGCAACATATGAGGTGTTTCAGAAAAGTTGCTCCAAGTAAGGATCTGAGTCATCTTCTTTGGTCATCATCATTGGTTCATTGGAGGTTCGAGAGAGGTCTACTTTAATTAAAACTACAGGAAATTCAAGTATTATCGACGGTTTACCTGGTATTACCTGCGATGTAAAAAAAAACCGGCGGCTTTGTGGCGTTTTCCAAGCCGTCGGAAAAAATGGCATCAGAAATCGTTACCAACGGTTTATTTCCCTGACGGCTTTCCGGCGGTCGATGCCGTCGGTTATCATCGGAGTTAGTACCGACGGCTTTATGACCGTTAAACTGCTGGAAACCATACCGGTGGCTAATATGTAGTCCGTGCCGATGACATTTGCGGCGGTTGTAGTTGCCGGCATGTCATCGAACAACCGCCAGAGAGCGTCAGTAAACCACCGGTACAATACCATCGGCTACCCAGTGGTCAGCGCCAATGGCATTGCTGGCGGTAGAAGCCACCGGTGTGTTGCTAGACAACCGCCGGACAGCGTTGATAAACCGTCGATAAATACCGGTGATTAAAAGAAATTTCTGGAGGCATTAATCAGCTCTCCGGTATCATCATTTTCGGTGGACAAACTGTCTGTTAGCCACCAAAAACCTGAAGCATCTGAAAAAAAATTGACAGGCTCCCTTCTATTTGAGGAAGGTTCACCCTAAACTCTAAACCTGCATAGAAAGTAATAACAACAAGTTTTGTGCAACACACCACTATATTCAATCAATTATCATAAATATATAAATAAGTAAAACTAAACAAAATAATAAATTTAACCAAAGTTTACAAGTTTAACCAAATTCACAAGGTCTAAGTTCATCAGTTCTAAGTTCAATAAGTTTACAATCAAATCATCATAAGTTCATCAAACATAAAAAAGTTCTAATCCTCAGCTGTATCCTCGCTGTCTGGAGATGCATGTGGCTGCTCCTCTTAATCTTTCTTCCTTTATTTTTCAACTAATTAGGATTGCAGCTTTACTTGCATTTCATTTTGAACCTTTCTCATATCTTCAATCTCTCTAGGCAGAGCTGCAATCCTCTAGCTTACAATTTCTTCAGCTTCACTTAGATCATAAAATGTTGAGGTGGATGAACTGCCCTCATAAGCATAGCCTTGTGAACCCAAGCCATATACTCTCCCCCTCTATCTTCTACTAACAACATCTGACCATGTATGATACTCAGAAATCTGGGCTGATCCTGAAGATGATTTCTTACCAGTGGACTACCGACTTTCCTGAGCTCGTACAAAATCATCCTGCGAGAATAAATCCATAAAATATATTGATATTACAATTATTTTTATTAAAATAAATTTCTACTCACAAACTCCAAAGAATTATACTCACATGAGCCTTCTTAGCCTTTTCATCAACCCACTGATGGTCAGCTTGATGTTGATGAGTTCTTGTATACAACTCCAGTGGTGTTGGCCCCCGACCAAAGTACTCTTTCTAAAAATTTAAGATATAGTTATAATAACATAGATATATTTAATAAACTAATTTAAAACTCTTACCAGTCGTCGTCTATGTTCCGTATGAGGAACATATCCACTAGTATGAAGAGAGCTTCTTAAACCCCCACAATCAGAGGCTCTGTTCTGCTTATTCTACTATCTTAATTTTATAAACTCAGGGATCTCCCAAGCACTACTCAGATCAGTGCATACGCCCTCTCCAATTCATATTGGATGTTGCTTGGACTTTGTAATGTCTGTGAACATGTCCCTGAGATGGGTCGCTCTTCTCCTCTCAAAATTAGTTCTAATCCCCGTGCTATGCTCAGACAACCACCTAAATTCTTTCTGTAAAAATTTAGGCATAAAAAAAAGATTAGTATAAATTAAATCAAATATTTGAAATAATAATAAATACGTATACCTGAAATTCTCCAAACCACATATCCTTAACATCCTTTGGGATCTTCTTCCAGGATAAGCAAGGTGCATGATATTTATTCTTTATATTATCCTGGATCTTGTGTGTAGGTGGCCTTGAAGGATTTAAGCTTCAAGTTAATTTTTTTGTCAATAACAAATAATATATCAAAATAAAATCAACTTAATAACATAAACTGAACTTACTTATCGCCCTCAGGCTTAATGTATTGATGCTTATCTACTCCAGCTGCATGATCCCCAATGCCAACCTCTGCTGGTCTAGATGGTCTACTGTGTTCTGGCTGCACTGAATATGGGTGATAATATGAGTAAGGGTAAGGAGGGTGAGGACTAGTGGATGGACCTGCTGCCTGTGATGATGGTGGGGGGTAATATGGATATAATGGAGCATCATGTGCCTGATATGGAGAGGGAAACTGAGGACTCATCGAGGGAGGAGGGAAGTAGCTAGGGAAGTGTGGTGGTACAACAGCAGGTGGATCTGATTGACCCTGACCCTGCTCACTCGGGGACTGCTACTGGCTCTTGGGTGGGGGTGGTGTTGGTAGGATCGGTGGAACTGAAGGTCCCTCACTTTCATTAGGCTATCTGGCTATGCTGGGAGTAACACTCAACTTCTTCTGGTGGAACTTTGAGTTAAATGATTTACGAGGAGGATCATCACCTAAAGCCATCTGTATTAGAAGAAGCAATTAGTAAAGCATTATAATATATAAAAAGAATAAATTAAAGAAGAAATTAATAAAAAAGTATAATTCTAAAATTCTAATATAATAGAATATAAATAAAGAAGCAATTAATAAAGTAATTAATGTATTACAAAAATAAAGAATGGCATAATATAAATAAATAATTAATATTTTTATTACTTAGAATTCAAAAAGTACTATTCAAAGTATTACAAAAGGTAAAATTCTATAATTATAATTTATAAAAACTACAATTCTAAATTACAAAAATTACTTAGAATCAAAACTATTTTCATTGCTCTCCAGGGTATCTTCACTTTCATCATCGTTCTCATCTTCGCCTGAGCTAGTTGAACTATTTATATCTTCTAACTGCATTTCAATACTAGAGATTGTAGTTGGCATCTCCTCAATTTCAACAGGCCTACAACTTGACATCTCATCCTCTTGATGTGCAGTTGCTACAATGTATTGTTGATCAATTATTCCCCATGCTTTTGTCTTTTTGACAGTTAGCCAATCTTGTTTATCTCTACGACCACTAGGATATTTATTGAAATAAACTTGAATAGCTTTACTTGCTAACACAAATAGATCAAATATCTCATATCTTCTACTATGTTTTACATCCACTAAACCATACGCTGGATGAATCCTTGTGTCTTTATTATGTACTGGATCATACCAATGAAAGTTAAACAAGAATACAAAGTTTTCATCTTCGCCTGGGTACTCTAGGTCAAGAACCTCATTCAGAATACCGTAATAATCTCACTCATCTTCTTCATGAGTGTTCCCTCTAACACATACTCCACAATTTTCAATTTTTCTTCCTTCACTCTACGATTTGGTATAAAATCTGAACCCGTTCACTATATATATTGGCCAAGTTTTTTCTTTTTGCATTGGACCCCATGTTAATGCTTGTAAACCTTTATCAAAACATTTGTTATCAGGATTTATTTCCTAGAAATCTTTTTAAATATTAGTATTTTTGTAATAAATAAGATGTAATTCAAATTAAATTTTTAAAATTTATGAGCGCACATATGATCTAAACCAAGTTGGAAATTCATTTGCAATAGCTTGCTCAATATTCCTCGAATCTGTCAAAGGCAAATTGCTTACGAAATACCTGGTGACAAATAATACTTTAGTATTTTAAATAAACATTACTCAATACTGATATTATGTAATAACTTACTCTAAGATTGGCTCAACTTCTTCACAATTCAGTAGCACATTCAAATTCACAGTTTTGATTTCTAAATCGTTGAGAAATCTTTTAACACAATTACTGTTGGGCTTTATATGACTTCTAAATACTGATAGTGTAACATGTGATTGTTCTTCTACATTGAAGTCCATGTTACGACCAATCTTTATTCTTGTACTCCTTACATGGGGCTTGAAGTAGTAGGAGCAAAAGTAATTAGTTTCTTGAGAAAAAATTTGCTTCACATATCAATCCTTCTGGTCGTACTTTATTCGTAATTTATTTCTTCAACTTGTTCAAATATCTATTAAATAATTATAATTATCAAGTTAGTAAAAATATGTTATCCCAACTTATTCAAAAGTATTGGAGACTTAATAAAAATATGTTTTACCTCTCGAAAGGATATATCCAACGATATTGTACAGGTCCACCAACTATAGCTTCGTAAGGTAGATGGACTGGAAGATGTTCTATATAATCAAAAAAACCCGGGGGAAATAGTTTTTCTAACTTGTAGAGGATGATTGTTATGTAATCTTCGCTCATCTATAAAGCATCTTCGCTTAGTTTAGATGAACATAGGTCTTTAAAGAAAATGCTAAGCTAAGTCAACATATTTAATATGTAATCGGGTAACATACATACTATGATCGGAAGAAGAACCTCCATAATTATGTGACAATCATGACTTTTTAGTCCAAATAACCTTGCAGATTTCATGTCAACACATCGACTTATATTTTATCCATAGCCACTAGGCATTTTTAAATCTTTAAACCACTGACATATTAATCTTTTTTGCTCTAAAGTGAAAGAGTACGGTGCTTTGGGTTTCATTATTTTACCGTCGGTTGTTGTTACTAACTCCAGATTTTTTTGCGGCAGTACTCTTTAATGTCCATCCTTGCTTTGACATTATCTTTACTCTTACCTTTAACATCCATAATTGTATTAAAAATATTGTCCAGTAAGTTCTTTTCAATGTGCATAATATCTAGATTATGCTTTATCAAATTAGTTCTCCAATATGGTAATATCCAAAAAATACTTTTTTTAATCCAATTATATTCAACACCTTATCCCAAATATTTAGACTCTGATAGTATTGGAAAATCAATAATTATTGAAATGTTAGAAAGTCTTTGTAGTACATCATCACCACTTAATCTGGGTGGAGGCAACCGCTCAACTCTGTTTTAACGAATGCTTCCTTATTCCATTGAAATTGATGATTAGTAGGTAGAAATATATGTTAACAATCAAACCAAGTATTTTTCCCTCCATATTTTAGTGTGAAAGTTTTACTATTCTCCATGCAGTAAAGACATACTAATTTTTCTTCTGTGCTCTAACCACACAACATACCATAAGCTGGAAAATCACCAATGGTCCACAACAATGCAGCTCAAAGGAGAAAATTTTATTTTGCTGATATGTCATTTGTGAGCACTCCTTCTTCCCATAATAACTTGAGTTTATCAATTAATGGTTGCAAAAAAAATGTCAATTTTTTCTTTCAGATTATGTGATCCATGTTGCAGATATGTTTTCATGGAATAGGATTTTAATGATCGAAAACACTCTTATTGCAAATACTCTTATTTCTCTACGACTGCCTTATTTACTGACATTGTAGGTCCATAAAATCATACTATAATTTGGAACCAGCTCAAGATTGGGTGGACTAGGTCTTAGTCAATTTGTAACCCTTTTCCTTTCTTGAATCTATTGTATGTGGTGTAGCTCCTGATGCTTTATAACTTAGAAGATTCTCTGACTGTTCCGTAAAGGTTACTGTTTTTGGTAACATCGTCCGGGATATTATTTATATCATCCTGGATGATCGGTTCAAAAGTAGAAACCCTGATTAGGGCATCCTCATTAAAGAAGTCGTCATTTTGCAAAAACATCGTCCTGGATGATTTTGTATCGGCCAGGATGATAAGATGAAAATAGAAAGAATATACCGCTAGATCTATCTAGGAATTACTTATTTTTGGATATCATTCATGGGATCGTCCAGGAATATAAAATATCATCCAGGATGATCCAGGACATTTTTTTTCCAAAATTAATCTGGCATTTAAGGAAAGCAAATATGACTTGATTAGATGATCAAATCATCTTGGACGATCGCAGGATCGTCCGGGCCGATACACTGGACGATTGGACATCGGATAATGCTTTTTTAGGGCGATGTTCAGGACGATATTCCACAATTTATACTAATCATCCATGACGATATATATATCATCTGATATGATATAAACAAATTTCTTATGGTCATGATAAATCGTCCCGGCTGATTGGGCTTAAATTGTACTAATCGTAAAGGACAATATTTATATCGTCATGGACGATAAAGTCAGCAACTTATATTAATGAGCTTATTTTGAGATCTTCTATTTAAGCTATGACATGATACTTGGTAAGTGTCTTTGGCAGCCATTATAGCTTCGTTCTTTTGGGGGGAACTTGAAGAGAGAGCTTGTAAGGGAGTGAGGAATGGGTGAAGTCTAAGAGGGAGAAGATCCTGTGAGGGGAGACTCAAGGGAGTGTGGAGCGGGATTCCACACGTTTGCTCCTACAGGCTTGCACCTTAATACCGTTAGATTCAAGGCTTGTCTTGAGGGAAGTTCACCAAAGAAGAAGATCTCTTTGGTGTCAAAGGACCCGGTGACTCCGCCGCACCGGGGAAGGTGGAAGTGATTTTGTAAGGGCTTCTCTGCCTAGCTGTGGGGGCTAAAGGAGAGACACTTTTATAGTGCAATACTTAGAGGGTGCATCCAAGGAGTGGACGTAGGTTAAGGTTTGACCGAACCACTATAAATCTGTTGTGTTCTTTCCTTTATTACTTCCACATTTAAATTCCGCATTGTTGATTTCCTTATGGTGATTTTGGTTTGTTGTCTTTGGTTTAAAGATTCTTAAAATATCAATTCACCTCTCTTTTAATTAGCCTTGGGCTAGTTCATAGGGCATAACATCCCTAATGAACTTTATAGTAGTATCAGAGTAGTATTCATAAATTCTAGTTTTTAAAAGCTTTTAAATTTCGATCAATGGCTAATTTTTCAAATCATAAGATTGCAAAAGGTTATTCAATCACCAGACCACCTTTGTTTGAAAATATTACTTTTGATTTTTGGAAAATTCGCATGACTACTATCTTGCAATCGATTGATTTTCGCATGTGGTATATAATTTTAACTGGTTATTCATCACCTTCACGTGTTATAAATAGAGTTAAAATAGATATTCCTTTTAATTAATGAAACAGGGAAGAACAACTTAATGCTCAATTGAATGCAAAGTCAATAAATTGCTTTTTGTGTGCTTAAATACTGAAGATTTTATATTAGTATCCACGTGCACTACTGGTAAGGAAGTTTGGGATAAACTACACACCATATACGAAGGCACTAGTGAAATCAAGCAATCCAAATTGAATATGTTAATGCATGATTATGAACTATTTTCCATGAAATCTTATGAGACAATCTTAGATATGTAGACTAGGTTTATTCAAATTATAATATTATTGCATGCTTTAGGAAAAGAATTTTCAAATTTTGAAAAAGTTAACAAAATTCTTCATTGTCTACTAGATAAGTTTGATGCTAAAGTAGTTGCTATTTGTGAATCAAAAGATTTGAATAAATATTCTATTGATAATTTTATTGGCTCACTCATTACTTACGAGTAAGATTTGGGTCAAAGATTTTTGGATGCAGGTGAAATGATTGTTCTAAAGCTAAAGATACATAAAATGATAGCTTAGTTGGTGACGAATGCAAAGACAAGCAAATAAAAAAGCTCACTAAAGCATAGGCATCAACAAAAGTAGAATAAAGATAAAAATGGTAAAAATGTTAATATTTCTTCTAACGTTATTTATTTTCATTGTAGGAAGCTTGGACATATAAAAAATCAGTGCCCTAATTTAATAATTCTTCCAGCAAAAGAAAAGGGTAAAGTGAAGCAAATTTTTAACTGGGAAATAATGAAAAGCAAAAAATCTCCTAGGCAAACCTAGTTTCTGAACCATCGAACCAGGAGAAAGATAATGGTTAAAAGCCTTGTTTGTGTGTTTGTGTTGTGTTTTGTTTTTAGTTATTTACTCTTTTTTTGTTTATTTTATTTCGATTTTATTTTATGTTTTTGTCTTTATTTATTCTTTAATTTTTTCTTGTTTAATTAAATTTTTTTTCTGATCAATACACACATTCACTTTTCTAAAAATGAAAAATATACTTCCTATTTTTTCTTGAAATCTTTGGTAAGTTGTGATTGATTTTCTAAAAACAGTCAAAGGAAGGAAACTCATGTTTTTGACTCTCAATCTCTATTTCCTAAAAGAAGTTATTCTACTTTTAATTTAAAATCTTTTTCATATTTTAAATTAGTCTTTGAAAATAAATTTTTTTTATCTCCCTATATTTTATTTATCGCATAGGAATCTTTTGCAAGTTATTGAATTTAACTCATAATTTTCTTAATCAAGAATTCACTTTGTCAATAGGATGGGTTTACTTCTATTTTTAAGATCACAGAAAAGTAAAATATTCAAAAAAACTGTCCAGTGATTCCAAAAATAAAAGATGCATAAAGACGTCAAATTGAAAAAAAGGAATACACAAAGTGTATCAAAAATCAAAAGATGAGCAGTGCGACAACCATTTGTCAAGAGGCATAAAATGAGCCCACAAAATTTAATGCTTACCATTCTTGTACTTCTAAAATTTTTAGAAAACCCTTGATACTTTCGATACTTACTTCTAAATTTGTGCATTAATCTTCTATTAGATATATTTTATGAAAGGAGTTTTGAAAAATTAGTTTTTCTTTTTCTAATTTATTCCTTGATTTAGATATTGAATTATAAAGTTTTTGAGTCTTTTTAAAAAATTTGAGTTTGGATTATCAAATTCCGAATTTCTAACCTTTTCTGGGCTATGCGTTGTCAATACAATTCTACTAAGTTTTTTATTAAAACCAAGAGGTAATTTTCTCATTTTAAGAATACTTGTTTTATTCACTTGATCAGAGATCGTTCTTGTCTTTTAATCATTTTGTTTTTATTATTTGTGTCCCTTCACTTTTTGATAATGTCAAAGGGGAGAATGCACTGTTGTTGAATTTTTGTACTGTTTGTATCTTTTTTTTTCCTTTCATAAAATTATAAACAACAAAAATATTTTTATCTCCCATATTTTTTAAAAGTTTTATTCTAGTGAGGGGGAGATTAGGAGAAAATGTTTCCTTTTTAAAAATTCAAAATTGCAATATTTGCCATCATAAAAAAGGGGGAGATTGTCACGGATATGTTTTCATGGATTATGATTTTGGTGATAGTAAACACTCTTATTGCAAATATTCTTATTTTTTTATGACTGCCTTATTTACTGACATTGCAGGTCCACAAAGTCAGATTGTAATTTGGAACCAACTCAAGATTAGGTAGACTAGGCCTAAGTCAATTTGTAACCCTTTTCCTTTCTTGAGTATATTGTATGTGGTGTGGCTTCTGATGCTTTGTAACTTGAAAGATTCTCTGACTATTTCCTAAAGGTTACTATGTTATGTAACATCATCCGGGATGATATTTATATCATCGTAGATGATCGGTTAAAAAATAAAAACCCTGATTAGGGCATCCTCATTAAAGCAACAGTCATTTTGCAAAAACATTATCCTGGACAATTTTGTATCGGCCATGACGATAGGCTCAAAATAGAAAGAATATGCAGCCAGTTCTATTTAGGAATTACTTATTTTTGGACATCATCTAGGGAATCGTCCAGGACTATAAAATATCATCCAGGACGATCCAGAAAATTATTTTTCCAAAATTAATCTGGCATTTAAGGAAAACAATTATGACTTGATTGGACGATCAAATCATCCTGGATGATCGCAAGATCGTCCAGGCCGATACACTGAACAATTAGACATCGGACAACTCTTTTTCAGGGTGATGTTCATGATGATATTCCATGATTTATACTGATCGTCTAGGATGATATATATATCATCCGGGATGATATGAACAAATTTCTTATGATCGTCTCAAATCGTCCTGGCTGATTGGGCTTCAATTGTACTATCGTATAGGACGATATTTATATCATCCTGGTTGATAAAATTGGCAACTTGCATTAATGAGCTTATTTTGAGATCTTCTATTTAAGCTATGACATGACACTTCGTAAGTGTCTTTAGCAGCCATTATAGCTTCGTTCTTTTGGGAGAAATTTGAAGAGAGAACTTGAAATGGAGTGAGTAACTGGTGAAGTCAGAGAGGGAGAAGATCCTATGAGGGGGGACTTAATGGAGTGTGGAGGGGGATTCCACACGGTTGTTCTGGCAGGCTTGTACCTTAATACTGTCATATTCAAGGCTTGTCTTGAGGGAAGTTCACCACAGAAGAAGATCTCTTTGGTGTCAAAGGACCTGGCGACTGTCCGCACCAGGGAAGATGGAAGTGATTTTGTAAGGGCTTCTCTGCCTAGCTATGGGGGCTAAAGGAGAGACACTTTTATAGTTCAATACTTGGAGGGTGCCTCCAAGGAGTGGTCGTAGGTCAAGATTTTACCGAACCACTATAAATCTGGTGTGTTCTTTTCTTTATTACTTTCACATTTAATTTTCGCATCGTTGATTTCTTTATGATGATTTTGATTTATTGTCATTGGTTTAAAGATTCTTAAAATACCAATTCATCTCTCTCTTTTTATTAGCCTTGGGCTAGTTCGTAGGGTCGAACATCCCTAACGAACTTTCAGTCCATGTATTATAAGAGTTAAGAACATGTGCGGAGTAGTCATACACATCTCTGGTGGAAGGTTATATGGTGTTAATATAACTGGCCAACAAGAGTACGGTGTAGCTATTTGAAAATATGGGATAAAACCATTGGCATATAATCCTAATCTTTTGTTGTGGGGTTTAGCAGTAAAAAAAGCATGCACTCGATCAAAATCTCCACGCTTCAGCATCTGATGGATGAGAAATAACACAACTTTTTGCTATTTTCTCCTTATGCCATCTCATATGACCCGCTGAACTCATTGATGCAAGAGTCGCTGAAGTCTTGAAATAATTGGTAAATAAAATAAATGGGAATATGGAACATGTTTCTTTTGACGATATTATTTTCCTGAGTTTGGCTGAAGTATTGGAATAATTGGTAAATAAAATAAATGGGAATATGGAACATGTTTCTTTTGACGATATTATTTTCCTGAGTTTGGCTGAAGTATTGGAATAATTGGTAAATAAAATAAATGGGAATATGGAACATGTTTCTTTTGACGATATTATTTTCCTGAGTTTGGCTTAAACCAAGGAGCATTATAGGTGCAACAAGAAATTTTTGCTGCATCATCCTTATAGTATAACATACATTTATTGATACAATAATCAATTTTTGTAGCAGTGAGACCCAACTTGGATATTAATTTCTTCATTCGGTATAAGTTTGAAGGAATTAAATTGTCCGTTAGATTAGTTTCCTTGAGAAGACCAATAAAGTCATTGAAACAATCACTGGGAATATTATACTCAGTTTTATACTTAGCATCCTCACTGCAATGGATAATTCTGAATAGGTACTACAACTATCCTAAATTGGTTTTGAGCTACATGTAATAACTCAAAGAATTTTTGGGTTTCTGTATTTGGTGGCTCTTACACACTAGCCCTTAAATTCAGACCTGCTACATCAAAAATAAGTTTTTTATAGGGTTTACTCATTTGATCTTCATCAAATATTTCATAAGCTATAGATGAACCTGCATGAGCATCTCTGTGTGGCTCATGCTCGCCATGTGATGTCCAAATCCAGTAGATTGGAAGAAATCCCCTACGATATAAATCAAGCTCCACATAATTAGGCTTGAGGAATGTTTGATTTTTATGCTTCGAACATGGACATCTAAATATTTTATCAAATTGAAAGTAAGGCAGTTGAGATGCAACTTGAATGAAAGTTTCAACTCCCTGTATAAATTCATCTGTCAATCCTTTTCGACCTGGCAATAATCTATTATACATCCAATATCTATCTTCTTGAATTTTCATTTGGATGTTGAAGCAAATGTGCCACTACATAGTTATGAAAACATTTATTAGAACACATGTCTAAACCTTAATAAGTGTACGTGCTATACTTTAAAACAAGTATACTTTACTTGAATAGAAATGCATTGTCTACCTCTACCTTTATTAACATAAGTCAAATCTAATACCTAAACTTTCCTTACCGAGTTATCAGAAGGCCTCCTTTTCATGTGATAAAACCATGTAAAGTGACTCTCTCTAATCTTATCTTCCACTGGACCTACTCCAAACTTATCACATATATGCTCACTTCATATCCTATTTAAGGATCAAGTCACTCATCATTCTCTTTAATTTATTGACAACGATTCAGCACCATAAAGCATTACAGATCTCGCCACCATCTTATAGAATTTTTACAAAAGTTTGAGGGGGACTATTCTATCACACAATAATAACCCCAATTCATTCCTCCATTTCAACCATCAAACTTAAATTGTACTGATCATATCCCCTTCTATTTCACCATCACTATGAACAAAAGATCCAAGATATCTAAAACGTGTATCTTATTAATGACTTGATCGCCCAATTTCACAATCCCCTCACTATGTCTATTTCCACTAAAATTACACTCCATTTATTCAGTTTTAGATCTACTCTAGCAAAAACCTTTAGACTCTAAAGTTGACCCTCATAATTCAAGTCTAAGAAAAGTACTTGGTACATCATCTTGCAAATGTCTATTGAGAATATCCATGACTAAAGCAGAAAATATATAGACTTAAGGCTGATCCTTGATGTAATCCAACCGAATAAGGAAAGTACTTGGTCAAACCACCTTGTGTCATGTTAAAAGTTAAATTCTCATATAAATCTAATAAAGAAAGATCATTTCTAATATTTTCTAACCAAGACTTTTAAGGACTACCTCTGCCTTTCTTAACATAAGCCAAATCTAATACCTCAACTTTCCTAACTGGGTCATCAGAAGGCCTCCGTTTAATGTGACCAAACTATCTAAGAATGTGATTTCTAATATTTTCTAACCAAGTCTTTTTAACTCTATCTCTACCTTTCTTAACATAGGTTAAATATAATACATCTACTTTCCTAACCGGGTCATCGGAAGGCCGTTATTTTATGTGACCAAATCATCTAAGGCGACTCTTTATAATCATATCTTCCACTAGAGCTACTCCAACATTTTGACGTATATTTTTATTTCTTATCATGTCTCTAAGAGTAAAGCCACTCATCCACCTGAGCATCCTCATCTTTGCAACACTTAACATTATGATTCTCTTTTAATACAAGTCTCACTACCATCTTATAGTATTTTTCCTTAAGTTTGAGAGGGACTTTTCTATCACATAACTAACTTAATGCATTCCTAATTCTATCACATAACTAACTTAACCCACTTGAATTCTACTAATTATATCCCCATCTATTTCACCATCACTTTGAACAATGCCCTCATATATCTAGAACATGTACTAGATCTATTATTACTAGAATTACACTTAATATATTCAATTTTATATCTACTCAAACGAAAGCCTTTAGAACTCTAAGGTTGACCTCCATAATTCAAGTTTACCTTCAACTCCCTCTCTAGTCTTATAAACAAGAAGAATATAATCACCAAAAATCATACACTAGAGTACAACATCTTGCAAATGTCTAGTGAGAACATATATTCACCAAAAAGCATATAAAAAAAGATCACCTATCAAGGGAGTACGGTGTGTTCTTCGGCGGTGTGTTCGTGGGAGTTCAACGGTGGCCTTGCAGTGAGAGTTCGAGGGTGACCAGTGTGGGGTCAGTGGCCAGAGATAGGTCATCGGCGGTTGTCAAGCCGCTCGATCGTGTGAGAGGCGGGCAATGGTGACTGGGGAGCACGGCTGAAGAGAGAGAAGGGAAGAAGAAAAATGAAATGGGAGGCTTTGGCTGGTTCATTTTAGAGCTTTTACCGGTGGCTTTCCAGTGGCTTAAGCCGCCGGTAAGAAAATCACTTAACACCGGCGATTTTAACCTCCGGTTTACGGCCGGTCATATTTAAGTCTAGTAGTTAATCCGGCAGTTTTATGTCCACCGCTAGTTCTGGTAGCATATGCTTGAATAATCGTCGGTTAAGCCGCCGATATTAATCGGTGGCAAAATTGCCATTTAAATTGCCATTATTACCGGTGGCTAGACAACCGCCGGTCTAGGCTGCTGGTAATAACTGAATTTCTTGTAGTGAACTGATCTAGGTTCTCTTCCGGTTTTTGGAGGAAAGAAAAGGAGTTAGGTTCACTACCTTCTTTTGGAGGAAGTAAAATGAGTTGGGTTTTCAGCTTGCTTAAGGAGGAAGCAAAAGAAGTTGGGGTCTCTGCCTCACCAGGGTTGGTGGAAAGGAGATTTTATATAGGCTTCTGCGCCTTGCTATGGGGGCAAAATGAGAGATACTGAGTTTAGTGCAATACTTGGAGGAGAGGCTCCGGGGAGTGGATGTAGGTCAAGTTGATGGATCCTTTATAAAATCTAGTGTGTTCCTTTTTATTATTCTTTCGTATTTAGTTTCCACATTTCGTTTCCCTTGTGTTAAATTTTGGTTTGGTTGTGTTTATGTTTTTGTTTGAAGAAGTTTTTAAATACCAATTCACCCCTCCTCTTGGTTAGCCTCGGGACTAGTTCTTAAGGGCTTAACATCCCTAATAAACTTTCACTTTATTGATGCCTCTTTTTTGGTACTTTTAGTCAGGATCAAATTTCTAAGGGAAAAGATTCTGTAGGAGAAGGAGCCTCAGCTCCAGCACCTGCACTTGTTCCTAGATCAGATTAATATTTTTATATAAAAATGGTTCAACACTTTGATAGACTTGAAACTCATTTTAATAAATGCTTTGATCAAATTGAGAATCACCTGAACCAGCAGGATGCTATGTACAATTAGGATATGAGGTGGATCTGAGGGTAATTTGACTCAGTCAACACTAATATAACTATGACTAGTAGTTACTTTATGGTGTTCAACCCTCCACCACCTCTAGATCAAGGCCCCTAATGATATTAGTTGTACTTATTGATGAGACTTTTGTACTAGTTCTTCAGATGTTTTGTTTGTTTTTGATTTCTTGTGTTCTTGTGATGTTTTTTTTTCAATTTTTAGTGAGATGTGTATGTATGTGTTTTTTAAATAATGAATGGAATTAAGAAATGATGTTTTGACTTACATTGTAATTAGTCTTCTTGAAATGTTTGTTTTTTTAGATAAATTATTTGTGGTTGATCTGAAGAATGGAATTTTGAATTTTTTTATTCTAAAAATTAATTTTCCTGCAAAATTTAATTTTTCAAAATTTAAATTAAAATTATTACTAGATATAGATTAGGAGATCAATTTTATGTTCTTATAAACAAGTGTTACTTAGCTATAATTATTGTAAGATATAAGTATTATTTTTACTTTATTTCTTTTAAAATATATTTATTTTTATTAATTATTGGAATTTGTGTTCAGGTTTATTGATATTAGAAAGGCTGAAAGAACAAAAAGATGCACAAAATATGACAAATTTCAAAATATGTATAAAATATGCCACTTATTTAAAAATATGCGTAATGCTCGACAAAGTGAAATGATGCACAAAATTAGCCCAAATTAAAAGATGCACAAAGTGTGCCATAAAAATTGAAAAGATGCGCAATGTCACTAATTGAAAAATTGATTATGTTATTTCTTTTATCATTCTATCTCTTATAGAAATCCATATAATCGACAATAATATTCACTATTGAATTAGAAACTAATTAATCTTTATTTTATCGTTTTTGTAATAATTATTTTTATTTAATTTGTCTGGAATGAACAATGAACCTAATTGACTTTTCTTATCTTTGTTATTCTTTGATTTAAAATTTGAATTTTTTTTAGCATTACGAAGTTTATGTAGTATTTACAATTAGATTAAAATCTTCTTTTTCATCAACTAATTTTATTTATCTATAGAAACTTTTCATTTCAAGAGGTACCTTCATTTTTGTTGTTGTCACAAGGGGGAGTCATTAGTTATTGTTTGATGTTGTGATTGTTTGATGTATAAATGTATGTATATTTTGTTTGTTCATTCATGTTTTTGTTTTATGTTTGTTCGTGTTATCATGTTTTTTTTTTGTGTTATCATGTAATTTTTGTTCATGTTATGTTCGTGTTATTATGTTATTTTTTGTTCACATTATCGCTTTATTTTAGCTCGTGTTATGTTTGTGTTATTTCTATTTAATTTTTTTTAGGGTTATGTTTTTTTTTTTAATTTTCATTCAAACCCCTTGTTTTAAATTTGTCATTCATTTTGTGGAAGCTTTAGGCATTCATTTAGGGGGAGCATATGAGAAAATTTTCCTTAAGTGATAACTCAAATAATAATGATTTGTTATCATAAAAAATGGGGAGATTGTTGCAACTTAGTTTTCAAATCTATGCCTTTATATAATGTGAGTTTTTGATGATACCAAAATATTATTATGTTGATTATTATTTCTCCTAACATATATTAGAAAATTATACTTGTGTTGTTTGTGTGTACTAACATTTTAGGGAAATCATACTCCAAACCGCCGAAGACTTCAAGACATATTAGATTAGGGTTTCTTGTAATTGAAGTCTATATTTTTTTATTTTTCTTGAGTCTGATATAATGTGTGATTGTAATTGGGTAACCGTGCATACACACAATGGGGGAGTAAGTTAAAACATGTTTTTCTAAAACTAATCATACTGTATGATTATAAAATCGTACTGGATGATTTGACCTGAGTGTTTCTATAAAAAAAAGTTAATTGAATCATGTCTTGGAAATTTTTTGATTGAATTAATTATACTGTATGAAAAAATGGGTGCATACAAGTTCATTCGTACGAATAGGTAAATTTTTTAAACTTTTTGTATTGTACAAAATTAGTTTCGTACAGACAACGTCCAGATTAAGAAATGTGCTCGCCAATTTTTCATACCATACAAAGAAAGATTTGATTTAACTAGTTCTTATTGTACGATGTAAGGTTTTTACAAATGATGATCAGAGTATAAAATGGGTTCGTACACAAATGTAATGAATGAACATGTTCATTTTTTACATGTTCATATTGTACAATGTTAGTTCATACATATGAATGCCAGAGTACCGAATAAGTTTGTATAGGATCGTATAAGGTTTTTTTGAATTGTTCATATGTACGAAGTATGACATATTGTACAATCCAAGTACATCCAACTTGAATTTTTTAGTTTTTTGGATGATTTTCCTAGTCTTTCATATATAAGAGTCCTATAAACTGACTGTCAACACTTCTTCTGTGAATTTTCTCTAGAGTGTGAGTATTTTGGGAGAGTGTTTGGGAGTGAGGATTGAGAGATCTTAAAAGTGGAAATTGTGAAAGGTTTATAAGATTTCCCAAAGGTAAGGATCTCTTTGTATGTTATTCTAATCTCTGTCCAACTTCTTTGAAGACTCTTGAGAGAAGATCTTTGGAGAAGTTTTGGTACTCTGCCTTCAATAGGAGGGTGAGAAAGGATGTTAGTACTCTACTATTAGCAGGAGGGTGAGAAAGGATGTCAGTACTCTACCATCACAAGGAGGGAGAGAAAGGACATTGGTACTCTATCGTCACTAGGAGGGTGAAAAAGGATGATGGTACTATACCGCACCTGGGATTGGTGGAAAAGAGGTTAATTATAACGACTTTTATAGCTTGTTGTGGGAGCAAAATGTGAGTTACTTTAATATAGTTCAATACCTGAAGAGGGAGCCTTCAGGGAATGGACATAGGTTTCGTTGGACCGAACCACTATAAAATTTGATGTCGTTTTTTTTTTTTTTAATTTTTACTGCTTTTTATTTTTCTATACATTTAATATTTGTGGTTGAAAAATATTTTTGAAAAAATTTTAATCATTATGTAAAAATGTAAATTAATTTTTTAAAAATTATTAAGAGAATTTTTAAATTACCAATTCACCCCCCTTTAGTTAGCCTTGGGATAAATCTATTAGGTCTAACAACCTTTTCAAACTTTCATGATTATACAGGAGGAGATTCAAGAGGCTCACAACCACTTATATGATGTGTGGTGAATGCCTTAGAGATGGAGTGTATAGAGGAAAGCTTCATTAGATATTTTCTAAAAGGCATCCATCTGGTGCAGCATAAGACTAGAGTGGAGATCGAGGGGTTAACACCTAGCCAGGCTTCTTGGGACTCATCCTCATATTCTGAAGATGATGAGGTAGAGAAAGAGTTACATAAGGCCTTTTCCCTTGAGGAGGAGGATGATATTGAAATAATGTAGTGTTATTTTATTGTTGGTTATACCATTTTATATGTTTTAGTGATTATAGCATGTATTTTGTATTGATGTTATCATATGATGTGTATGATATATTTAGTGATATATTAAGATGTTATTAATATTCTTTTATTTTCTTTCTCATATACATATAAAATTTAGTTAGTTTTAGTTTAATTTAGATGATGAGAAATATTTTAGTTGGCTTTTTTTTACTTGAGCGAATGTGAGAAACATCCTCCATAGATGTTTTGACCTATTCAAGGTTGTTAATCAAAGTATTTGTTTGATGACATTTAACCTATATGGAAGAAGTTAGATCAAATCATCCTGGGATTGATCATCCAATAATTTTATACTCAAGACACCCTTCTAAGATGTTTGACATATCCAAGTTTATTAGTCAAGGCATTTTCTTGATACCGTTAACCTTTATTGAAGAGGCCAGATAAAATCCCCTGGGATTAATCATCTAGTGATTGAGATACAATATAAATTGTGTATTTCTTAAATCATGGATAAAGAGGTTAGATTCTATGTTGGATTTTTATCATTTTACAAAAAGAGATAATATCAAAATAAATTGAATATCACATCACTTCATTATATAAGATAGTACATTAGTTCCACAGCATAACTTAGGTATACAAAAGCTAGAAGAGTTTTATCACACTCAACACAAAAAGGATGAATATGAGGCCAGCATAATAATACATTGTTACAAACCTGTTTTTTGGATTATGATTTTGATGATAGCAAATAAATCTTGTTTCACTACGACTGTGTTTTTTTTACTGACTTTTCAACACTCAAAGATTGGACGATAACAAGAACCAACTCAAGACTGGTAGATTTGGGTCGAGCCAATCTGTAATTTTCTTTTTTCTTTATTGAGTCAATTGTAATTGTTTCAAGTGACTGATGTTAAGTAACCCTATACACACATACTTGAGAGATTTAGAACTTGTGTTTTTACTCACATCGGCCCGGACGATATTTATATCATCCTAGGCGATCGAGTTCAAAATAGAAGATCTAATCAGGATTTTAGTTAAGGCAGCCGTAATTAACTGATCGGCTTGGACGATATGCTCAATAAAGAAAGAAATTGCCACCATGATCAATTTAGGTATTTTGTATTTTTGGAAATAGACGAGAACGATTCTTTGATCGGCCTAGACGTATTGTGTAATTATGCCTAAATCGATCTGGCAATCATGGAAGTAATTAAGGATGATTGATACGATCACATCGTCTTGGATGATTGCAAGATTGTCCTGGACGATCCATTCAAAAACCCTTGGTTGCTCCTGCCCGATTTGGATCTGACAGCTCAAATTCAGGACGATGCTCTGGATGATTTTCCTCTGATTTGAATTAATCGGTCGGGACGATTGTGAGATTGTCTGGGATGATCAAGCAAATTTTTAATCATCCAGATTGCATTCAGGGCGATGCTCTAGCCGATCTTATGAGATTTGTACTGATCGGCCAGGACGATAAAGTCTGCAACTTGCAATTAATGAGCTCCTTTGAATCTCTTCTATTTAAGAGATCTTGTTCAACAATTTTGAACATCCTTGGCTGTTGTCTTGACCTGAGAAAACCTAAATGAGAGAGAGAGGGGGGGGGGAGAGAGAGAGAGAGAAAGGATCTTGTGATGGAGAGCTTATGAGTGGGTTTACAAGGGTTGCTCCAAGCATTGTTCCACTTCTTCTTCCCTAGAGTCTCTTGTCCTTAGAAGGGTTAGGAGAGGTAAGTTTCATCAAGTGATTGTGGTTCTCTGGCTACTTCAGGAGGAAGCAAAAGGAGTTGGGTTCTCTGCCTTGCCGGGTGTGGCAAAAAAAAGGTGTTTTTGTAAGGGCTTCTCCGCCTAGCTGTGGGGGCTAAAGGAGAGTCCAGTTGGTAGTGCAATACTCGGAGGGTGCCTCCAAGGAGTGGACGTAGGTCAAGTTGACCAAACCACTATAAACCCTTATGTTCTTTTTACTGCTTCCGCACTTATTTTTTTGTGGTGATTTTGGTTTGTGATATTTGTTCTCTTGGTTTTAAAGAACTTTTTAAAATACCAATTCACCCCCCCTCTTGGTTAGCCTCAGGACTAGTTCATAGGCCCTAACATTTCTAACGAACTTTCAAGGGGTATCAGAGCGGGATTAATAAAAACAAAGTTTGAAAACTTTTTGAATTTTGATCCATGGCTAACTTTGGGAATCGTAATACAATTGAATGATATTCTATTACACGACCTTCCTTTTGATTTTGAAAAACTCGCATGTCTACTTTTTTACAATCAACTGACTATCGCATGTGGATGCTTATTAAAGAAGGATATTCTCCACCTACTCATGAAATTAATGGAATTAAATCTAAAGTTGCTTTTTCTGAATAAACTACCGATGAAAGAGATTTAGCTCAATTGAATGCAAAGTGTTTGAACTATTTTTTCTATGCCTTAAAGTCTGAGGATTACATGAGTGTTTCGACTTGCTCTACTGGAAAAGAGATTTGGGATAAGTTGTGCATTAGTTATGAAGGAACCAATGAAGTGAAACAATCTAGTTTGAATATTCTCTTGCATGACTATGAACTTTTTCGTATGAAACATTCTTAATCAATTTCTGATATGTATACATGGTTTACTCAAATTGTAACTTCTTTGCATGCCCTAGGAAGAGAACTTTCAAACTATGAAAAGGTAAACAAAATCTTATGATGCTTGCCTTCCTCTTTTGATTCTAAAATCACCCCTATAATTGAATCTAAGGATTTAAACACCTATTCAATTGATAACTTACTTGGCTCTCTCATTGCTTACGAGCAAGGGATGAATCAAAGAAATCTTGATGCAGGTGAGAAAAAGAAAAAGAAAACAGTGGCAATGAAAGTGCACAAATCGGACTCTGACTCTTCCGGGTCTGAAAGCGACGACTTTGCCTTAATCATAAGGCAATTCAAAAACTTTCTAAGGAAGAAACACAAGCATCATCAAAGTTGGAGAAAAGATAAGGATAATAAATATTCTAAAAGATCTTCTGATGTTATTTGTTTTGAATGCAGGAAGCCTGGACATGTCAGAGCGAATTGTCCTACACTTCAAGATCACACAAGCAAAGAAAAGGGTGAGGAGAAATCCAATTTTAGAAAAGACAAAAAGAGACTTCAAAAGGAATTTTGGGAGGATTCTACATCAGATTCATCAGAGATAGAACCTGAAGACGAAACAACAAACTTGTGCTTAATGGGGGAAGACCATATTGATCAAAGTGATGAAGAAGAGGCATGTAAACAAACTTATGATCAATTGTTCAAAATTTGTGAGAAAATTCATGCATCATACAAAAAACTTAAGAGAACTCATGTTAGTTTGAAGTTGGAACTTTTAAATTTACAAAAAGAGCATGAAATTATTCTCAAAGATCATTCTACGATTGATTCAAATCACATGACTGTACTTGATGAATTTGATGATTTAAACAAAAAGCATTCGGAGTTAATTGATGAGCATGGTGCATTAAAAGTTTCATACACCTCACTCAAATATGATTTGAAGATATCTAAAGAAATAAAGCAAGCAATTTGAGGATTGATAATAATGCTTTAGAAGATAAAAACTTGAGGCTTAAAGATGAATTGGACTCAATTAAGAGAAATTGGATGATACCTACTTCTGATCTAAAGTCAAGACCTAGGAAGAGGCATTACAATCCAAACCATTTAAGAAATCATTTTCATGGTGTTAGATGCTTTTCATGTGGCATGCTAGGACACATCTCACACACTTGCACTGTTCACCGTAGTACACATTGGGTGTGGAGACAAAAATTGCATAATTCACAATATAGCACACATGCATTATATTTTACTTTTCATGAGAAGGGACCCAAACCTATTTGGGTTACTAAATCTGATAATTATTGATTCTTGCAGGATTGCTCTCACCAAAGACCTCATGAGAGCATAGGATACTTGGACAAACGGAGGCTCGTAGCTCATAATTGGTTAAACATGTTGCTTCATAAATTCTTGAAATGCATTTATTGTTTAATGCTATTTTAGTTTTTATTCTATTTCGTACTATCATTTTGTCTTTTTAGTTATTTGATCTTATTTCATTTTAATTTTAGTTTTCTATATGTTGATTTTTTTAAGCTTTTAGATTTTGGAGATTTAATGTCAATGCTTAGCATCTCTAAATTAGTTAAAAGGGAGAAACACCGTTGATGTTTTCCCTCTATCTAACCTCTTTTAGTAGGTATAATTTTCTTCTCCAAACAAAAGTCTATCTCTTTTTAACAAATGGTTTTTAAAAATAAGATCTTTTTTATCTTGCTACAATGATCTATCCTAATATATAATGTCGAAAGTTTTTATATATCTTTCAAGTTAATTGAAATCTTGCCATTACACATATCATTTGATTGAGATTTGTGACATGATTCTTCCCTATGTTAGAGAGAGAGCTCATATTCTCTAATATCTAGAAGATATACTCACAACTAAGAATCATTTTTAAGAGATTGTAAAAGAGAATTTAGCTTGCAAAAATAAAAAAAATGGCAAAGACGCCAAATTGAAATAAAAAGAGTATACAAAAAAGTGTATCAAAAAAAAAAATGCTCAAAGTGACAAGAGGCATAAAATGAGCCCACTAAAAGTAAGCTATCCTCTATTTTCAAATCTTTCAAAACTTAGAAGAAGTCATGGGTTATTTGATATTTTCAAAGGCTTGATTTCAAATTCCATGATTAAGACAAATTACTTTGGTATATTATCTATGAGATATTTATCATTGTAACCAAGTTTTAAACGGATCTTCTTTCTACCCAATTAAGTTATTATGAGTTAAGCTTTTTGTTTACAAAAGTCAATTTTTACCCTGAAAAAAGTTCAAGCTAGGGATTAATAGGATCGGATATTCTACCATTTTCAGATTATGACATTGTTAACTCATTGATCTTTTGAATCTTTAAAATTTAATATTTTGAGAACTTTATCATATGGATGCTTTGCTAAAAAAAAAATAATAAAAAAATTCCTTTGATTGTTTTTAGTTTTTTTTGTTAACTTTTTAATTTTTTGTTTTATTTATTTGTTTGGGTCTTTCTCTGATCATCTCCATCTTTTCTTGGTCTTCAAATTCTTGTCACATCGTCCTGGCCGATACCTATATCGTCCTGGTCGATATGATAATTTCTCTTCAAAATTCCATCTGCTGAACTTTTTTGAGCCTTCTGTAATGCTTCGTCCAGGACGATACCTGATCGTCCTAGACGATCCAATCGAACTCGATTACAATCATATTAATTTTCTTGGCCGATATAATTTTCATCCTGGTCGATGCATTTATGGACATCGTCCTGGCCAATACACTAGATCATCCTATATGATCCATGTGTTAGTACGTTTAAATCCTTAAAATTGGCCTCGGATGATCCATTATTGGACAATCGTCCTGGCCGATCCACTGTTCATCCTGGACGATACATGTGGCACTTATTTAAAATGTTTTAACTTCGTCTGGTATGATCAATTATTATGCATCGTCCATGATGATACACCTAATCGGCCCAGACGATCTGCTTTTTCAATGGTCATCCGGCTTGACTCTTCGGGATGATCGCATGTGTCTAATCGTCCTGGCCGATATCTGATCGGCCCGGCCGATCGGACCACCTTTTTGACCAATCGTCCTGTATGCAATAATTGAACTAAATTGTCATGGACGATTCTGCGATCGTCCTGGACGATGTGGACGTTTCTTTAAATTCAGAGCATTCCATCCATGTTTTCTCACCTCAAACCTCTTCTCCTCTCCTCCTTACTTACTGTTTTCATAATATGGCTGGAGGAAAGCGAGTCCGTCAAGCTTCTGAGAGCTTCTCGAGGGCCACTCTGGACCCTCGATTTTGGGAAGCTAAAGATCAAGCAGCTTATCATCAGTACAAGGAATGCAGCATCACTCTCTCCAGGATAATCAATCATGCCTACATTTTATATCTGGTACTAGATCTCTTCGCTCACACTTCTCTCTGCTTCATTCTTACTCTAGAATTTCCTTTTGCCTCTGAACTTCTGTTTGAAACTTTTGCAAATCTCCAAATAAATGCTGCCTACACTGCCCTAACCTCCTATGTGAATCGATGCCCGATCGAGATCACATATCAAGACTATGCTAAACTGTTATAACTATTCACCTTCGAGGAAAAGCTGCATTTAACTGTCTCTGATCCTGACTTCAACTGGTCCGCTGCAAATCATTTTTTATGCCAAACCAACTCTCCCTTTCATGTTGGAGAGACTAGCTCTTTAGTCAAAGTTGCTAGGATAATCTAACATGTCATTCGCACCTCCATAATTCCAAAAGTCGGGGATCGAATTCACATCACTCCATTACTTTCTCTTACCACCTTTTACATCATGGCCCATAGAGATTTTAATGCTATTGATCTAATCTTTTGATATATTGATCATTTAATTACAATCCGTGATCCGGTTCATAAGAGGAAACCCAATCTGGCTTTGGGACACATCATTTCATATGTTCTTGAAACCAAATACAATCTTCAATATCCTGCTCACCCCAACCATCCGCCTCCTTACTACTCAAACAATTCGTTCAATGTCCTTCACAGTACTCGTCTCCACCCAGGAGATGGGGAACCTCAGGGGGCCGAGGAGGAGGAGGCTCCCGCTCTCATTCCTAATCCTATTCCTCTTCGCCAGCACTCACAATTTGACTAGTTAGTGGAGAGATTTGATCATTGGGAGACCCGCTTCGATGCTTACGTTGCTGCACAGGACTAGCAACATTCTGAGGACATGACCTGCTACGAGCAGCACCACACTGAGGACTTAGACCATTTTGACAACTACATTACTCACCAGTAGCAGCAGCACGACCAGGATATAGCTTGGTTTAATGCTCAGTTTACTACGCTAGCTAGCTACTTTCAACAGGCTCCACCACCTCCCCCTCCATCTAATGATCAGGATCCCTCATTTCTGTAGTTTTAGTTTCTGTTTTCTGTAGATTGCTTTCTTTTTCTATAATGTGCCTTAGTTTGTGTTTTTAGTTTCCTCATCCTTTTTGAGATGTCAAAAGGGGGAGTAGTATGTTTGTTTGTACTTGTTCTTGTAGTATGTTTTGTACTTGTTATGTTTGAAAATTTGAAAACTTGTTTAGTTTTGCATTACTGTTTTAAAATTGAGTATCGATATATTTGCCATCATCAAAAAGGGGTAGATTGTTATAAACCTATTTTTTGGATTATGATTTTGATGATAGCAAACAAATCTTATTTCACTATGACTGTCTTTTGTTTACTGACTTTTCAGGACTTAAAGATTGGATGATAATAGGAACCAACTCAAGACTGGGTAGATTAGGGTTGAGTCAGTCTGTAATTTTCTTTTTTCTTTCTTGAGTCAATTATAATTATTTGAAGTTATTGATGTTAAGTAACCCTACACATAAACACTTGAGAGATTTAAAACTTATGTTTTTACTCACATCAGCCCAGATAATATTTATATCATCCTGGATGATCGAGTTCAAAATAGAATATATAATTAGGATTTTAGTTAAGGCAGTCATAATTAACTGATCAGCCTGGATGATACCTTTATCATTCAAGATGATATGCTCAATATAGAAAAAAATTGCCGCCATGATCAATTTAGGTATTATGTATTTTTGGAAATCGGCTAGGACGATTCTTTGATCGGCCTGGACGATATTTTGTAATTATGCCTAAATCGATCCGGAAATCATGGGAGTAATTAAGGATGATTGATATGATCACATCGTCCAGGATGATTGCAAGATCGGCCTAGACGATCCATTCAAAAACCCTTGGTTGCTCCTGGCCGATTTGGATCGGACAGCTCAAATTCAAGGCGATACTCTAGAAGATTTTCCTTTGATTTGAACTGATCAACCGAGACGATCGTGAGATCGTTTGGGATGATCAAGAAAATTTTTAATCATCCAGATTGCATTTAAGGTGATGCTCTGGCTGATCTTACGAGATTTGTACTGATCGGCCAGGACGATGTCCATATCATCCTGGACGATAAAGTCAACAACTTGCAATTAATGAGCTCCTTTGAAGCTCTTCTATTTAAGAGCTCTTGTTCAACATTTTTGAATATCCTTGGCTGCTGTCTTGACCTGAGAAAACCTAAAGGAGAGTGAGAGAGAGAGAGAGAGAGAGAGAGAGAGAGAGAGAGAGAGAGAGAGAGAGAGAGAGAGAGAGAGAGGATCTTGTAAGGGGGAGCTTGTGAGGGGTTTCACAAGGGTTGCTCCAAGCATTATTCCATTTCTTCTTCCCTAGAGTCTCTTGTCTTTGGAAGGGTTGGGAGAGGTAAGTTTCAGCAAGTGATCATGGTTCTCTGCCTGCTTCAGGAGGAAGCAAAAGGAGTTGGGTTCTCTGCCTTGCTGGGTGTGGTAAAAAGGAGGTGTTTTTGTAAGGGCTTCTCCGCCTAGCTGTGGGGGCTAAAGGAGAGTCATGTTGGTAGTGCAATACTGAGAGGGCGCCTCCGGGGAGTGGACGTAGGTCAAGTTGACCGAACCACTATAAACCCTTGTGTGTCTTTTTATTGCTTCTGCACTTTAATTTTTTCGCACTTATTTTTTTAGTGGTGATTTTGGTTTGTGATATTTGTTCTCTTGGTTTTAAAGAACTTTTTAAAATACGAATTCATCCCCCCCCCCCCCCCCCCTCTCTTGGTTAGCCTCAGGACTAGTTCATAGGGCCTAACATCCCTAACAAACTTTCATACATAAGGGATATATACAAAGACAACAAAATAACATCAGAGAAAATTTATACACATGACAAACATTACTATCAACACCTATTTATAATTCTTACAAAGGTTTAAAATATTTCAAGTTTAAGGGAGCATCTTTCCATTAGCATCCTTAAGTTAATGTGTTAGGCTTGACCATAGCTGCTGTTTGAATAGTTGCTATTTGAATGATTTATATTTGTGCAACTTATGTAGTTTTGATGATTCCAAACATTATTGTTCAAATGTATAGTTATCTCCTAACAATTTCAGAAGATTTGCACTTGCTCTTGTGTGTACTAATATTTCAGGAAAATCAGACTCCAGACTACGAAAACTTCAAATCAAATTCAACATGAGATATTTTGTTTATTTGAAGTTTGTCTTTTCTTTGAATTAATTTTGAAAGGGAGTGATTGTAATTGAGTGAATAAAATCTCACACACACAAATAAGGAGATCTTGAAATTCTATACTGATCGTACAGGACGATATTTATCGTACTGGACGATCTGTCAGTTATCTATTATAGAGCACTTGGAACGAATAGGAACTTGCTTGGAAAAATTTTTCTAAGTCCTATTCGTCCAGGACGAATTTTATTATCGTCCCGGACGATGGGTTCTCTGTAAAATTTTTGTCCAGACGAATTTTATCATCGTACGAGGCGATCAGTCCTCTAGAAAATTTTCGTCCAGACAAAAATAAATATCGTACAGGACGATCAGCTCTCTGGAAAATTTTTGTCCAGACGAAAACAAATTATCGTCCACGGCGATTGGTCCTCTGGAAAATTTTCGTCCAGACGAAATAAATAATCGTCCAGGACGATCGGCTCTCTGGAAAATTTTCGTCCAGACGAACATATTTTCGTCCAAACGATAAACCGACTTATAGCAGTTTTCAGCAGTTTCTAGAACCGACCTTGTAATAACCGTTTGTACTGGACGAACCTAGTTCGTACAGGACGATCAGTTGTACGAAGTCTTTTCGTACACATATACAAATTGGGTCATTTCAGATCGTTTAAGTAAAATCGTCAAGGACGATGCAGGATCGTACAGGACGATCCACTGCGTACAGAATTGAAAATATGCAACTTTTGGGCGGTTTTTCATGTCTTTTGTATAAATAGTCCAAATTAGACTGCCACCCAATCTTTTTGTCATTTAATCTTCGTGTCTCTTGAGAGAATAGCCAAGGAGAGAGTGGAATAGAGCATTCAAAGGAGGATTCCTACCACTGGAGCGAGAAGGCTTCACTTGGATTGCTAAGGTAAGAGTCTCTACTTGTGAAATTGGATTTCTTCACTCTTTTCTTTCTTTCTTCTAGATTATTGTGAGAAGATCAGTCAAGGAGATCCGGTTCTCTACCGACACTTGGAGAGTGTGAACAGCCGAAGGGTTCTCTGCCCACACTAGGAGAGTGTAAAAGGACGAAGGTTCTCTACCTACACTTGGAGAGTGTGAACAGCCGTAGGGTTCTCTGCCCACACTAGGAGAGTGTAAAAGGACGACGGTTCTCTGCCAGCACTGTGGATTATGTAAAAGGACGACGGTTCTCTGCCGCACCGGGTAGTGGTGAAAAGAGTGTTTTGTACAGGCTTCTCCGCCTTGCTGTGGGTGCTAAAGGAGAGTCACTTTGTGGTATTAGTGCAATACTCAGAGGGTGCCTCTGAGGAGTGGATGTATGTCTGGTTATAGACCGAACCACTATATATCTAGTGTCATTTACTTTATTGCTTTTACGTTTCCGCACTTTAAATTTCAGTTTTAACAACTCTGTGGTTGAAAAACATTTTTCTACAAACTTTAAAAGAAAATGTTATTTCGGTTCAACTTTATCATTAAGAGGGTTTAAAATTTTTTAAAACTACCAATTCACCCCCCTCTTGGTAGCCGTGGGACATTTACTTAGGCTTAACAACCTAATTACTGGACTCAACAAGTGGTATCAGAGCATAGTTTCAAAATCATAAGTTTGAACTACTTTTTGATTAACGTAGATGGCTACATTTGGAAACCGAAACACACCTGAGGGTTACTCTATCACTAGACCTCCACTGTTTGACAATATTCCTTTTGATTTTTGGAAAACACGCATGTCTACTTTCTTACAGTCACTTGATTATCGCATGTGGATGCTAGTCCAGGAAGGTTACACAAAACCAACTAGATTAGTTGATGGAATTAGGGTAGAAACACCCTTATGCAGATTGGACTATAGAAGAACGTGACTTAGCACAATTAAATGCGAAATGTTTAAATAGTTTCTTTTGTGCTTTAAAATCTGAAGACTACATGCGAGTTTCCACTTGTAAAAGCGGAAAAGACATATGGGATAGACTTTGTATTACTTATGAAGGGACAAATGAGGTTAAGCAATCAAGACTCAATATCTTGTTACATGACTACGAATTATTTCGCATGAAACCTAATGAATCTATATCTGACATGTACACAAGATTCACTCAAATTGTCACCTCTTTGCATGCACTTGGTAGGGAATTAACTAATGCTGAAATGGTCAATAAGATTCTTCGTTGTTTACCTACTGCATACGATGCTAAAATTACTGCAATTACAGAGTCAAAAGATCTGAACATTTATTCTATTGACAATCTTCTTGGTTCACTCATTGCTTACGAGCAAGGAGTAAGTCAAAGAAAGATTGATGCAGGTGAACCAAGAAAGGACAAGAATATTGCACTAAATGTGGAAGAGTCAGAAAGTGAACACTCATAACCTGAGGATGAAGACGATATAGCACTGATGACTAGACAATTCAGAAGCTTTTTAAAGAGGAAGCAGAAGAGACGCCAGCAATGGAATAGAGGTAAGTATAACAGAAATGGCAAGGTTTCTAATGAAGTGATTTGTTATGAATGCAGGAAACCAGGTCATATAAAGACTGATTGTCCAAAACTCAAAGCCACTCCTAGCAAGGAGAAGGTAGAGGAGAAACCAATGGTAAAGAAGGGCAAGAAGAAGTTTTAAAAGGCTTTTTGGGCTGACTCAGCTTCAGACTCATCTGAGACTGAAAAAGAAGAAGAAGTCACCAACCTTTGCTTGATGGCAGATAAATCTGAACAATCAGATCAAGAAGAGGTATGTGATTTAACTTATAATGAATTGTTTGAAGTTTCTGAACACATGCATGATGCATATAGGAAAACGAAAAAGATGCATGCTAGTTTAGTTTTAGAATTGGAAGAGCTTAATAAGGAACACGAAATCCTTAGGAAAGATCATGCTTTAATTGATAGCAACCACATGAAACTACTTGATGAATATGATGACTTGAATAAAAATTTTGAGAATTTAAAATCATCCTATGCTGAACTTGAAAAAGAATTTAAGAAATTTAAGGATGAATCTGAGAGCAAGACATATAGAATCAATTATACAAATCGAATCTTGGAGGATATGAATTCATTTTACAAACTCACTATAAGAGCTCTCGAGGATAATAAGAACCCCCCTAAACTTGAAGATTTTACAAATCCTAAATATTATCCTAAATTCATGAAATCCCTTAGAAGACAATCATATGAAAGAAAACATAGGAATATTTTTCCTAATGTTAAATGTAACAATTGTGGATTTTTGGGACATATATCTCACACCTGCACTTTAAAGATGAAACCTAATTTGGTGTGGAGAACTAAGATGCATAAACCTAGACATATCATACATGCATCTGATTATAAATTTCATAAAGGTGAACCCAAACTAGTTTGGGTTCCCAGGTCTAACATTTGAGAATTTTGCAGAAATACTCTCACACAAGACCTCGTGAGAGTATATGGTACCTGGACAGCGGATGTTCTAAGCACATGACTGGAGATACTGCTCAATTCATAACGCTGGAAGCCAGGAGTGGAGGCAAGGTTACACTTGGAGATAATACCACAAAGAAAGTGGTTGGATCAGGTATGATTGGAAATTTGAAAAACTTTTTCATAGACAATGTTTTATTAGTTGAAGGCTTAAAACATAATTTGCTTAGCATAAGTCAGCTATGTGATAAGGGCTATAATGTAAAATTTTTACCTACTAGCTGCATAATTAGCCTAAATGGGAAAATTGTTTTAAATGGAAAAAGGGTGAACAATGTCTACATGCTAGATTTAAATTGTATTCAATCTCCTACTGCTTTTTGTTTGAAAACTGTTTCTGATGAATCATGGCTTTGGCATAGGAGACTTTGTCATTCTAGTATGAAAAATCTTAGAAAAATTACCCAAAAGAATTTGGTGAGAGGAATACCTAAACTAGACTTTACTAAGGACCACCTATGTGATGCATGTCAATTAGGAAAACAAGTGAAGTCCTCTTTTAAGTCCAATAAAGATCTTAGGACCAGTAAACCATTAGAAATTCTTCACATGGATCTTTTTGGACCTGTAAGCACGGTAAGTCTAGGAGGAAAGGTATATGGATTTGTTATAGTAGATGATTTTTCAAGATTCACCTGGGTTAAATTTCTTTTTCATAAGAGTGAATCATTTGAGGAATTCAGAAATTTTTCAACTTGGATACAAAGAAAACTAGGATGTGAAATAATTTCTATACAAAGTGATCATGGAGGAGAATTTGAAAATGAAAGATTTGAAGATTTCTGTAAAGAAAAGGGGATTGATCACAATTTTTCTGCACCTAAAACTCCTCAATAAAATGGAGTAGTTGAAAGAAAGAACAGAACTTTAATAGAAGCCGCCCGAGCAATGTTAGCAGAATACTCGCTTCCTAGATATTTTTGGGTTGAGGCGGTTAGCACTGCATGCTATGTTCTGAATAGGGTGAATGTGAGATCAAATTTGAATAAAACACCCTATGAGTTGCTAAAAGGTAGAACACCAAATTTGTCTCATTTGCATGTATTTGGTTGCAAGGTGTTCATACAAAATAATGGAAAATCTGCCTTAAGAAAATTTGATCCAAAATCAGATGAAGGAATTTTTTTGGATATTCAAGTGTTGGAAAATCTTATAGAGTATTCAACAAAAGAACTTTAGTCATTGAAGCAACCACACATGTTGTTTTTGATGAAAATGGAAACATGGAAGAGCCAAAAGTTGTTGAAGAAGAAATTGAAGAAAACTCCCAAAAGATTGATAGATTAAATTTGGAAGAAAATGGAAGAAAATTTAGAAAGAGAAGACCCTTTGCCTAGAGATTTGAGATTTTCTAAAAACCACCCAAAGGAATTGATTATAGGTGAACCAAGTGAGGGTGTTAGAACTAGGCGTGGATTAAACAAGGAAGTCAATCATTCAGCCTTTATTTCAACTATTGAACCCACTAACATTGATCAAGCACTTTCAGATGAATTTTGGATATTGGCCATGCAAGAAGAGTTAAATCAATTTGTAAGAAATAAAGTTTGGGAACTAACTACAAGGCCAAAAGATCAAAGTGTTGTTGGAACCAAGTGGGTGTTCAAAAATAAAATGAATGACTCAGGAGTAGTCATTAGAAATAAGGCTAGATTAGTAGCTAAGGGGTATAATAAATTGAAGGAATTGATTTTGAGGAAACTTTTGCCCCTGTAGCTAGACTTGAAGCAATTAGGGTTTTACTAGCCTTTGCCTGTTTTAAAGGTTTTAAATTGTTTCAAATGGATGTCAAAAGTGCCTTTTTAAATGGGGTAATTGAGGAAGATGTTTTTGTAGAACAACCTCCAGGTTTTGAAAATTCTAAATTTCCAAATCATGTTTTCAAATTAAAAAAGGCATTATATGGATTGAAACAGGCACCTAGGGCTTGGTATGAGAGGTTAAGCACCTTCCTACTTGAAAGATCTTTTGAAAAAGGAAGTGTGGATACAACTCTCTTTTTAAGGAAAATTGGAAAGGATATACTTATTGTTCAAATTTATGTGGATGACATCATCTTTGGATCTTCAAATAAACATCTTTGTGATGATTTTTCTAAAACAATGAGTAGTGAATTTGAAATGAGTCTAATGGGAGATTTAAATTACTTTCTAGGATTTAGCATTAAGCAACTTGAGGAAGGTACTTTTCTTAGTCAAACCAAATATATTAAGGACATCCTCAAAAAATATGAAATGGACAATGCTAAACCTGTTAGTACACCAATGAGTTCTTCAGTTCAGTTGGATAAGGACCTTAAGGGAAAATCTGTTGATCAAAAGAAATTTAGAGGGATAATTGGATCTTTACTTTACTTGACTGCTAGCCGACCAGATATTATGTTCAGTGTTTGCTTATGTGCTAGATTTCAATCAGATCCAAAAGAATCACATTTGACAGCAGTGAAAAGGATTTTAAGATATCTACTAGGAACTCAAAACTTAGGAATTTGGTATCCTAAGTTTAGCTCTTCATTTGAAATTATTGGTTACTCAGATTCTGACTTTGCAGGCTGTAGAGTGGATAGGAAAAGCACTTCTGGAACATGTCAATTCATTGGAAATTCATTAGTTTCATGGTCTAGTAGAAAACAAAATTCAGTGGCACTATCTACTGCAGAAGCAGAATACATTGCATTAGGAAGTTGTGTGGCACAAGTACTTTGGTTAAAACAATAGTTGATTGATTTAGGATTAACTATAGGCACTATTCAAATTTATTGTGACAATACTAGTGCTATTTGCATTTCCAAAAATCCTATTCAACATTCTAGAACCAAACACATTGATATAAGGCATCATTTCATAAGGGATCATGTATCCAATGGAGAAATTGAACTCATACATGTTTCAACTGAAAATCAACTTGCAGACATTTTTACAAAACCTTTAGCCTTTGATACCTTCAGTACTTTAAGAACAAGGCTTGGTGTTATTGATTTGAATGCTTAATCAAAATGTCTTTGCAACATTGATACTTGTTGTGTTTTGTTTTTGTGATTTTGTGAATTTTGTGTGTTTTGAATGAATTGTTTTTGGTTCTATGTTTTTGTTTTATGTTTTCTGTGTTTTTGAATGTTTTTGTTGATTTTCTTATTTAAAAAAAAAATCAAAATTAAATTTTTTTTAGAGGAAATCGTCCAGGACGAAATTGGTTTCGTACGGGACGATGTGTGTAGGAACAGTTTGCGCGAATTTAAACCGTTTTGAGAGCAGTTTTTAATTAGATCGTCTGTACGATATGTGATCGTCCAGGACAAATTTTTTTTTCTCTCAAACGTCGGGACGATTGAATGCAGCGGTTGAGTGGATAAGACAGTTTTTAATACGAACTTCGTCTGTACGAAATTTTTGTTCGTCCAGACGAACATGTGTCGGTTCATTGTAGGGGACGATTTTCAAGAGTCTTTAAAACGATTCACTTTTTGATCGTCTGTACGAAATTTTTTCGTCTGTACGATCGGTCAAGTCAAAAAGCCTGTACGAAGGGATGCATCGTAAGTTGTATTGAATACGAAAAGCCGTTATATTTTGGACGAATTGGATCATCTGTACGAAATTACTTCGTCCAGACGAACGATAATTTTTTGTCTAGGACGAATATTTTTGTCCAGGACGAACGTATCATTTTTCTTTAAATATGAAGGCTTTCAAACTTGACAATCACACTCTCAAACTTCTTTTTCAATCCCTTTCCACATCAAATCAACAATGGCCTCCTCTAGCAAAAGACAAAAGGTTTTGGTGAGGAAACCAAATAGGAATGCCCCAGACAACTTTCTTTCCAAGGCAAATGAGGAATCTTTTCCTCGTTTTGCATCCGCAAAAATCACTCCGTCTCGCATTCTTATCCAAACAGAGTTGAAATTTCGGGTATTGCACCTCTTCGCCTCAACCCAATTTCAGTTCATTCTTTCTCTCGCCCACTTCTACAATAAGCAAACCTACCATTACTTTCTAGCAAACATGAGTTTCAATTCTGACCATTCCACCATTAGTTCTTTTGTTTTTAAGAAAAAAGTTGAGATCACCAAGCACGACCTTGGTGCATTTTTAAACTTAAGAACTGAGGGATATAGAGCCCACACCCTAATGTCAGAAACCTCCTTCAAATGGTTTCAAATAATAGGGTAATTAGAGAAAATGCGATTGACAATCATGTTGCTAGAGTCTCCGGTATGACCCAAGATGCCCGAATCATCCAGCATATCCTTAGATCCTCAATTATTCCTAAAGCTGGTGATAGGATTAACATTACTCCTCTTCTTTCTTGTCTAACTTTTTTAATCATGCAAAGACATCCTATTGATGAAGCCCAACTCATCATAGATCATATCTATGGGCTTTCAGAAATAGGACATGCTGATCAGAAGAGGAAGAAGAACATTTCATTAGGGCACTTAATTACTTATATTTTGGAAAAGAAGTACAATATAGTGCATCCTGATGAAGAATATGAAGAGCCAGTTTACTATAACGATGCATCATTCAGATTGCTCTTCAAGGAGGAAAAAGAAAAAGCACATGCCAGTGCTTCAGAAGAAGAAGAAGAAGAAGGAGTGCAAGCTTCTGCTTCTCAATCAGATTACCAGAATCTGATTGAGAGATTTGATAGATTAGAGACTCACATTGATCAAAGATTTGATCAATTTGATGCTCAACTTACGCAGCAGCAACAAGACATTGGTAACATTAAAGATGAAGTTCATGAAATTAATACCAATGTCATGTTGATGGCCTCCTACTTCAACCTCTTTGGCGGCATTCCTCCTCCTCCTCCAGAACAGTAGAAATTGTTTTTATGTCTGTGTCTGTTGTATTTTTTTTTGTTTTTGTTTGTTTTGTTTTTATCTTATCTGTGTTATTGTGATTGTTTTTATGTTTTTAAGTTCAATGTATTTTTTTATGTGTAATCCGTTCCTTTAATTTTAATGAAAGTTTGTTTCTATTAGATTTGTTTTGAAATGTGGTTAATGTTGGTGAATTTCATTAGTATTATTTAATCTACATAGTGCTTAAATTCGATTGTAATTTGAGATTATCTATATTAGAAAATCTAGACTTTCTAAATTTATAATTTGTTTATAACTTGTTGTAATTAGAACTTTTAAATTCATGTCTATTCATTTAGACTACATAAAAGTTAATATTATTATTGCAATTTTGATGTTTTCTTATTTTGTATTTCTATGCTCAAATGATATTTATGCACCTAGAAATATTTGAAATTTTAGATTATAGATTTTGGAAAGAATTTGTCAAATTACTCTTGAACATTGTACAAATGTACAAAAATCAAAAGGAATTCGCAAAAATTTGCAAAATGAAAAAGAGGCACAAAATAAGCCCAACCAAAGAAAAATGCACAAAAATGTGCTCCAAAACTTTGAAAAGATGCGCAAAGCGCAACATGAGGTAATTCTCTTCTTTCCAAATTCGTTAAATCTCTTAATTCAAATTAATCTTATGTTCATTTATATTCTATTGAACTTTGAAATATAGAATTTTTTTTACATCTCTCTTGTAATGATTTTCAATAGTCAAAATGTCTAAATTGAATCATGTCTTTGATAAATTCTTCTTACTTACAATGTTATATCATTTCTTAAATTTTATGAATTTCTATGATTGACCTAATATCTTTAGTTTAAATTGCATACACTATGTCAATCACCATTTAGATTAATTTTTAAAAATGAATTTCATATAATTACTTACATTTCTTGTCTATTTCTTCTTCACTTTTTGTTGCTGTCAAAAAGGGGGAGAAATTATTGTGTTTGTGTTTTCTATTTTTCTTTCTATTTTTGATTTCTGTTTGCAAGTTTTTTGTTTGTGTTAAAACTTTTGAAAAAACAAAAATATTGTTCTTTAATGCCTCCTTATTTTAATGTCTCATCAATTCAGGGGGAGTTTAGGAGATAGGAAAATTGTTTAACTTGAAACCTTACAAATAATAATTATTTTGCCATCATCAAAAAGGGGGAGATTGTTTGAATAGTTGCTATTTGAATGATTTATATTTGTGCAACTTATGTAGTTTTGATGATTCAAAACATTATTGTTCAAATGTATAGTTATCTCCTAACAATTTCAGAAGATTTGCACTTGCTTTTGTGTGTACTAACATTTCAAGAAAATCAGACTCCAGACTACGAAAACTTCAAATCAAATTCAACATGAGATATTTCGTTTATTTGAAGTTTGTCTTTTCTTTGAATTAATTTTGAAAGGGAGTGATTGTAATTGAGTGAATAAAATATCACACACACAAATAAGGAGATCTTGAAATTCTATACTGATCGTACAGGACGATATTTATCGTACTGGACGATCTGTTAGTTATCTACTATAGAGCACTTGGAACGAATAGGAACTTGCTTGGAAAAATTTTTCTAAGTCCTATTCGTCCAGGACGAATTTTATTATCGTCCCGGACGATGGGTTCTCTGTAAAATTTTTGTCCAGACGAGTTTTATCATCGTACGAGGCGATCAGTCCTCTGGAAAATTTTCGTCCAGACGAAAATAAATATCGTACAGGATGATCAGCTCTCTGGAAAATTTTCGTCCAGACGAAAACAAATTATAGTCCGCGGCGATTGGTCCTTTAGAAAATTTTCGTCCAGACGAAATAAATAATCGTCCAGGACAATCGGCTCTCTGGAATATTTTCGTCCAGACGAACATATTTTCGTCCAAACGATAAACCGACTTAGAGCAGTTTTCAGCAGTTTCTAGTACCGACCTTGTAATAACCGTTCGTACTGGACGAACCTAGTTCGTACAGGACGATCAGTTGTACGAAGTCATTTCGTACACATATATAAATTGGGTCGTTTCAGATCATTTAAGTAAAATCGTCCAGGACGATCCAGGATCGTACAGGACGATCCACTGCGTACAGAATTGAAAATATGTAGTTTTTGGGCGGTTTTTCATGTATTTTGTATAAATAGTCCAAATTAGACTGCCACCCAATCTTTTTGTCATTTGATCTTCGTGCCTCTTGAGAGAATAGCCAAGGAGAGAGTGGAAGAGAGCATTCAAACGAGGATTCCTACCACTGGAGCGAGAAGGCTTCACTTGAATTGCTAAGGTAAGAGTCTCTACTTGTGAAATTGGATTTCTTCACTCTTTTCTTTCTTTATTCTAGATTCTTAAGAGAAGATCAGTCAAGGAGATCCAGTTCTCTGCCGACACTTGGAGAGTGTGAACAGCCGAAGGGTTCTCTGCCCACACTAGGAGAGTGTAAAAGGACGAAGGTTCTCTGCCTACACTTGGAGAGTGTGAATAGCCGTAGGGTTCTCTGCCCACACTAGGAGAGTGTAAAAAGGACGACGGTTCTCTGCCAGCACTGTGGATTGTGTAAAAGGATGACGGTTCTCTGCCGCACCGGGTAGTGGTGAAAAGAGTGTTTTGTACAGGCTTCTCCGCCTTGCTGTGGGTGCTAAAGGAGAGTCACTTTGTGGTATTAGTGCAATACTCAGAGGGTGCCTCTGAGGAGTGGATGTAGGTCTGGTTATAGACCAAACCACTATAAATCTGGTGTCATTTACTTTATTGCTTTTACGTTTCCGCACTTTAAATTTCAGTTTTAACAACTCTGTGGTTGAAAAACATTTTTCTACAAACTTTAAAAGAAAATTTTATTTCGATTCAACTTTATCATTAATAGGGTTTAAAATTTTTTAAAACTACCAATTCACCCCCCTCTTGGTAGCCGTGGGACATTTACTTAGGCTTAACAACCTAATTACTGGACTCAACAGCTGCCACTAAATAAGGTCCCTCCCAAAGGGGAGAGAGTTTGTTGTGTTGGGCAACTCTTTCATGATAAAACTCTATTACTTTGGACAACACAAAACTGTTGCGAATCTGTTTTCATGATTTATGATTTTGATGATAATAAACACTTCTATTTTTCTATGATGGTCTTTTCTACTAACATTTCAGATCCACACGATCATACTGCAATTTGGAACTAGCTCAGGATTGGGTAGACTAGGTCTGAGTCTGTTTGTATACTTTTTCCTTTCTTGAGTCTATTGTATTTAGTGTGGCTTCTGATATTTTGTAACTTGGAAGATTTTCTGATTGTTCTCTAGAGTTTACTATTTTTGGTGATATCGTCCGGGATGATATTTATATCGGCCTGGACGATCTGTTCAAAAGTAGAAACCCTAATTAGGGCATCCTCATTAAGGCAGTCATCATAAGCTGATCGGCCTGGATGATACTTGTATTAGCCAGGACGATAAGCCTAATTCATAAAGTATCAGCCACCATGATTAGATTAGGTATTCAATATTTTAGGAAATCAGCCAAGATAAGATAAACATCATCCAGGATGATCTAACTCAATTATGCCTAAATTGATCTGGTATCTTTCTAAAGCATTAATGGCTGATTGATACGATCACATCATCTGCGATGATCCTTGGATTGGCTTGGACAATTTCCTGGATGATTTACATCGACCAGAATCTTTTCCAGGCAATGATCAAGATGATTGAAATCGGTTTTAAACTAATCATCCAAGACGATCATGAGATCGGCCAGGACGATGTAACCAATTTTCTTCTGATCGTCCCAAATCATCCCGTGCTGATGAGCTTAAATTGTACTGATCATACACAATGATATGCCTATCATCCTGGATGATAATGTCGGCAACTTTCATTAATGAGCTCATTTTGAGATCTTCTATTTAAGCTATGACATGACACATTGTAAGTGTCTTTGGCAGCCATTGTAGCTTTATTCTTTTGGGGGAAACTTGAAGAGAGAGCTTGAAAGGGAGTGAGGAAAGGGTGGAGTTTGAGAGAGGGAGAAGATCCTATGAAGGGGACTCAAGGGAGTGTGGAGGGGGTTCCTCACGGTTACTCCGGCAAGCTCGCACCTGAATACTGTCAGATTCAAGGCTTGTCTCAAGGGAAGTTCACCAAAGAAGAAGATTTCTTTGGTGTCAAAGAACCCGGCGACTCTGCCGCACCGGGGAAGGTGGGAGTGAATTTGTAAGGGCTTCTTCGCCTAGATGTGGGGGCTAAAGGAGAGACACTTGCTTTAGTGTAATACTTGGAGGGTGCCTCCAAGGAGTGGATGTAGGTCAAGGTTTGACCGAACCACTATAAATCTGGTGTGTTCTTTCTTTATTATTTCTGCATTTAATTTCCGCATTTGGTTTTTATTGTGGTGATATTGGTTTTGATTTGTGTTTTGATTTAAAGATTCTTCTTTTTCCAATTCACCTCTCTCTTTATTAGCCTTGTGCCAGTTTATAGGGCCTAACATCTCTAACAAACATTCAAGTGGTATCGAGCACTTTTTAGTGTCATCTGAGAACTTTCAAGTGGTATCAGAGCCGTTTTCAAAAAATGAAGATTTTAAAAGCTTTTGAATTTTGATCCATGACTAATTTTTTAAATCATAATATTAAGGAAGGTTATTCAATCACCAGACCACCTTTATTTGAAAATATTACATTTGATTTTTGGAAAATTCGCATGTCTATTTTTTGCAATCGATTGATTTTTGCATGTGGCATATGATTTTAACTGGTTATTCTTCACCGTCACGTGTTATAAATGGAATTAAAACTGACATTCCTTTTAGTCAATGGAATAGAGATGAATGAATCGATGCACAATTGAATGCAAAATCTTTAAATTTTTTTTCTGTGCTTTAAATTCTAAAGATTTTATGTTAGTATCCACGTGCACTACTTGTAATGAAGTTTGGGATAAAGTACACACCATATATGAAGGCACTAGTGAAATCAAGCAATCCAAGTTGAATATATTAATGCATGATTTTGAACTATTTTCCATGAAACCTTATGAGACGATCTTAGACATGTATACTATGTTTATTCAAATTGTGACATCATTGCATACTTTAGGAAAAAGAATTTTTAAATTTTGAAAAAGTCAACAAAATTCTTTGTTGTTTACTGGATAAGTTTGATGCTAAAATTGTTGTTATTTATGAATCAAAAAATTTGAATGATTATTATATTAATAATTTGATTGGCTCACTCATTGCCTATGAGCAAAGTTTGGGTCAAAGACTTTTGGATGTAGGTGAAACGACTGTTCTAAAAGCTGAAGATACGAAAATAGATTGCTTAGATTGTGACGAATGCAAAGACTTGTCAAGCAAATCACAAACCTCGCTAAAGCATAAGCAAAAGTGGAAAAAGGTAAAAATGGTAAGTGTTGAGTCCAGTAATTAGGATGTTAAGCCTAAGTAAATGTCCCACGGCTACCAAGAGGGGGGTGAATTGGTAGTTTAAAAAAATTTTAAACCCTCTTTAAAGATTAAGTTGAACCGAAATAAAATTTTCTTTTAAAGTTTGTAAAAAAATATTTTTCAACCACAGAGTTGTTAAAACTGAAATTTAAAGTGCGGAAACGTAAAAACAATAAAGTAAATGACACCAGATTTATAGTGGTTCGGTCTATAACCAGACCTACATCCACTCTTCAGAGGCACCCTCTGAGTATTGCACTAGAACCAATAGTGACTCTCCTTTAGCACCCACAGCAAGGCGGAGAAGCCTTTACAACACACTCTTTTCACCACTACCCGGTGCGGCAGAGAACCGTCATCCTTTTACACAATCCACAGTGCTGGCAGAGAACCGTCGTCCTTTTACACTCTCCTAGTATGGGCAGAGAACCCTACGACTGTTCACACTCTCCAAGTGTAGGCAGAGAACCTTATGGCTGTTCACACTCTCCAAGTGTAGGCAGAGAACCTTTTGGCTGTTCACACTCTCCAAGTGTTGGCAGAGAACCGGATCTCCTTGACTGATCTTCTCACAAGAATCTTGAAGGAAGAAGGAAAAGAGTGAAGAAATCCAATTTCACAAGTAGAGACTCTTACCTTTGTAATCCAAGTGAAGCCTTCTCGCTCCGGTGGTAGGAATCCTCCTTTAAATGCTCTCTTCCACTCTCTCCTTGGCTATTCTCTCAAGAGGCACGAAGATCAAATGACAAAAAGATTGGGTGGCAGTCTAATTTGGACTATTTATAAAAAAGACAAGAAAAACCGCCCAAAAACTGCAAGTTTCTAATTCTGTACGCAGTGGATCGTCCTGTACGATCCTGGATCGTCCTGGACGATTTTACTTAAACGATCTGAAACGAACCTATTTGAATATGTGTACGAAATGACTTCGTACAGATGATCGTCCTGTATGAACTAGGTTCGTCCAGTACGAACGGTTATTACTAGGTCGGTTCTAGAAACTGTGAAAACTGTTCTAAGTCGGTTAATCGTTGGGACGAGAATATGTTCGTTTGGACAAAAATTTTCCATAGACCCGATCGTCCTGGACGATTATTTATTTTGTCTGGACGAAAATATTTCAGAGGACCAATCGCCACGGACGATAATTTATTTTCGTATGGACAAAAATTTTCCAGAGACCAGATCGTCCTGGACGATATTTAATTTCGTCTGGACGAAAATTTTCCAGAGCACTGGTCGCCTCGTACGATAATAAAATTCATCTGGATGAAAATTTTACAGAGAACCAATCGTCTGGTACGATAATTATTTTCGTCCTGGATGAATAGGACTTAGAAAAAAATTTTCGAGCAAGTTCCTATTCGTTCCATGTGCCCTATAGGAGATAACTGACGGATCGTCCAGTACGATAAAATATCGTCCCGTACTATCAATATAAAATTTTATGATCTCCTTATGTGTGTGTGTAAGTTTTTTATTCACTCAATTACAATCACTCCCTTTCAAAATTTAATTCAAAGAAAAAAATGCAAACTTCAAATTAACAAAATATCTCATGTTGAATTTGATTTGAAGTTATCGTAGTCTGGAGTCTGATTTTCCTGAAATGTTAGTACACACAAGAGCAAATGCAAATCTTCTAAAATTGTTAGGAGATAACTACACATTTTAACAATAATGTTTGGAATCATCAAAACTACATAAGTTGCAAAAAATGTAAAGCATTCAAATAGCAATTATTCTAACAATCTCCCCCTTTTTGATGATGGCAAAACAATTATTGTTTGTATGGTTTCAAGTTAAATAAATCTCCTATCTCCTAAACTCCCCCTGAATTGATAAGTATATTAAAATAAGGAGGCATAAAGAACAATATTTTTGTTTTTCAAAAATTTTAACACAAACAACCACAAAGTCAAAAACTTGCAAACAGAATAATCAAAATAGAAAATACAATAATTTCTCCCCCTTTTTGACAGCAACAAAAAGTGAAGAAGAAATAGACAAGGAATGTAAGTAATTATATGAAATTCATTTTAAAATTTAATCTAAATGGTGATTGACATAGGATATGCAATTTTAAACTAAAAATATTAGGTCAATCATAGAAATTCATAAAATTTAAGAAGTGATATAACATGTAAGTAAGAAGAATTTATCAAAGACATGATTCAATTTAGACATTCGACTATAGAAAATCATTACAAGAGAGATGTATAAAAATTCTATATTTCAAAGTTCAATAGAATATAAATGAACATAAGATCAATTTGAATTAAGAGATTGAACGAATTTGGAAAGAAGAGAATTACCACATGTGGCGCTTTGCGCATCTTTTTCAAAATTTTTGGGGCACATTTTTGTGCAATTTTTTCTTGGTTGGGCTTATTTTGTGCCTCTTTTTCACTTTGCAAATCTTTGCAATTCCTTTTGATTTTTGTACATTTTGTACAATGTTCAAGAGTAATTGAGACAAATTCTTTCCAAAATCTATAATCTAAAATTTCAAATATTTCTAAGTGCATAAATATCACTTGAGCATAGAAATACAAAATAAGAAAACATCTAAATTGTAATAGTAATATTAACTTTTATGTAGTATAAAGGAATAGACATGAATTTAAAAGTTCTAATTACAACAAGTTATAAACAACTTATAAATTTAGAAAGACTAGATTTTCTAATATAGATAATCTCAAATTACAATCTAATTTAAACACAATGAAGATTAAATAATACTAATGAAATTCATAAACATTAACCACATTTCAAAAACAAATCAAATTTTTAAATAAACGTCCATTGATATTAATGAACGGATTACATAATATCAAAAAAAACAAGAAGAAAATACATTGAACTTAAAAAGAAAAACCAACATAAACACAAACACTTAACAATTAAACAGACACAATAAAAACATAAAAAACGAATACAACAGACACACAGAAAATCATTTCTACTGTTCTGGAAGAGGAGGAGGAATGCCACCAAAAAGGTTGAAGTAGGAGGCCATCAATATTACATTGGTATTAATTTCATTTACTTCATCTCTAATATTACCAATGTCTTGTTGCTGCTGCGTAAGTTGAGCATCAAATTGATCAAACCTTTGATCAATGTGAGTCTCTAATCTTGTTGGTGGAATTTTGAAAATATGTTTTGAAAATATTGGGTTTCTTTGAGAGTTAAAGATAAATTCTAATTCTAAAATTGAATCATCCCGTTAGAAAGAATATATCACCTCGAAAGATGAAAATAAAATTTCATAATGGCGTTCAGATTTAGAATTATGAAATTCATCTTGAATAATGTGAGCGGATGCTAAAGAGAAATTCATGTGACCCCGAAGGGTCAAAATGAGGTTCAATTGAATATCCAGCTACAATATTCAAGAAGTGTGATTATTAGGTTCACATCCAAAGCCTTATCAAAGAAAGATATATCTCCCCGAAGGGAGAAAATATCATTCGATGATAATTCTTTGAATATGATAACAATGATCACTAGTATTTAGGTTTTCCCAAAGAAATCCAATTGAGTTTTGAAAAATCAATTTTTAAAATCAGATGCGTGTGTGGTTCTAAATCTCCTACGAGCGCAAGCCCTCGTAGTTAATTACATCGTAAGAAAATGAGGTCTCCTACGAAAACTCTCGATTAAAATAACGGCAAAATTTTGTTAGAATTTCTAGGAGTGATATCAAAAAGAGAAGTGAATTTTGGAAACTCAAAAGGGAATGGATCAAAATTGAGCAGTTATTAACGGAGTTAAAGGAGGAGAGGTAGGGGACACTTTGAGATTCCAAAACCATCTGGAAGTGTCCCAACTTAATCTAAGTGTTGGACTTTATTTTTTAGGATTGAAATGAAGCTTTAATTAGAGTTAAGTATTTTATTAGAAATTTGGGATTAGATTCCCGAAGTTTGGGGTCTTATAATCAAAGATCTGCCCCGGATCCTAAATCTATTTTGGACACTGGACCACAGTCGTCCGATCCTAACTAATGCAGTGCAAGATCTGGACTTACCCCGGCCTGGATTGGGGAGCCAGCTAACCACCTAACCAATTTAAAAGAGATGAGTCTGGTCTTTTATGAAAGAGTGATAGGGACGTTGTAATTAAAGTTTTGAAGAGTTGGGGCCGACATCTAGAGATTCTCCTAATTGACCCCTTTGACTTATGCTGGGTGCTAAAATGCTAAGGACTATGAAATTAAAATTTTGACTCTTTTAATTTGTATCTAATGCAATGCATGCTGGTTGACAACTTCCAAATCAAGTATGCTTGAAATTTTAAAAACAGGCTTATAAAATAATTTTTTTTTTAGAAGACTGGACTTCCCCAGGTCCGGCACCTCGTCCTCATAGGTCAGACTATCCGGACTCTACCCGCAGGCGGGGAAGGGTCTAAAGCAAGGAAAGAGTAATACAGAAATATGCATGCGACCCCGGGGTCGATCCCCGGCTAATTCCCTAGATTCGTTATTTTTCTATGTTATTTAGACTCACTAAAATTTTAGACTTTTAAAATTATGAGTAGAAAACTTTCACACCCTCACGAGTCTCACGAGTCCAGGCAAAAATAAAAAGCGGCATGCAATCGCCAAAAAACTAGTAAAACAAGTAATCCTAAAGGCAATCAAATCATCAAATCAAATACAAATTAATTAATAAATGTCCATAGGCAGAATTGCCTTGCTTATTACAAACCAGAATATTGCAGAAAGTAAAGTGGCCGGGCACCACTGACAACAACCCGGATTCTAAACCTAGTAATGACGCAAGTTATTTTAAGTGGGATACTCTCAATCTTCAAATCTTCAAATCTTCAAATCTTCAATCTCATTCTTCTTTGGACTCCTTTTCTTCAATCTTCTTGGAATCTTCGTAGTGGATTACCCAAATGGACAAGAGGGCACTTCCTTTTAAGGGGAAGGCCACTCTTTCCTCTTTGGGTAAGGAAGAGGTATGATCCAAATTTGGATTTCCAAATGGAAAAGGAGTGTTCCCCAAAGGGGTATCCTTTCCTCTTTGGAATCCAAGCTTTAGATCTATGTATCCCAACTCAAAATCAACTTTCACAACACTTGACACTTACACAAATTACATTGATATCAAAATAAAAATCTAGACTCACCTGCAGGGTTATCCTAAGCAATTAATATATAAAAGGCAGTTATTCCCAAGCAGTTGTATATGAGCAGAAAAGAAAGTAAACACACTGGCCACGCTCTTTTTATAATTTGGGGGCTTTAGCAGCTGGAGCACCTGTGCAAAGAATTTATAATATTTATGCATTTTTTTAATTTGCCCCCTTTTTATATTGCCCTGCATGAGCGTGGCCACCTGCAGAAAACTGTGTCAACATCCAGATCGTACCTAACCTAAGGGTAATCTAATCGCCAAACACATCAATCCATCCATAGAGTACAGAAAAAGTAAGCAGACACAGCAAAGCAATTTCATCCACAACATGCAGTGAAAACTACGAAAAATCCGGCACACAGCAGTAAAGTAAACACCGGCCTAACCTAGATCTAGAGTTGGTTGTCCTAGCACATCATCTAAAGTGTGTGAGAAAGGTCGTGTGGCTGGGGTAGATCCTAAAGTGGGTTATTAATTGAAGTTGTCTAAAAGTGTGGATTTGTTAAGGCTTAGGAGGGAATTTAGATTAAAATTTAAGTATTAATGAATTAAGAATTTTAATTAGGCATATTTTAAAAGTTAATTGATTACTACCTTTGTTTCACACCGAGGCCGTGAAGTTTATTTCACCTTCCTTGGGGCTAAGCTAATAGCCTCGTAGGCCTGGGTTACCCAGTAGCAATCGGGGTTGATTAAGTTATTTAAATTGGTTGGAATTAAAAGAGTGGATTAATATTAAAATGAGTTAATTACTAATTTTAAAAGCTTTATTAATTTAAGTTTTCCATTAATTGATTCGTGGCGTTGTGCCACCAGGCTCGAGGAACCAGCCTCCTTAGGACACTTAGCCCCGCAGCCCGGAGTAGTCCAGCCGATAAACCAAATTAATGTAATTGAATTAGGGATTTTTAAATGTTAAATAATTAAAAATTAATCCATTTTAAGGTTTGACACCCTTTAGAATTCATTCGTGGCGTTGTGCCACCAGGCTCGAGGAACCAGCCTCCTTAGGACACTTAGCCCCGCAGCCCGGAGTAGTCCAGCCAATAAACTTCAACTTTAGGGTGATTGTTGTGTTTTAAAGGATTTGTTAAGTGTTTTAAGCATTAAACCAATATTTTCTGAGTTTTAGAATGATTTGAGCTTTATGAATTTTTTAGAATATTTTAATGATTTAATTAAGGGGTCAAAAGTTGAATTTTTTATTAAGCTCAAATTCTAGAATGTTTGTATTTTATTAAAATATTAGACCTTACTACGATCAGTTAGAAGGTAAGTACATTGAAAACGGATTTTTCTGCATTTTATTATGAAGGTTTGAAGTTTTGAACTAGTTTTAACTACGGTTTGACCAATTTGTTGACTTTTTAAAATATTGCAAATTTCTGGAATTTAATATTTTTAATAAATATTAGACATCACTATGAGTTGAATGCAAGTGAGTTTGGGTGATTTGGATTTTTCTAGAATTAGTTATGGATTATCGAAGTTTGGGCATTTTAATGAATTTTGGGAATTTCTTAATTAGAAGGCCTCTTTTGTGATTTTGCTTCAAACAAATTCCCAATCTCTTGAAGACACCTCCAAAGGTCAGAAATAACCTAAGGAGGGATCCCCAAGTGTTTGGGAGATTTTGGGATTTTTTAATTATTACTAATTAATTATCTCAATTAAATATTGATTTTCACTTAAAATTAAATTAGGGTTTAAATTGCTGTCAAATCAAGGGGCTCCCAATTATCATGGATTAAGGACTAGATTCTGGTCAGTTTGAGTGTTTATATGTAATTTTTGGATTTAAAATGGATTTATTACAATTTTTAGAAGTTTTAAAGGCTTAATTAAGGGTTTAAGACTTAGAAAATTAATTAATGGTCTTAATGATTTCAAAAAAAAAAACAGTAAAATAAATTGTCTAGGGCTAAGAATGTCACTAAATTTGAATGGTTCAAATTTCAAGTCAAATGGACATCGATTCTAAGCACAATAAATTTTCTAAGCTTTCTACTCAAAGTTCCTAATTATTGTCCTTAATCGTGTCACTAGTTTTGAATAGGTTTAAATCAAAGTTCCTCTAACCCTTTGAGTAAGCATGGCAGGCATACACAAATAGCAAGCAAACAAGTCCTTAGATCTAGGAGAACCTAGGCTAGGTGGTGTGTGCACCTTAAGCATGCAATTAACTAATTAACATAATTAAGACAAAATTAGTGAATAATCAAGGAATGATTATCCACTAATCATCCTCTTTATTTATATTCAAACATGGTCATCCAAAATTTAAAATCTCAAGTGACTCCTTAAACACTTAAAGATTTACATATATATAGTCTAAAAATATATTTTAAAATATATAAATATAAATGGATAAATATATATATATAAATATATATTCTAAAATAATTAAAAAATATTATTAAAATACATTTTGATGAGTTGAAAGATCCACTGATCTCCAGAGAAGTTTGATAATAAAAAAAGATTTTTTTTTAATTTTCAAAATATTTAATATTTAATTAAATATAAAAAAAAGGTTAATATGCTCCACTAATTCTAAATACTATCAAAATCCAGTCAAATAATATTGAAAATTTTTCTAGAGATCAGCCATGCAGTCAAAAACATGCATGCCAAATTTCAGATAAAAAAAATTTATATATAATTAATTAAAAATAAAATATACCTTTCTATATTTTTTAAATTACTAATAAAATAATAACCAAAAGAGTTTGATTTTATTTTTAAAATAAACTAGATGAAATTCTGAAAATTTTGATATATTATACTCATTTTTTGGTTTTGTATTTAATTTACTATGATTTTTTTAAAGTTTCTGTAATTAAAACAAATTAAAACACATTTTCCTTAATTAAACGGCGGCGGTCAGACACGCGGCACACTCGGATTCGCGGGATCGAAACCGCGTGACGGCAGGGACACGCGTCGGCCGCTGGCCGCTTCACGCGGTTTTCACTTATCCACGTCAGCGGCTCATGGCAGCCGTTGGATTAACCGCGAGTTCAATCTAACGGCTGAGATCAGATCCCGCGGTTTGATCTCACCAGGAAAAGATCAAACGGCAAAGATTTGATCCCGCTGTTCCGAATGGACGGCCCTGATCTCGCCGGTCAATCGATCGAACACTAAACCGAATACACGGTCGAACCAAAGCGCGGAACGGCAAGATCTAGACCATTGATCGCGTGATCAACGGTCTAGAAAACGTACATCTGCAGCGAGCTGCGAATGACGCCCTAGGATCCGTTTTTTGGTTCGTTCTTCCGATCGGGTGGACCAAATCACTTGAAATTTTAAACACAGAGAGTAGGCATGAACAGAAATAATGGGGAAGAATTTGTTTCAGCTAAAACCCTAAAAACATAAAGCTATTTAGATCTAACTAATGTGAACTAGATCTAGGGTTTTAAGGAGTTATACCGTTAGATCTTCGAAATTTCTGGATGGATGAGCTTGTAGACTGTCCAAGTGAAGATCCCCAGCATGAACCCGAGCTCGAACACGTCTGGATCGACTGCTATAGGCATGGGACGGTCTAGGTGGTGGGCTCGCCGGAGAACTCGCCGCCGGTGACGTGCAACCACTTGGATTTTGTAGTGGGGAGGTAGAGGAGGCTCTGGAGATCCAAAATGAATTGAGAACTCGCTCTAGGAGACTAGGGTTAGTGAGAGAAGGTGTTTTGATCAATATGCTCAAAAGTTGGCTTTTTCCCTATTCAAACGACCTGGGCTGGATTGGATGGCTGGGATTGATGCAGGAGCTCCCTAGATGGTGCCACATGTCCCTGGGACAGTTAGAAGGCTGCCTCAAAGGCTGGCCAAGCCTTGCCTCCATTGGGTGGACTTGGGACAAGTGGGGGGGACCATTGCTATTTAAGGCTAAACCAGGCCCTGAGCCTGGTTAGGAGAGCTCCAAGTGAGCTTTAGGACATTAAGGGTCGGCCTAAGGCAGCTTAAATCAAGGGAAAGGGGCTTAGCATGTGATAAAGCTTTCTAGAAGGGGTTTAGGCTTGAGTTTGACCAGGTTGACCAGTCAACAGGTCAAGGCTGGTGATGTGGCATGAAGGGAAGTAGGAGCAGCCAATGGGAGAGCTTCCAAGCCTAATCTCACACTCCTTGAAGTTAAATAGAAGGTTTGACCAATTCAAGGAGGGATTTAGGGCTTTGTTGACTTGGTTTGACCAGTCAACCAGGTCAAGGTTGGTGATGTGGCACTTAAGGAGGGAGAGGGATGTTTGAAATGGTTCAATCAAGGGTCAAAGGTCAAAGTCAAGGCTAGAAAGGATGGGAACAAATGCCACCACAATTTTGACCAAGGATTGAGGGTTGACTTAGTCAAACCAAGTTGGGTTGAGCTCAAAATGGGTTTAGAAATATTCAAGGCTTTGAATAGAATGTTTTCAAGGGTTTGAAGATATTGACGTGGTTAAATAGGTTGAAATGGTTCATTTGAAACCATAAGGGTCCATTGGGTCAAACCATGTTGACTGAGTCAACTAGGCTGACCCAATGGGTGAGTCTAGGCTGGACAGGTTTGAAAAGGCATTTGAAGACCATTGAGGGTGGTTCCTAGGTCTGGGGAGGTCAAACTGATCAAAATCCCTATTTGAGCCCCTAAGGGCCTGTTTGGTCAACCTGGGTTGACTTGGTCAACCAGGTTGACCCAGGATCTGGGTTTGGGCTCAACAGGTTTGAAATGATATTTTAAGGTTAATGGAAGTGGTTGGGTGACTTAGAGAGGTCATTTGGGTCAAAACACATGTTTGGACCCTTAAAGGGCCTCTTGGGTCAAACCAGTTGACTTAGTCAACCAGGTTGACTCAAGGGTTGGAAATAGGTTCAAAAGATTTGAAATGACATTTGAAATTTGTTAAAGGTGGTTGCATCCAATTTGGAGCTCATTTGGTTTGAAATCCCTATTTGAGCCCCATAGGGGTATTTTGGTCAATTTTGACCTATTGGTTAACTATGGTCAAAAATGGGTCTGAAAAATGCAGTTTACTGCTCAATGGGTTAAAGTCAAGGGTCTGGAAGTGATTGGAGGCTTGGATAAGGGTTCCAAGGTCAAGATCTCAAAGGGGTTAGGCTCAGTGGCATATGCTGTAAATATTTGAAGGTTTTACAGCCTTTGAATTTTAATTCAGATTCTGGGGTTAGAGACCTCAGAATGAGCTCAAAGTTGGAGGGTAACCTCTAGAGACATGTCTTATCACTTTGCAAGTGATAGACCCTGGATCAGAGATCACTTGACTGGGTTTTGAAATGTTTGAAAAATCTCTGAAAAGGGTGATTAGGACAGGGCCTCTAGAGTTTGGATTTGAGTCTGAATTCTGGGTTTGGATTTGATTTAAAGTTTGAATTAATTTGGACTTGAATTGGATGGAGTTTGAGATTCAAATTGATCACAGGTAGGAATCAAATTGAAATTGGAGTGGATTAAATATAGGAATTGATTTAAAATTGAGGTTGATCAAGGGTGGAGTTTGATTTGAAGTTGGAGTGATCCTAAGGTATAGAAGAATTCTAAGATCTAGGATTTAAGGGAATCCTAGGCTCTAGAATAGGCTCTAAGGTCTTGGATCTAGAAGAATCCTGAGGTCTAGAGTGGATCCTAGGGTCTAGGATTAAATCTGGATTCTGGATGGGTCTTAGTGACCTCATACAAAAATGAGGTCAACAAATCTATCAAATCTTTCAATCAGATTCTGATAATCTGATTGAGGAGCAGAAGCTTGCACTCCTTCTTCTTCCTCCTCTTCTGAAGCACTGGCATGTGCTTTTCCTTTTTCCTCCTTGAAGAGCAATCTGAATGAAGCATCATTATAGTAAACTGGCTCTTCGTATTCTTCATCAGGATTCACTATGTTGTATTTCTTTTCCAAAATATAAGTGATTAAGTGTCATAATGAAATGTTCTTCTTCCTCTTCTGATCTGCATGTCCTATTTCTGAAAGCCCATAGATATGATCTATGATAAGTTGGGCTTCGTCAATAGAATGTCCTTCCATAATTAAAAAGGTTACAAAAGAAAGGAGAGGGGTAATATTAATCCTATCACCAGCTTTAGGAATGATTGAGGATCGAAGGATATGCTGGATGATTCGGGCATTTTTGGTCATTCCAGAAACTCTAGCAACATGATAGGTTAGGCCAATTTCTCTAATCACCCTATTGACTTCATACCATTCGAATTTCTTTTCACTCATTAGGGTATTGTCTCTATATCCCTCAGTTCTTAAGTTTAAAAATTCACCAAGGTCGTGCTTGGTGATCTCAACTTTTTGTTTAAAGACATAAGAACTAATGGAGGAATGGTCAGAATTAAAACTCATGTTCGCTAGGAAATAGTGATAGGTTTGCTTGTTGTAGAAGTGTACGAGAGAAAGAATGAAATGAATTTGGGTTGAGGCAAAGAGGTGCATTACCCAAAACTTTAACTCAGTTTGAATTAGAATGCGAGAGGGAGTGATTTTGGCGGATGCAAAACGAGGAAAAGATTCCTCATTCGCCTTAGAAAGAAAGTTGTCTGGGGCATTCATATTTGGTTTCTTCACCAACACCTTTTGTCTCTTGCTTGAGGAGGCCATTGTCGATTTGAAGTAGAAAGAGATTGAAAATGAAGTTTGGAAGTGTGATTGTTAAGTTAGAAAGCCTTCATATTTAAAGAAAAACGATACGTTCATCCTGGACAAAAAATCATCGTTCGTCTAGACGAAATAATTTTGTACAGACGATCCAATTCGTCCAAAATGTAACGGCTTTTCGTAATCAACACAACTTACGATGCGTCCCTTTGTACAGGCTTTTTGACTTGACCGATCGTACAGACAAAATTTTTTTGTACAGACGATCAAAAAGTAAATCGTTTTAATGTCTCTTGAAAATCGTCCCCTACAATGAACCGACACATGTTCGTCTGGACGAACAAAAACTTCGTACAGACGAAGTCCATATTAATAACTGTCTTATCCACTCAACCGCTCCATTCAATCGTCCCGACGTAGAGAGAGAAAAAAAAAATTTTGTCCTGGACGATCGTCCGATCGTACAGACGATCTAATTAAAAACTGCTCTCAAAACGGTTAAAATTCGAGCAAACTGTTCTTTCACATATCGTCCCGTACGAAACCATATTCGTCCCGGACGATTTCCTCCAGAAATTTTTTATTTCGATTTTTAAATTAAGAAAATCAAACAAAATATTCAAAAACACATAAAATATAAAACAAAATCATAGATCCAAAAACAATTCATTCAAAACACAAAAAATCTCACAAAATTAAAAACAAAACACAACAAATATCAATGTTGCAAAGACATTTTGTTTAAGCATTCAAATCAATAACACCAAGCCTTGTTCTTAAAGTACTGAAAGTATCAAAGGCTAAAGGTTTTGTAAAAATGTCTGCAAGTTGATTTTCAGTTGAAACATGTATGAGTTCAATTTCTCCTTTGGATACATGATCCCTTATGAGATGATGCCTTATATCAATGTGTTTGGTTCTAGAATATTGAATAGGATTTTTGGAAATGCAAATAGCACTAGTATTGTCACAATAAATTGGAATAGTGCCTATAGTTAATCCTAAATCAATCAACTGTTGTTTTAACCAAAGTACTTGTGCCACACAACTTCCTAATGCAATGTATTCTGCTTCTGCAGTAGATAGTGCCACTGAATTTTGTTTTCTACTAGACCATGAAACTAATGAATTTCCAATGAATTGACATGTTCCAGAAGTGCTTTTCCTATCCACTCTACAGCCTGCAAAGTCAGAATCTGAGTAACCAATAATTTCAAATGAAGAGCTAAACTTATGATACCAAATCCCTAAGTTTTGAGTTCCTAGTAGATATCTTAAAATCCTTTTCACTGCTGTCAAATGCGATTCTTTTGGATCTGTTTGAAATCTAGCACATAAGAAAACACTGAACATAATATCTGGTCGGCTAGCAGTCAAGTAAAGTAAAGATCCAATTATCCCTCTAAATTTCTTTTGATCAACAGATTTTCCCGTAAGGTCCTTATCCAACTGAACTGAAGAACTCATTGGTGTACTAACAGGTTTAGCATTGTCCATTTCATATTTTTTGAGGATGTCCTTAATATATTTAGTTTGACTAAGAAAAGTACCTTCCTTAAGTTGCTTAATGCTAAATCCTAGAAAATAATTTAAATCTCTCATTAGACTCATTTCAAATTCACTACTCATTGTTTTAGAAAAATCATCACAAAGATGTTTATTTGAAGATCCAAAGATGATGTCATCCACATAAATTTGAACAATAAGTATATCCTTTCCAATTTTCCTTAAAAAGAGAGTTGTATCCACACTTCCTTTTTCAAAAGATCTTTCAAGTAGGAAGGTGCTCAACCTCTCATACCAAGCCCTAGGTGCCTGTTTCAATCCATATAATGCCTTTTTTAATTTGAAAACATGATTTGGAAATTTAGAATTTTCAAAACCTGGAGGTTGTTCTACAAAAACATCTTCCTCAATTACCCCATTTAAAAAGGCACTTTTGACATCCATTTGAAACAATTTAAAACCTTTAAAACAGGCAAAGGCTAGTAAAACCCTAATTTCTTCAAGTCTAGCTACAGGGGCAAAAGTTTCCTCAAAATCAATTCCTTCAATTTGATTATACTCCTTAGCTACTAATCTAGCCTTATTTCTAATGACTACTCCTGAGTCATTCATTTTATTTTTGAACACCCACTTGGTTCCAACAACACTTTGATCTTTTGGCCTTGTAGTTAGTTTCCAAACTTTATTTCTTACAAATTGATTTAACTCTTCTTGCATGGCCAATATCCAAAATTCATCAGAAAGTGCTTGATCAATGTTAGTGGATTCAATAGTTGAAATAAAGGCTGAATGATTGACTTCCTTGTTTAATCCACGCCTAGTTCTAATACCCTCATTTGGTTCACCTATAATCAATTCCTTTGGGTGGTTTTTAGAAAATCTCAAATCTCTAGGCAAAGGGTCTTCTCTTTCTAAATTTTCTTCCACATTTTCTTCCAAATTTAATCTATCAATCTTTTGGCAGTTTTCTTCAATTTCTTCTTCAACAACATTTGGCTCTTCCATGTTTCTATTTTCATCAAATACAACATGTGTGGTTTCTTCAATGACTAAAGTTCTTTTGTTGAATACTCTATAAGATTTTCCAACACTTGAATATCCAAAAAAATTCCTTCATCTGATTTTGGATCAAATTTTCCTAAGGCAGATTTTCCATTATTATGTATGAACACCTTGCAACCAAATACATGCAAATGAGACAAATTTGGTGTTCTACCTTTTAGCAACTCGTAGGGTGTTTTATTCAAATTTGATCTCACATTCACCCTATTCAGAACATAGCATGTAGTGCTAACCGCCTCAGCCCAAAAATATCTAGGAAGCGAGTATTCTGCTAACATTGCTCGGGCGGCTTCTATTAATGTTCTGTTCTTCCTTTCAACTACTCCATTTTGTTGAGGAGTTTTAGGTGCAGAAAAATTGTGATCAATCCCTTTTTATTTACAGAAATTTTCAAATCTTTCATTTTCAAATTCTCCTCCATGATCACTTTGTATAGAAATTATTTCACATCCTAGTTTTCTTCGTATCTAAGTTGAAAAATTTCTGAATTCCTCAAATGATTCACTCTTATGAAAAAGAAATTTAACCCAGGTGAATCTTAAAAAATCATCTACTATAACAAATCCATATACCTTTCCTCCTAGACTTACAGTGCTTACAGGTCCAAAAAGATCCATGTGTAGAATTTCTAAAGGTTTACTGGTCCTAAGATCTTTATTGGACTTAAAAGAGGACTTCACTTGTTTTCCTAATTGACATGCATTACATAGATGGTCCTTGGTAAAGTCTAGTTTAGGTATACCTCTCACCAAATTCTTTTGGGTAATTCTTCTAAGATTTTTCATACTAGAATGACAAAGTCTCCTATGCCAAAGCCATGATTCATCAGAAACAATTTTCAAACAAAAAGCAGTAGGAGATTGAATACAATTTAAATCTAGCATGTAGACATTGTTTACCCTTTTTCCATTTAAAACAATTTTCCCATTTAGGCTAATTATGCAGCTAGTAGGTAAAAATTTTACATTATAGCCCTTATCACATAGCTGACTTATACTAAGCAAATTATGTTTAAAGCCTTCAACTAATAACACATTGTCTATGAAAAAGTTTTTCAAATTTCCAATCATACCTGATCCAACCACTTTCTTTGTGGTATTATCTCCAAGTGTAACCTTGCCTCCACTCCTGGCTTCCAGCGTTATGAATTGAGCAGTATCTCCAGTCATGTGCTTTGAACATCCGCTGTCCAGGTAGCATATACTCTCACGAGGTCTTGTGTGAGAGTATTCCTGCAAAATTCTCAAATATTAGACCTGGGAACCCAAACTAGTTTGGGTTCACCTTTATGAAATTTATAATCAGATGCATGTATGATATGTCTAGGTTTATGCATCTTAGTTCTCCACACCAAATTAGTTTTCATCTTTAAAGTGCAGGTGTGAGATATATGTCCCAAAAATCCACAATTATTACATTTAACATTAGGAAAAATATTCCTATGTTTTCTTTCATATGATTGCCTTCTAAGGGATTTCATGAATTTAGGATAATATTTAGGTTTTGTAAAATCTTCAAGTTTAGGGGGGTTCCTATTATCCTCGAGAGCTCTTATAGTGAGTTTGTAAAATGAATTCATATCTTCCAAGATTCGATTGGTATAATTGATTCTATATGTCTTGCTCTCAGATTCATCCTTAAAATTCTTAAATTTTTTTTCAAGTTCAGCATAGGATGATTTTAAATTCTCAAAATTTTTATTCAAGTCATCATATTCATCAAGTAGTTTCATGTGGTTGTTATCAATTAAAGCATGATCTTTCCTAAGGATTTCGTGTTCCTTATTAAGATCTTCCAATTCTAAAACTACACTAGCATGCATCTTTTTCATTTTCCTATATGCATCATGCATGTGTTCAGAAACTTCAAACAATTTATTATAGGTTAAATCACATACCTCTTCTTGATCTGATTATTCAGCTTTATCTGCCATCAAGCAAAGGTTGGTGACTTCTTCTTCTTTTTCAGTCTCAGATGAGTCTGAAGCTGAGTCCGCCCAAAAAGCCTTTTGAAACTTCTTCTTGCCCTTCTTTACCATTGGTTTCTCCTCTACCTTCTCCTTGCTAGGAGTGGCTTTGAGTTTTGGACAATCAGTATTTATATAACCTGATTTCCTGCATTCATAACAAATCACTTCATTAGAAACCTTGTCATTTCTGTTATACTTACCTCTATTCCATTGCTGACGTCTCTTCTGCTTCCTCTTTAAAAATCTTCTAAATTGTCTAGTCATCAGTGCAATATCGTCTTCATCCTCAGGTTGTGAGTGTTCACTTTCGGACTCTTCCACATTTAGTGCAATATTCTTGTCCTTTCTCAGTTCACCTGCATCAATCTTTCTTTGACTTACTCCTTGCTCGTAAGCAATGAGTGAACCAAGAAGATTGTCAATGGAATAAATGATCAGATCTTTAGACTCTGTAATTGCAATAATTTTAGCATCGTATGCAGTAGGTAAATAACGAAGAATTTTATTGACCATTTCAGCATTAGTTAATTCCCTACCAAGTACATGCAAAGAGGTGACAATTTGAGTGAATCTTGTGTACATGTCTGAAATAGATTCATTAGGTTTCATGCGAAATAATTCGTAGTCATGTAACAAGATATTGAGTCTTGATTGCTTAACCTCATTTGTCCCTTCATAAGTTATACAAAGTCTATCCCATATGTCCTTTCCGCTTTTACAAGTGGAAACTCGCATGTAGTCTTCAGATTTTAAAGCACAAAAGAAACTATTTAAACATTTTGCATTTAATTGTGCTAAGTCACGTTCTTCAATAGTCCAATCTGCATAGGGTGTTTCTACCCTAATTCCATCAACTAATCTAGTTGGTTTTGAGTAACCTTCCTGGACTAGCATCCACATGCGATAATCAAGTGACTGTAAGAAAGTAGACATGCGTGTTTTCCAAAAATCAAAAGGAATATTGTCAAACAGTGGAGGTCTAGTGATAGAGTAACCCTCAGGTGTGTTTCAATTTCCAAATATAGCCATCTACGTTAATAAAAAGTAGTTCAAACTTATGATTTTGAAACTATGCTCTGATACCACTTGTTGAGTCCAGTAATTAGGATGTTAAGCCTAAGTAAATGTCCCACGGCTACCAAGAGGGGGGTGAATTGGTAGTTTAAAAAATTTTAAACCCTCTTTAAAGATTAAGTTGAACCGAAATAAAATTTTCTTTTAAAGTTTGTAGAAAAATATTTTTCAACCACAGAGTTGTTAAAACTGAAATTTAAAGTGCGGAAACGTAAAAACAATAAAGTAAATGACACCAGATTTATAGTTGTTCGGTCTATAACCAGACCTACATCCACTCCTCAGAGGCACCCTCTGAGTATTGCACTAGAACAATTAGTGACTCTCCTTTAGCACCCACAACAAGGCGGAGAAGCCTTTACAACACACTCTTTTCACCACTATCCGGTGCGGCAGAGAACCGTCGTCCTTTTACACAATCCACAGTGCTCGCAGAGAACCGTCGTCCTTTTACACTCTCCTAGTGTGGGCAGAGAACTCTACGAATGTTCACACTCTCCAAGTGTAGGCAGAGAACCTTATGGCTGTTCACACTCTCCAAGTGTAGGCAGAGAACCTTTCGGCTGTTCACACTCTCTAAGTGTCGGCAGAGAACCGGATCTCCTTGACTGATCTTCTCACAAGAATCTAGAAGGAAGAAGGAAAAGAGTGAAGAAATCCAATTTCACAAGTAGAAACTCTTACCTTTGTAATCCAAGTGAAGCCTTCTCGCTCCAGTGGTAGGAATCCTCCTTTAAATGCTCTATTCCACTCTCTCCTTGGCTATTCTCTCAAGAGGCACAAAGATCAAATGACAAAAAGATTGGGTGGCAGTCTAATTTGGACTATTTATAAAAAAGATAAGAAAAACCGCCCAAAAACTGCAAGTTTCCAATTCTGTACGCAGTGGATCGTCCTGTACGATCCTGGATCGTCCTGGACGATTTTACTTAAACGATCTGAAACGACCCTATTTGAATATGTGTACGAAATGACTACGTATAGATGATCGTCCTGTACGAACTAGGTTCGTTCAGTACGAACAGTTATTACTAGGTCGGTTCTAGAAACTGCTGAAAACTGTTCTAAGTCGGTTAATCATTTGGACGAGAATATGTTCGTCTGGACGAAAATTTTCCAGAGACCCGATCGTCCTGGATGATTATTTATTTCGTCTGGACGAAAATATTTCAGAGGACCAATCGCCACGGATGATAATTTATTTTCGTATGGACGAAAATTTTCCAGAGACCAGATCGTCCTGGACGATATTTAATTTCGTCTGGACGAAAATTTTCCAGAGCACCGGTCGCCTCGTATGATAATAAAATTCATCTAGGCAAAAATTTTACAGAGAACCAATCGTCTGGTACGATAATTATTTTTGTCCTGGACGAATAGGACTTAGAAAAAATTTTTCGAGCAAGTTCCTATTCGTTCCATGTGCCCTAGAGATAACTGACGGATCATCCAGTACTATAAAATATCATCCCATACGATCAGTATAAAATTTTATGATCTCCTTATGTGTGTGTCTAAGTGTTTTATTCACTCAATTACAATCACTCCCTTTCAAAATTTAATTCAAAGAAAAAATGCATACTTCAAATTAACAAAATATCTCATGTTGAATTTGATTTGAAGTTATCGTAGTCTGGAGTCTGATTTTCCTGAAATGTTAGTACACACAAGAGCAAATGCAAATCTTCTAAAATTGTTAGGAGATAACTACACATTTTAACAATAATGTTTGGAATCATCAAAACTATATAAGTTGCAAAAAATGTAAAGCATTCAAATAGCAATTATTCTAACAGTAAGGATGTTCATATTTCCTCTGACGCTATTTGCTTTCGATGCAGGAAGCCTGGACAAATGAAAAATCAGTGCCCTAATCTAAAAATTCTTCCTACAAAAAAAAGGGTAAGACGAAGCAAAATTTAATCCGGGGAAATAATGAAAAGCAAAAAATCTCATGGGCAGACATGGTTTCTAAAGCATCAGACCAAGAGAAAGATAATGGTTAAAATCCTTATTTGTGTGTTTGTGTTGTGTTTTGTTTTTAATTATTTTCTTTTTTTGTTTATTTGTTTTGTTTCGATTTTATTTTGTGTTTTTGTCTTTGTTTATTCTTTGATTTTTCTTCTTTCTATTTCGTGAAATTTTTTCTCTCATCAATACACACATTCACTTTTCTATAAATGAAAAATCCACTTCCTGTTTTTTTCTTAAAATCTTTGATAAGTTGTGATTGACTTCTCTAAAAACATTCAAAGGAAGGAAACTCATATTTTTGACTCTCAATCTCTATTTCCTAAAAGAGGTTATTCGACTTTTGATTTAAAATCTTTTTCATATTTTAAATTAGTCTTTGAAACAAAAATTTTTTATCTCCCTATATTATATTTATCGCATAGAGATCTTTTGTAAGTTGTTGAATCTAACTCATAATTTTCTTAATCAAGAATTTGTTTTATCAATAGATGGGTTTACTTTTGTTTTTAAGATTTTAGAAAAGTAGCATATTAAAAAAATAATTAGCCAATGATGTCAAAAATAAAAGATGCGCAAAGACACCAAATTGAAAAATATACATAAAAGTGTATCAAAAATCAAAAGATGTGCAAAGAGCGCTATTCAAATTGACAAGAGGCATAAAATTAGCCCACAAAATTTAATGCTTACCATTCTTGTTCTTCTTAAATGCTTAAGAAAACCCTTGAAACTTTCGATACTTGATTTTGAAAAATATGATTCCTGATTCAACAATTCGTGCATTAATCTTTATTAGATATATTTTATGAAAGGAGTTTTGAAAATTTTTTGTTTCTTTTTCTAATTTATTCCTTGATTTAGATATTGAATTAAAAAGTTTTTTGAGCCTTTTTAAAAAACTTGAGTTGAGTTTGGATTATCAAATTCTGAATTTCTAACCTTTTCTGGGCTATGCGTTGTCAATCCAATTCTACCAAGTTTTTGATTAAAACCAAGAAATAACTTTCTTTTTTTAAGAATATTTATTTTTTCACTAGATCAGGGAAAGTTTTTATCTTTTGTTTGTGCCTCCTCACTTTTTGATAATGTCAAAGGGGGAGAACGTATTGTTGAATTTGTATTCTTTTTAAAAAAAAAAAATTAAAACAACAAAAATATTTTTATCTACCCTATTTTTTAAAGTGTTATTCTAGTGAGGGGGGCATTAGAAGAAAATGTTCCTTTTTGCAAATTCAAATTGAATTGTTTGCCATCATCAAAATGGGAGAGATTGTTGCGGATCTGTTTTCATGATTTATGATTTTGATGATACCAAACACTTCTATTTCTCTATGACGGCCTTTTCTACTAACAATTCAAGTCCACACAATCAGACTGCAATTTGGAACCAGCTCAAGATTGGGTAGACTAGGTCTGAGTCAGTTTATACACTTTTTCCTTTCTTGAGTATATTGTATTTAGTGTGGCTACTGATGTTTTGTAATTTGGAAGATTTTCTAACTGTTCCCTAGAGTTTACTATTTTTGGTGACATCGTCCGGGATGATATTTATATAGGCCTAGATAATCTGTTCAAAAGAAGAAACCCTAATTAGGGCATCCTCATTAAGGTAGCCTTCATAAGCTGACCAGCCTGGACGATACTTATATCGGCCAGGACGATAAGCTCAATTTAGAAAGAATCAGTCGCCATGATCAGATTAGGTATTCATTATTTTAGGAAATCTATCAGGACGATATACACATCGTCCAGGACGATCTAACTCAATTATGCCTAAATTGATCTAGTATCTTTGGAAAGTATTAATGGATGATTGATACAATCACATCGTCCGGGACGATCCAAGGATCAGCCAGGATGATTTCCTGGATGATCTACATCGGCCAGAATCTTTTCTGGGCGATGATCAGGATGATTGAAATTGATTTTAAACTAATCATCCGGGACGATCGTGAGATCGGCCAGGATGATGTAACCAATTTTCTTCTGATCGTCCCAAATCATCCCGGTCTGATGAGATTATATTGTACTGATCGTACATGATGATATTCCTATCATCCTGGATGATAATATCGGCAACTTGCATTAATGAGCTCATTTTGAAATATTTTATTTAAGCTATGACATGACACTTTGTAAGTGTCTTTGGCAGCCATTGTAGCTTCATTCTTTTGGGGGAAACTTGAAGAGAGAGCTTGAAAGGGAGTGAGGAAAGGATGGAGTTTGAGAGAGGGTGAAGATCCTATGAGGGTGGACTCAAGGGAGTGTGGAGGGGGTTCGATACGGTTGCTTCGGCAAGCTTGCACCTGAATACCGTCAGATTCAAGGCTTGTCTCGAGGGAAGTTCACCAAAGAAGAAGATCTCTTTGGTGTCAAAGGACCCGGCGACTCCGCCGCTCCGGGGAAGGCGGAAGTGATTTTGTAAGGGCTTCTCCGCATAGCTGTTGGGGCTAAAGGATAGACACTTATTTTAGTGCAATACTTGGAGGGTGCCTTCAAGGGGTGGACGTAGGTCAAGGTTTGACCGAACCACTATAAATCTGATGTGTTCTTTCTTTATTACTTCCGCATTTAATTTCTGCATTTGGTTTTTATTGTGGTGATATTGGTTTTGGTTTGTGTTTTGATTTAAAGATTCTTCTTTTGTAATTCACCTCTCTCTTTATTAGCCTTGGGCCAGTTCATAGGGCCTAACATCCCTAATAAAATTTTAAGTGGTATCAGAGCACTTTTTAGTGTCATCTGAGAACTTTTGAAAACTAGATCCCTTATTAAGATATATCGAGGTTTTACCCTCCAGTTATAGTGACGGACAGGGAAACTCTTTTGTGATATATAAAGACTCGAAGTAAGGCTACATCTCTTTGCTTCTAGGAGGAGATACAAGTTTTTTTTGAGCTTCTCGTCATTATTACTAAAGTAAAAAAGTTTAAACTCTATTACTTGAAATTCAAATATTAATCGGTATGTGTACTTTTGTACCAAAGAAGAGATTATATGGGGTTTCTTCTATAGGAGTTCTATCAGTAGTCAAATACTCCTAGATGATATTTGGGAGTTCTTCAACCCATTATCTCCAAGCCTTCACTAGGCGTATCTTCAGTCCTTTTAAAGTTATCCGATTTATAATCTTTGTTTTCCAATTTTCCTAAGGATGGAAAATAGCTATGTGGACTAGATAAATATGAAAATCGTTACAAAAAAATATAAATATATTTCTAGTAAATTGGGTCCCATTGTCTATAATGACCATTGCAGGAATGCCAAAATGAGAGACTAAATTCTTTCCCAAGAATTGTTTAGTTTTGGCTTCAGTAATCTTTGCCAGAGGTTCTTCCTCCACATATTTGGTGAAGTAATCTATAGCCAAGATGATAAATTTTCACTATCGAGTGGCTATAGGGAAGGGTCTCATTATATCAATTCCCCACTAGGTGAAAGGCGAGGAGCTCTAAAGTGATGCATGATCTAAAGAAAGTGTATGGGTGAGTTTGGAATGCAATTGGTGATTTTCAAACATTTAAGTAATCTCATGTGAGTCCAATTTCATTATAAGCTAATATAATTCCTGTCTCATGATCTTATAGAGTAATACGTTTCCTCCCACATGTTCTCCACATACTACTGAATAAACTTCTTGGAGAGTATAATTTGCTTCTGAAGGTGGGATACATTTGAGGTATGGTCCAGTGAAGGCTCGTTTGTACAACTTGCCACCAATAATAGTAAAATTTCCTTCTTATCTCCTAGTTGTGTTGCAGCCATGGGGTCTTCATGCAGCACTCAATCTTGTAAAAAGAATAAGATGGGATAAATAAAAAAAAGCCTCTTATTGTTCATTGATTGATTTTATGACCCATGGACCTTGGATACTTGGAAAGTGGATCTTCTCGATACACTTCCTTTTGTAGATATCTCCTGTCATTTATATAGCATGTTTAGAAAGAGCATTTGCTCTTACATTTTTCTCTAGGAGAACATGAATGATCTGATACTCTTTTATACAGGCTAAGAGCAACTTTACAATATTGTAGCACTAGCCTAGTTGCAGGTTGTGGATGCCAAACTCCCTCTCCACCTGAGAGGCGACCAATTACAAATCTATGTGAACCATCTAGCTCTGCACCTCACAATTGATTGACATACTTAGTCCGATAATATGGGCCTCATACTCTATGTCGTTATTTGTTGTAGGGAATTTAAATAAGAGCCCACACTCAAGAATAACTTATTGTAAATAGATCAAAAAAATTCCTACCAATGTTAGAACTTTCAGAAGCTCCATCAACATACAATATCCAACATGGAGGAGAATGAGAAGCACTTAGTGTATTGTTGGCTACAAGGATAGTGTATTCAACCACAAAATCTGAAAGTGCTTGAGATTTTATATAGGGTATAGGAAGGTAGTGGATGTCAAAATCTCCCAATTCTATAAATCACTTGATGAGCCTACTAGACTCTTCTGGCTTGGGCATGATACTTTTGAATGGCAGATTTGTGTAGACTCTAAATGTATGTGCTTAAAAGTAAGGGCGTAGTTTCCTAGTGGAGTAAACTAATGCCTAAGATATTTTATCTGCTAGTGGATAACTTCCCTCTATTTTAGATAAGATCTTAATGATATAATAGTTATGATGCTGTATAATGTTCTCTTCTCGGACTAAGACCGAACTAATTACTTGGGCTGAAACAACCATATATAAATACAACTTTTTACTCAGTATTGGTTTAGAAAGTAGTGGTGGAGATGCCAAAAACTTTTGTAGCTATTCAAAGGATTATTGGCATTCATCAGACTTTAAAAATCCTATCCTACAAGAAACTCTGAGAATCTTAAAGAAAGGTATATATTTGTCTCCTCAGCGGGCAAGGAAATGAAATAGTTTTGCAATGCTTCTATTTAATCTTTAGACTTCCTTGATATTCTTCGAGGGCACCATGTCCTTTAATGCCTTAATTTTTTTAGGATTGACTTCAATTCCTTGGTGGGTAACCATAAAATCTTAAAAAATTTTAGAGGCAACTCCAAAAGCATTCTTGGAGGGGTAGAGTCACATGTTATAACATCATAGTAGTTGGAAGCACTATTCAAAGTCAGATATATGTTGAGAATTTTTTAAAACTTTTCACCATCATATCATCAACATATACTTCCATAGTACGCCTAATTAGGTCTTTAGAAATTTTATTCATAAGGTGTTGATATGTGGCTATAATATTTTTGAGCTCTAACGGCATCACCAGATAGCAGTATAATCCTTTATCCGTTTAAAACGTTGTTGCCTTTCCATAAGCAGTATCCATCTTTTTTTTTTATTATAACTCAAGTAGGCATCCAAAAAGCTCAATATATGATGTCCAGAGGTGGTATCGATCAATTGGTCAATATGAGAAACCAAAAAGCTATCTTTTTGGCAAACTTTATTGAGATATGTATAATCTAGACACATTCTTCAATCTCCACTTGCCTTTCATGCCATAATGATATTCGCCAACCAAATGGGGCACTGCACTTCCCATATAAACCCAACTTCTAAAAGCTTATCAACTTCCTGCTCAACTTCTTTTTAATGATTTGGCATAAAACTTCATTTCTTTTGGATTACTGGCTTGGACTTAGGGTTGACTTTGAGGGAGTACATGATTACTTTAGGGTCAATTTTGGGCTTATCTGTCAGACTCCAAATAAAAAGATCTTGATTCCTACATAGAAAATCTACATATTTTTTTTATCCTTGTCTAAGAGAATAGACCCGATCTGTATAGTCCTTGAATGGTGTTCTTCAGATATGGATACAATAGTGATGTCTTCTACACGAGGAGCCCTCTAAAGGATATCCTTACTCTAGAGATAAAACTCCTTCATTCTTAAGGTAACTGTTGAATGTTTTTTTAGTTAAAACCCACGAAGGGGTCTATGTGTTAATTAATAAAAATGATTATATGGTCCTTAAGGGAGACCATCAGCTCTCTAATGCTTGAATGAGCTATAAAACAAATCAGAATAAAACCTATGAGCTGATAGTCTCCACTAATTAAAATACAAGGTGACCTAGTAACATTTAAATGATGCTATAGACTTGTATCCAAAAAAGAAAGATATAAATATGAGAATGAAGGTCAATCTTTCTGCAAAAGAACTTTATCACAACCAAAAGCACCTCCACCTGAAATTCAAAGGGGATGCAAAACAAAAGACTATAACAGAAAAAATAAAGGTGAAATAAAAGGAATTATCAAAATAAGGGATATGGACATATAGAGCAAAGGATAAAATTAAACCAGGAAGCCTCACTAAGGTAATCCACATGCCACTCAATCCTATCAATAGGATCCATCATAAAATCCCACTCAAATGGCCTCACAGAATAGAAAAACCTGCCCACAAAATAGTAGCACAAATCCTCCAGGCTGACACCAACAATCAGCACAAAAAAGAGCCCCAAGCTAACTAACAAAAATAGGTAATACAAGTACCAAGCAATGTTCCAAAAAACATACGAGATAATCAAAAGAAAAACAACACCCTCCAAACTTAGAACAAAATCAAGAGAGCCCCAAAACCAAAACAAACTCTAAGTATAGAGAAACAATAAGGAAACTCAAGCCAACCATTACAATAATTGGTGCAATAAGGAAACCCCAAGCCAACCTATACAGTAACCTGAAGGTAGGAGAGAAACAATAAGGAAACCCATCAACAACATAATTGGTGCAATCATAGCTTAAGTCCGTATCCTCCAAAACCTCAGTTAAATTGAACAAGGTCATAGAGAAATGTGAATAGTCATATAAAAGCACCAGAACATAATAGTATAAGGAAAAGATGACAATCACATAGAACCACAGAAACTTCCAAATAAAGATAAAACTCCACCAGGCAAACAACCTAAGGAAACACATAAAACCACCAAACTGGGCAACATTTAAGAAAAACCAATATAAATAAAAACCAAACACCATCTGGAAGAACAAAAACCAACCAACCTGAGAGGAAAAAAAAGCATCAACCCAGCTGATACTCTAGAGGCTAAAATAATAGTTCCCAACAATACAACCATTAGTAAAAATACCACCAAACACCAGCTAAATAGTAAAGAGAGCCATAACAAATTGAGAAAAATAAAGCTAGCCAAACACAAATAAACCAACAACATATTCCACACCCTCACACAGGACAGCTAAGAAATATACAAGAGAGAAATAACCAAAAATAAAGATCAAGAAAAAACCAACTAGAAAAGTAACTTAAGATGTAACATATGGTAACCCAATAGCTTCAAATCTAAGAATACCTTTTAAAGCCACTGAAATGTTGGACCCAATAATATCTGAAAAACACTCAAGGACACACCCCCAATTAACAAACTAAGAAGCACATGCATTACCCTCCTTACAAATATGATAGATTGAATAATTCAAAAAAATTAACATATTCTTAATTTCTCTCACCTAATAAAAGATAGCAGGATTGCAACAATTATCATCACCAGAATATAAGAATTGGAAATTATAATCAGAGTTAACCTCAATAAAAATATTAGTCAAGTTAAGAGAAAGACACAACTTAAGACTATAAAGAATATCCATGGTGCTAGCACAAAAAACATTAAAATTTTGTAAAGGACTAGCAAAAGCCAAAATTGTTGCATATCTGTTTTCATGGTTTATGATTTTGATGATAATAAACACTCTTATTTCTCTATGACTGCCTTATCTACTGACATTTCAGGTCCACACGATCAAACTGCAATTTAGAACCAGCTCAAGATTGAGTAGACTCGGTTTGAGTTAGTTTGTACCCTTTTACCTTTCTTGAGTCTATTGTTTTTGGTGTGGCTCCTGATGCTTTGTAATTTGAAAGATTCTCTGATTGTTCCCCAATGTTTATTGTTTTTGGTAACATCATCCAGGATAATTTTATATCGTCCTAGATAATCAGTTCAAAAGCAAAAACCCTAATTAGGGCATCCTCATTAAAGAAGCCGTCATTATGCAAATAATTGTTGCAAATCTATTTTTCATATCTTATGTTTTGATGATTGACAAACACTGCTTTTCTTAGATAGCTTCTTGCTTCTAACTTTTCAGGAATCGACGATCGGACAATAAAAAAGGAGCCAAGTTCAGGAATGCGTAGGTTTAGGGTTGAGTCAGTCTGTACTTTTGTTTTTTACCTTTTGAGTCCACTTGTAATAGTCAAAGAGACTGATGCTTTGTAACCCTTCACACACACACTTGAGAGACTTAGAAATTCTATTTTTACTCATATCGGCTAGGACGATTTCTTTGATCGGCCTGGACGATCAGCTTAAAACAGAAAGTCTAATTAAGGATTCTTAATTAAGGCAGCCGGCGTTAACAGATCGTCCTGGACGATACGTGTATCGGCCAGGATGATAAGCTCAAAACAGAAAGAAATAGCCGCCATAGACAAGTATGGTATACTGTATCTTTAAATTATCGGCCAGGACGATCCTCTGATCGGCCTAGACGATATTCAAAAATTATGCCATAATTGTTCAGGAAATCAAGAAAGTAATTAAGAATGATTGATACGATCATATCGTCCTGGATGATCGCAATATTGGCCAGGCCGATCTAGTCAAAAACCTTAAGTTACTTCAGGACGATCAATGTCGGCCAGCCCGTATTCAGGGCTATTGTCAGGACGATTTTCCTCTAATTTGAACTGATCGGCCAGGACGATCGTGAGATCGGCCTGGACGATCAAGCTATTTTTCAATCGTCCAGTTTTGCATCCAGGGCTATGCTCTGGCCGATCTTCATTGATTTGTACTGATCGGCCAGGCCGATGTCCATATCGGCCTGGACGATATTGTCGGCAACTTGCAATTAATGAGCTCTTTTGGAGCTCTTCTATTTAAGAGCTCTTGTTCAACGTTTTTAAAAACCTTTGGCTGCTGCCTTGACCTGAGAAGGCCTTGAGGAGAGAAAGAGAGAGAGAAGAGAGAGAGAGGATCTTGTGAGGGGGAGCTTGTGAGGGGTTTCACAAGGGTTGCTTCAAGGATCTCTCTGCGTCATCTTCGTCTAGAGTTTCTCGTCCGTGGAAGGGTTGGTAGAGGTAAGGAGTTTTACTTTTGGTTCTGGTTCTCTGCCAGCTTCAGGAGGAAGCAAAAAGAGGTAGGTTCTCTGCCTTGCCGGGGTGGCAAAAAGGAGGTTCTTGTGAGGGTTTCTCCACCTAGCCGTGGGGGCTAAAGGAGAGTCACTTTTTGAGTAGTGCAATACTTGGAGGGTGCCTCGAAGGAGTGGACGTAGGTCGAGTCGACCGAACCACTATAAATTTCTGTGTTCTTTTTCTTGCTTCCGCACTTTTAAATTCCGCATTATTTTGTGGTGTGATTTGGTTTATGTGATTTTATTTCCTTGTTTAAAAAGAAGTTTTTAAAATACCAATTCACCCCCCCTCTTGGTTAGTTTGGGACTAAGTTCATAGGGCTTAACATCCCCATCGAACTTTCAATAATATCATCCTGGGTGATTTTGTATCGGCCAGGACGATAGCCTCAAAATAGAAAGAATCTGTTGCCATATCTATTTAGGAATTATTTATTTTTGGACATCGTCAAGAAGATCGACTAGGACTATAAAATATCGTCCAGGATGATCCAGGACAACTTTTTCGAAAATTAATCTAGCATTTAAGGAAAGCAATTATGACTTGATTGGACGATTAAATAGTCCTGGACGATCACAGGATCGTCCGGGATGATACTCTGGATGATTGGACATCAGATTGCTCTTTTTCAGGGCGATGTTCATGACGATATTCCACAATTTGTATTGATCATCCCGGACGATATATTATCGTCCTGGATGATATGAACAAATTTCTTCTAATCATCTCAAATCGATTCAGTTGATTGGGCTTTTTTTGAACTGATCGTACAGGATGATATTAATATCGTCCTGGATGATAAAGTCGGCAACTTACATTAATGAGCTCGTTTTAAGATCTTCTATTTGAGCTTAACAAGGCACTTTGTAAGTGTCTTAGGCAGCCATAATAGCTTCGTTCTTTTGTGGGAAACTTGAAGAGAGAGCTTGAAAGGGAGTGAGGAATGGGTGGAGTTTGAGAGAGGGAGAAGATCCTGTGAGGGGAGACTCAAGGGAGTGTGGAGGGGGTTCCACACGGTTGTTCCTGCAAGCTTGCACCTCAATATCCTCAGATTTAAGGTGGAAGTGATTTTTTAAGGGTTTCTCCGCCTAGTTGTGAGGGCTAAAAGAGAGACACTTAGTTTAGTGCAATACTTGGAGGGTGCCTCCAAGGAGTGGACGTAGGTCAAGGTTTGACCGAACCACTATAAATCCGTTGTGTTCTTTCTTTATTACTTCCGCATTTCATTTCCGCACTTTGGTTTTTATTGTGGTGATATTGGTTTTGATTTGTGTTTTGATTGAAAGATATTTTTTTCCAATTCACCTCTCTCACTTAATTAGCTTTGGGCTAGTTCACAGAGCCTAACATCTCTAACGAACTTTCAAAAATAATACTACCATTAGTGTCTTTGATATCTCCACCACAACCCCCAGAAGAATTAGTGCTAGCACCATCAACATTCAGCATATAGAAATTTATGGGGGGTTTGGATCAATAAATAATATTAGCCTCTTTAGCCATAAGAACACCCTCCAAATTAAGGCCTAATGCAGACCCAAAAAAATAATAATCTTTAAAATTCTTCAAAGAGAGCAGTTTAATAGAAATAAGGGACAAAACCTTATCCTTCACATTCTAGATCACCATATAATGATTCATTCGAACACCATTAAAAAGAGAATTATTCCTCTCCAACCATAAATACCATAATATAAGAGAAGGAATAACATTTCTAATGTACCCTTTAGGACAAATGATAATTAAAATAGTTTAACAAAAACATGTCATAAAAAAACCCAAGTTTTAACAGCAATAGGGTCAGAAATAAAAACATGATGCATATTCTCAGTATGGTAACAACATTGACCCTTAGAAGAGAAAATAAAACCTTTTTTGATGAGATTATCATCTGTGGGAATAAAATTATGCTTAATTCTCTAAACAAAATAGCCAAAATAGTAGGGATACTTTTATTCCAAATTTAAGAGAAAATATTTTAAGTATTTCTCCTAGCTATAAAAGCATGCCAAGCATTTTTTAAGTGAAAACCACCATCTTTAGAGAAACACATAAGACAATATCCTTAGAAGCAATATTTATAGGAAGGTTCAAAATTTTATGAATAATGTAACCAAGAATAGCATTAGAAAGTTTCTCATAGTCCCAACAATTATCAAAAAAGAAAGATTTACACTTAATAATCGCAATGGAAGAAGAATTCATAATGGAGTGAACAAGTTTTTTTTCAACTTTTTTTTTTTTACTTATAGGTATTTCATAAGTTATAAAAAAATTAAAGAAAAACGGCTTAACCGATCAGATTCATGTCATTCGAATTGCTAGTGGGTAAAATTCAAGTTAGAATTTTTGTGCCATTTTTTAAGCAAGTTGGGTTCGGATTGACTAGATTTGGTCGAGTCAATTTTTATTGGACTCAAACCCGGCCTATCAACCCGTTTTGAGACCTTCGGACTAAATCTTTCCACATTTACTTAAAAATGCTGCTATATTCACGCTCGTCAAATTAAAAGACAATTAGAGATATTATGGCCAATGTGTATGCACAAAGAAAGTTAGTTGTCCCTTTGCTTTTGATCCAAACCAAACCTTCTCATAATTTGACCTCTTATTTCTAGGTGAGAGTCAAGGTCATTAAATAATAATAATCATAAAAAAACATAGTGGAGCTCGATCTAACCAGATATTGGCAAAGGAATCTGACTTGCAAATACCTATTCAAAGAAATTATTCTGTGCGAACACCGGACGGTAAGAACCGTCTGCTCTATGAACAATAAAAATGCAGTTCACTATTCACAGAGACAAACCGGACGGTTCCCTCCGTCCGCTGTCCAAACAAAACTGCGCTTTTTTACTGTTCACAAAGACAAACCGGACAGTCATCCCCATCCGATGACCGCACAGAATAATTTATCCTACTCGTAAGGATCGAATGATCGATTAAATTTACTTCTTTGGCAACTTGTGGACTAAAAAGAGTACAAAGTTGCTGAATCGGATTCAGACTTACATGATGACTTTGATTCATAAATCATCTGAATACTAATGAAATGATAGAGGCAATGCCAGATGCTGCAATAACACATACAAAAAACAAGTTCCAGAGAGGCAAAAATAACAGACAAGTGAGGCTAGTCGTTTCCATCAGAAATCTTTTACCAATTTTTGTCAAGTTGAAGATCAATAAATGAGAAAACATTATCAAGAACTCGTTACTTGAGGAAGGAATGATAATATAACAAAGTATTCAGCAAAACTTTTATAGTAACTGAAACTTACAAGAATCGTACAGGAAGGCAAACAAGAGGAAAACAGTTCAAAAATGTAGAGTACCTCATTTCTTGATGAACTGCAAGCCATTTGCATTTGAATATCTCTCCATAAATCTCATGAACCTGTCCCAATCTCTAGGAGTGCGCATAATATATTTAGCTTCAATTTTTGAAGGTTTCCCATTCACAAACTTGGCGTTCACATTGGTTGATTGGAGTACACCTTCCTCATCAATCATGCAGAAACCAGTAATCTCTCCAAGTTCACTCGAGGAATCAAATACAGAAGGTTCATCAAAGATGAACGTGGCAACACCATTTGTACCATCCCTTGATTTGGTTAAACTGACATCTGGTATTGTCTGCTCATCAGTTCCTTGGATAAACTGAATTGCAGGCTTCGCCATCATAGTAACAGGTCTTGATGTGTTAGATCTTTCTACTATATGGGACCTCTTTGGAGCAGGAATCTGGAAGGTTCTTCCATGGAATGAGGAGCTGGATCTCCGGTAGACGGATTGCGAAAGAGAAGCGATACCTTAAACAGGATAACTAATTACATCTACTAAAAATTTGCAGAAGGAAGATTTCTTAAGAAAGAATATGTACTGCCTTTATTCAGACGGGAGCTTAAGCTTATGAAGGTTACTTTTATCATAAAAATATTGCATCTATTTTTTTGCAATTAGAAGTAATTAAAGATAAAAACCCAAATTTCTAGTTGAAAAAATTGGAACAGTATACCTATAAAAGTTTCTATAAAGATAGAGGTAGAAAGGAGAACTGCTGCAATTATGATGAATAATTACTCAATAATGGAAGGAGTAAAGATGACCAATTCTCGTAGGAAATAATATATATGGTAGACAATTTAAGTTTACACATTATGGAAAGACACATTTGTTGCTTCGAAGTGATGGACAAAACTTCAAAGCCTCAAAGTGAGATGCATAAGCAACAATCAGTTAAACTCCTGGACCAAACTGTCCGGATGGATAAAAGCAAGTTGTTGAACTGAAATTTTAGGAACAACGATTTGAGGAAAGTTTGTACACACAAAGCATAATTCTATGAGACTAAGTGCACAGCTCACAATTGAAAATCATGAAATTCTTTTATACAAATTTTTTTTTCTTATGGATTTCATATTTGATGAATGATGAATCAAACCACTTAAACTATAATTTTCAGTCTCAAGCCAAAGTGGAAAAAATTAGAAGTCGATGATAGGTTGAAAATCAATCATAAAACCTATGAAAAAATCTATAAACTTGTAATTTAATATTTGCTAGTGTTAAAGCCTTAAAGGCATTCCACGTAAGTAGTAAGGCATGACATAACAAAGAGTAAATGTCATAGATGATTGTATTAGAAGCATATAGAAGGTAATTGATGAAAATAATTGTTTAAGAATATGATCATGAAATTTAAATGATAAAAAGTTACTTATCCCGTAAGATAAATTGTTAAGCTAAACAAATTAAAAATTTAAAATTGAACCAAATTTTATGTTAGATTAAATAGTTTAGTTGCATTAAGAAGAGTTCCATACATCTCAACTATATAGCCTAGTGTGATACTATACCCTGAACTGAGATCACCTGATCCTAGGAGTCAAGTTGCACATCGTTTTCATTCGATGCCGAATATCTATGTAAGTAGAGCTTCATCAAGTGATGAACTCGGCACTCACCCTAGCTTGGAGTTGGCCAACTTCGAGCTATGGTGAATTCTATAGAGGTCAAACTCTCGGCATTTCCTACAAAGGAAGTTTCTTTTATGAGACCCTAATATAAAATAAAGTTCCCAGAGCGTTGAAAGGGGATGATTTGCCGGTGAATGGGGGTAATTTCCCCAAGTTTTGCTAGCAAGGGGGTGAGTTCCCCGAGTCCCCGAGTTTTGCTAAAAAGTAGTTCTTAAATATTAATTTGTCAATTCAATGGTTGTTACAATTTCGCTTAAATTATAACTACTTGTTGTGAAGAGCTTGACGCATTTAAGCAATAGAAAAAATTTAAAAAATAAGAGACTTCAATTATGAGGTGAAGTAAAATGTAGAGATACAAGAATGAATAAAATAGTTTAACATAAACATGTCATAAAAAAACCCAAGTTTTAACAGCAATAGGGCCAGAAATAAAAACATGATGCATATTCTCAGTATGGTAACAACATTGACCCTTAGAAGGGAAAATAAAACCTTTTTTAATGAGATTATCATCTGTGGGAATAAATTTATGCTTCATTCTCCAAAAAAAAAAGCCAAAATAGTAGGGATACTTTTATTCCAAATTAAAGAGAAAATATTTTAAGTATTTCTCCTAGCTATAAAAGCATGCCAAGCATTTTTTAAGTGAAAACCACCATCTTTAGAGAAACACATAAGAAAATATCCTTAGAAGTAATATTGATAAGAAGGTTCAAAATTTGATGAATAATGTAACCAAGAATATCATTAGAAAGTTTCTCATAGTCCCAACAATTATCAAAAAAGAAAGATTTAAACTTAATAACCGCAAAGGAAGAAGAATTCATAATGGAGTCAAGAAACTATTAACCCAACCAGTGTTCTTGCCAAAAGAAAGCATTACCTTCACCAAGCCCCTAAGAAATAAAGAACTCCACATCCTATTTAACCTTGCAAAGCCTTTTCCACACTCTAGAATCACATTGCTTAAAATGAGAAGTAGTAGGGTGCTTACAAACACAATACTTGGCATACATAAAATTAGCCAAAAGGCTCACATTAGCACAAAAATTATACCATAATTTAAAGGAAAATGACAAAGCCAAATCATTCATATTTTTACAACTAAGACCCCCTTCAGCCAAAATACCACAACATTTATCCCAAGCAGCCCATGTAGTTTTGGAGTTAGTAGAAGTACCTTTCCAAAAGAATTTATTTATAAGCTTATGCACTCTATTGCAAATCGCTTGAGTCAGAAGAATAGTTTGAAAACTATAATCTGGCAAAGAGCAGAGAACACTTTTGATAAGAATCACTCTACCACAAATAGTTATTCTGAATTGAGAAAATAAATTCATCAAAGAGAAAGGTTTTCTTCCTTCCTTTAAAAAGAGGGACACCAAGATATTTAATGGGTAATTGCCCATGCATAAAACCAGTTTAATATTTAATGGATAAAATACGATAATTAATAATTCTCTTAGAAGCAATAAAGCAACTTTTGTTTTTGTTAAGAGATAAACCACTAATGATTTCAAATTGATAGAAAAAATCCATAAGTTTATGAAGCTTATTAACATATGCATTAATAAAAATAATAAAGTCATTAGCAAAATATAAATGCAATATGGGAAAATCACACAAAGTTCTAAAATAAAGACTAGGAGTATTCTCAAAAAGATTTGTAAGGCCCCAAGATAAAAATTCAACAACAATAGTGAAAAGAGCAGGAGAAATAGGGTAACCTTGTCTTAAATTGTGAGATGATTTAAAATAATAATTACTAGAACCATTAACAATAATAGAGAAACAAACACCTTCAATACAATTCCTAATAAGATTAATAAAGACTGAATTAAAACCAAAAAAAATTTGAATGTGATAAATAAAATTTCGATCAATATTTTCGTAGGCCTTAGTAATATCCGACTTTAAAATCAAGTTACCCCTCTCACCCTAACATCTAGGTCTTGGCAAAATTCTTGAGCCAAAAAAATATTATCCGTAATTTCCCTCCCTTTCACAAAACTCATATGAGAAGGAGAGATAATTCTAGGTAAAATTGAAGGGGAAAATCAATTTTTTAAAAAATGTACAAAGACTGATAGGTCTAAAATCATTCTAAGTACTGACAGAATTATTTTTAGGAATAAGCATAATAGAAGTAGAACTAAAAAACTTAGGGATAGAATTACCAGCAAAGAAATCCAAAATAGCAAAAAAAAGATCATTATGAATAATGGGCCAAGAGTTTTGAGAAAAATGAGTTATAAAACCATCAAGGCCAGCCATAGAATCACTATTCATACCAAAAAGAGTGTCTTTAACTTCCTCGAAAGAAGGAGGTTTAGAAAGGAATAAAACAATGATAAAAAATCTGAACCAGACTAAAATTCTTATAGAGGTGATTTTGAAAATGCTGAACAGCTAAATTAGAAATCTCCACAATACTCTCAGTAACAGTATAATCCTCCTATTGAATTTTATTAATATAATTTCTAGCCCTTTTCCTTTTGACCAAAGCATGAAAATATTTAGTGTTATTATCACCTTCAACTCGGTGCTTAGCCACAGCTTTCTATTTCCAAATGACCACCTTATAAGCTTGTAATTTAAAAAGCATCTTTTTAGCATTTCATAATAAAGTGAAATTAGGATCAGAAGGATCAACTTGATAAGTAGACTCAATAATATCAACTTGGTGCTCCACTTGCAAAATATTGGTAAAATGATTTTTAAACACTTTATGGTTCCACCAATTTAAAACATTCTTAAGCCTTTTTAGCTTAAACCAAAGTCTCCTCATACCAAAACTTGAATTATCCGGATGTAAAGAAGCTTGCTAACTATTCTGAACAACATTAGAAAAGGAATCATGAAGTAACCATATGTTTTGAAATTTGAATTGAGGAGGAGCATTAAATTATCTAAAATTAAGGTTAATAAGAGAAGTTAATGGTCATAAAGAGTCCTACTAAGACACTGAACATTAATGGAATTAAAAGAGTTAAAACAAGAATCATTATACAAAATACAATCCAAACATTGCCCTAAATGTCTCCTATTCCAAGTGAAGTTATTACCAGAAAATTAGATATCAATTAAATTACAATCCAAAATTATGTTACTAAAATCTTCCATAGAATGATAAGAAGGGGATGAGCCTCCTATCCTCTCAGAAGGATTAGTAATTGCATTAAAATCACCACCAACAAGACAAGGTAAATTACAAATACTATGAAATTAATGATTTTCTTAATGTAACAGGAAGAAGTAATATAAATAAAAAAGGCTCAATAATGAAAATTAAAATCCTCAACATTACAATTCATTACCTGAATAAAGTCACCAATAACATCAATTTTAACTAGATCCTTCTAGAGAACCTAGATTATATTAGCCACATTCAAAATAGCATAATTAAAATCCAAAAATTGAGAGGTGCTAAGGTACCTAGTAGAAGAAATAAGAGGCTCAAGCAAAACAAGAATAAAAACATTATGAGCATGACAAAAATTCTTAACACTTAATCTAGAAGAGGGACAACCAATCCCCTCACATTCCAAATAATAGTAGTAAACTTAAAAAATATAATTAATAAGAAGTTTGCGAGAGAGTTGTCCTAGGAGATTGTAATGTGATATGTTGTTTCTTTCTTCCTCTCTTACAATGAAACTTAATGCTCCTTGTATCATTATCATCTTTAGCAAAGCATTTAGCCATAATCTCCATATCATCAATATTATTAAAAGCATCACTATAAGAAGAAGATTTTAATAAAAGCTTATTATCATCATTCAAACCTTCCTGCCAAACCTCTTATTGAAAATCATCACCCTCTAAGCTACAGCCATCCTCCACCATAGATTTACTTTTATCAACATTACTATGCACCATGCCACCTTAGTCTTTATCCTGAGCAATAATAATAACTTGATTAGAAACCAAATTAGGATAATTATCCTTAACCATAATTGCGTCCATATTAAGTAAATTATTATTAGTAACATATTGAATAAGAGCTACAAATGAGACAAATATTTGAATAATAGTAGAATTCAGCCCTTGCTCATCCAGACATGCTCCTCCATAAACATTGAAGAGGTAGAATTTACTCCCTGGACACAATTAGGGTCAGTAATAAGAGTTGAAGATGTCTCATTATGAATTAAGGCACATTCTATAAATTTATTGGTATCATTCTACAACATAAGAGTTTGATCCACAAACACTTCTGGGATGGTAGCCTCAATCGAAACCTACATGTTAGACACATTTCCTTCAATCATAATATTAGGAGGCATATTATTACCATAACCTGCAAGACCATCCAAACCAAGGGAATCTTTTGTTGAAACCTTCTCCTTACAGAGATGAGGATGCAACCTAAAACACTCATTAACCCGATGACCATGCATCTTGCAATGTGAACAAAAAATAGGAAGGTTTTCAATTTTTACGTTTTAGAAATAACCATTTAATTCAGAACCTATCCAAATCTCATTCGGATACTTTTTGGAAATATCCAACTGAACCAAAACATAAGCCATAAAAGGTCTTGAAATAGATGCAGTAGCTTGGTCAATTTGTAATGGTCTACCAAAGATTGAGACCAAACCAAATAAAATCTGAGAATTGAAAAAGTGAAGGTGAAAATTTTGGAATGAGATACATACAAGCACTATAGGGGATTCCTCCATCACATCAAAATCAGGAGTCCATTTAAGTAATCTCATTTGACAAGCTTGAATATAATAACCTCTTTGAGAAAAATGTAACTGTAATCAAGATCGTTGGTGAGTTGAATCGCGATGTGATGCAAATCCAATAGACCTATGTGAAAGGAATTGTAAAGCATGAGGTTCACAATGAATTTACGAATCACATCTAGGTTAGGTCTACGAAGAACAAACTTGCCTACTAATGTAAGAGTAAATGGCGCAACAATTTGCGACACAACCGAATCATCAAACATCAGAGCAGGACATCCCTTGAAGGAAGGGTGAACAAAATGTAGCTTACTAGAAGATGAAGATGAACCCACTAAAACATCCTTAAAAGAGCAAGTTTTTCCATCAGAAAATGAAGACAATATGGGGATAGATGACGTCAGGGACATCAACTCACACAAGAAAAAATAAACTAAGAGAACTCTCAAAATCAAGAGCAAGAAAAACAAAAGAAGAAAATAAGGAAAAAATGCATGAAATAGACCAAACTAGCCACTCTAGGAGCAACAAGACGAAGAGGATGAGCGGAGCCCTAAATCTCCTCTGAATCTCCCAAAGCAGAGAGATAAAGAGAGAAAGGTAACTGTTGGATGTGGTTAAGCCTACCTAAGTTGCAATTTTGTGCTATTTGTTTTATCTACGCATACTACACTGACTCCCGCCAGGGTAAGAAACTTCATTTTAAGGTGAGGGATTGAGGAAATAATCCCAAATATTGATTGTAGTGGCATTCCAAAGATAGCATTATAAGACAATTCATACTTTACTATAATGAACTGGATGTATTATGTAATCTATCAAGGATATTCTATAAGTATAATTTGGAGACTAATTGTGCCTTCTAATCACACAGGTCGATTATCAAACCCATACAGTGGACCTACAACATGTTGAACCTTTTTTATGGTGAGACCCATATTAATAAAAGTATAGTAGAATAGTACATTTATGGAGCTTCCATTTTCATCTATAACCAATAAGAACTGATCGAATAATAAGGGGCTTGCGTATTACAACATGAGTTCACAAGTTTATATTTTGTATGATAACAAATATTGCGGCTCACATTCTTATATCTTCTTATATTTATAGTGTATATTTATTTTGGGTGTACTAATATTTCAGGAACACCATGCACTATCCAATGAAGATTCAAGGCTCAATCTTGGGTAAAATCGGTTATACTGTAAAGATTTTTTTTAATATTCATTGATATATTTTTAATTTCTTGAGTTAAGTCCTGTAAGGATGTATACTTGCTTGATGACCATTCATACACACATACAAACTTACAGGGAGTGAGATTGAGTTAAAATTAAAAGTTCAATATTTGAACTCATCGTACTATAAGATATATATTATATTGTATGATCAGTTCATTTAAAAAATTATACTAGATGATCAGTTATGATTATGAAAAATAACCACCAATAATAACATAGGTAAGAATTTAAGATTCAAATTTTGTTCTAATCATCCAGGACGATTTACATCATACTGGTTGAATTATGACAATCATGCCTAAATTTGTCCTATGATTAGGGGACAAATTATGGTTGATTTGTTCAATCTATTCATCTATAATGATTAGTAATGATCAAACTAGATGATCAAGTGGTTGCACGGGATGACCCCTAATTGTATAAGATGAAATACCATAATTATTTATTTAATTGTCCAGAATGATCCCCCATATTGTAGTGGATGATTAGTACAAATTTGAACTGATCGTACTGGACTATCTAGGGATAGTATAATACTGTTAGGTCAAATTTTGCACATAATAGTAGGTAATCTTATGATCATATTTTATAATCTTTGATGGAAGAATTGACTTTCTAGGGTTTTTAAAGCCCTCCATTTAAGCTTTCTCCAAAGAAAATGTAAGTATCATTTGGCATGTACTGAGTCTCCATTCTTCTAGAGAAAACTTAAAGAAATAGCCTAAAAGGGAGAGAGGAAAGGGTGGAGTTCGAGAGGGAGAAGATCATTATGGGTTTCAAGGGAGTGTGGAGGGTGTTTTACATTATTACTCCAATAAGCTTTCATCTTAGTACCATTGAATTCAAGGTTACTCATGAAAAATTTTGGGAAGAAGAAAATCTCTTTGGTGTGAAAGGATCTGACTACTCTGCCACATTGTAGAAGGTAAACATGATTCAAGATTCTCTACCTCACCAGGAAGGTGAAAAGGAGTCAATGTTTTCTACATGTAAAAGATGTACAGTCCTCTACCACACAGGATTGATGGAAGAGATTTTGTAAGAGCTACTTAATCTAGCTGTGGGAGCTAAAGGATAGACACTAAAGGTTTAGTGCAATACATAGAATAGGAGATTCTAAGAAGTGGACATCGGTCAGGTTGACTGAACCACTATAAATCTCTGATAAGCTTGTTCTTAATTTTAGTTTTCCTTTAATATTTGCATTTATTTTTTTATACTTTGGCATTTATTTTTGTGTTTAAAAAGTTTTTAAATCACGGATTCTCCCCCCTCTTGGTTAGCCTTAAGACTAGTTCTATAAGGTCTAACAACCTTCATGAACTTTCAAGTGATATAAGAGTGGGATTCATAATTTAAGTTTAAAAATCTTTTGAAAAAGGATTAATGGCTCACTTTGAAAATACTAATACTATAGAAGGATATTCAATCATGCGACCACCTTTATTTGAAAATATTTCTTTTAATTTTTAGAGAATTTGCATGTCTACTTTCTTATAATCAATCGATTATCGAATGTGTCATATGATTAAAACTGGTAATTTTGTATCATCACGTATTGTAGATGGAGTCAAAATGGATATTTCTTTTACTGAATGGAGTAGAATAAAACAAAACAATTCTCAATTGAATGCTAAATGCTTTAATTATTTTTTTTATGGTTTGAATTCGGAAGATTGCTTGAGAATCTCAATATATATTACCAGAAAAAAACTTTTGGGAGATATTATGCTCTATATATAATGTTAAAAATGATGTCAAGCAATCTAAGATGAATATTCTAATGTATTATTATGAAATTTTTTGCATGAAATCTTTTGAGACGATCTTAGACATGTATAATAGGTTTATTAAAATTATGACATTATTACATGCTTTAGGTAAAGAACTTTCGAACATTAAAAAGGGAAATAAAATTTTACATTGTCCACTTGACAAATTTCATGTTAAAATCACTATTATATATGAATCAAAAGACTTGAATAATTATTTTATTAATAATAAATTTACACACTCATTGCCTACAAGCAAAGTATGAGTCAAAAGCTTTTGGATGCAGGTAAAACTATAGTACTAAAAGCTAAAGACATTGATGGAAGTGGCTTAGTAGATGATAGGAGTGAGGTGTTAACATCAACAACAAGCAAATTGAAAAGTCTAATAAAGCATCAGTAGAAGCATCAACAAAAGTGGAACAAACGTAAAAATGGTAAAAAAGTTAAGATTTTCTCTGATGTTAATTTTTTTAGGTGTAGGAAGCCAGAACATATAAAAATTACATGCCCTAATATAAAAACTCATCATGCAAAGGAAAACCTTAAAAAAAAGCAAATTGTAATAAGTGCGAATAATAAAAAATAAAAGATCTGCTAGGAAAACCTGGCTTTTGAATCATAAGACCAGGAGAAAAATAATGAAGTATAATGTTTTATTTGTGTGTTTATATATGCTATAGATAAAGCATGCGTATATGTTATTTGTTTGTTTTTGTTTGACATGAATATTTTTTATGTTTTATATTTTTTTAGTGTTTTTGTTTTATAAGTAAAATATTTATGTTTGTAATCTTTTATTTTATTTTCCATGTACGTTATTGAGAGAACTCTCTAATCAGCACACACAAATCACATCTCATATTATATTTGCAAATGATAATTGAATCACTTCTCTCTAACCACTTTTTTTCTTAAAATGAAAAATTTACCTTGGTAAGTGATTATTGACTTCTCTAAAATAGCTAAAGGAAGAAAAAAATTGATGATTATCCCTCTTCCTCTAACTCCTTTAGAGGTATAATTTTTTTTTGAATAAAAAACTATTCCAAATTAAAAATTGATCCAAGAAATAGAAATCTATTTCATCTTCCAATAGTTCTCTATCTCATTTGAATATTTTTACAAATCAATGATACTATTTCAAATTTTCTTACTTAAGCTATCTATCTATATCATATGAATCAGGTTTTGATTTGTGTTTTACTCTTCCCAATAAAAGAGAGTGAGTTCCTCTTCTCTTTTATTTAGATGATAATATCACAACTGAGAATCTTTAAAGACTTAAAAATGAAGAAAGTTGGCAAAAAATGAAAAGTGGGACAACTTGAGCTCGAATTGAAAAGATATGTAATGACCGTCAAATAATTACAAGATACAAAAAGTGCATAAAAAATAAAAAGTTGCACAAAGTATGCCAAAAATTGGTAAAGAGGCACAAAATGAGCCCGCAAATAGTTAGCATACTATCAAGTCTTTAAATATTAGATAAATCCATGTGGCAATTGATATAGTCCATATTTGAATTTGAGAATCATTATTTCTGGTTCATCACTTTGAAATTATATTCTCTTAAGAATATTTTGAAAAAGAAGTTCTAAAAGCTCATATTTCCTTCTAAATTTATTTTTTGAATTAATTTTTTGTTTTAAAAGGACTTTAACCTGTAAGGAGCTTGAGCTATAGTTGAGAAAATTTAAATTTCTAACCTTTTTGGATTTTAGTGCAGTCAATTAATTTCTTACTAAGCTTTTGAATAAAATCAAGAGGTAAGTTTATTATTTTGAGAAAAAATTGCTAGCTAAAATTAATTGATTATTCTTAAACATCACCACCACGTCCACCTGATTAGGGTTGGTTTGATCATTTACATATGTTTCTTTTTTTATTGTTAGTTTCTTTTTCTTTGCTTCTCTTATTTTTGATAATATAAAAGGAGAGAATGTATTTATCTAGGTGCATTTGTTCATCTTGTATTTATATTTGTTTATGTATTATTTCAGTTTATTTATCAATTGTTAAGTTTCTTAATTTCATTTCTCCTAAATAAAAAAAATATTTTTGGTATCCCCTATTCTTTAATATAGTTATCTTAATAAGAGAGAGATTAAGAGAAAATATTTATAAATTTGCAAATTCAACTAGTAATGTTTGTCATCATCAAAAATGGGTAAATTATTTCAACTCGAGCTCACAAGTTTTGTTGATGATAACAAATATTGCATTTAACATCATTTTGTTTACTTATATTTATAATGTATATTTATTTATGTGTATACTAATAATTCAGGAACACCATGCACCATCCAACAAAGATTCAAGGCTAAATATTGGGTAGAATAGGTTATGCGGTAAAGATTTTTGTAATATTCTTTAATATATTTTTGATTTCTTGAGTTAAGTCTTGTAAGGGTGTATATTAGCATGGTGACCATGTACACACACACTTAGGGGAGTGAGATCTAGACAAAACTAGAAGTTTAAATTTTAAACTCCTTATACTATACAATTTATATCATACTATATGATCAACTCATCTTATAAATTATACTAGATGCTTTATATTATCCAGGACAATTAGTTATGATTATTAAAAATAGCTGCCAATCATAATTTAGGCACGCTTTTAAGATTTAAAATTTTTCTAATCATCAAGGATGGTCTATATCATACAAGAAGATTTATAACAATCATGCCTATATTACTTCTGTGATTAGGGGACTAATTATGGTTAATTTATTCTATCTGATCATCTTGGACTATCTATGATGATTATATAGGATGACCAAGAGGATGCATGAGATAACCCATAATTATATAAGATGAATACAATAATCATTCATCTAATCATGTATAATGATCCCCAATATTATACTGGATGATCAGTACAAATTTGAACTGATCGTACTAGACTATCTCATGATCACATAGTACAATCAAGTCAAATCCTACACATCGTACTGGATGATCTTATGATTATACTATATGATCTTTGGTGATAGAATTAAGTTCTTAGGCTATTTTAAAGCCCTATATTTAAGCTTTCTCCAACGGCATTATAATTATCTTTTAGCATTCTTTGAGTCTTCATTTTTCTAGAGAAAACTTAAAGAGAGAGCCTTGAAAGGGAGAGAGGAAAGGGTGGTGTTTGGGAGGAAGAAGATCCTTATATGTTTCAAGAGAGTATGGAAGGGGTTTTACATGGTTGCTCTGATAAGCTTGCATCTTAGTACCATCATATTCAAGGTTTATCTTGAGGAAAGTTCTGGGAAGAAGAAGATATCTTTGGTGTCAAGGGACCAAGCTACTCTTCAGCATCGAGGAAGGTGATAATGTTTCAAGGTTCTCTACCTCATCAGGTTAGTGAAAAGGAGTCAAGATTCTTTGCTTCACCAAGAGGGTGAAAAGGAGTAAAGGTGTTCATCATGTCAAAAGGAGTATGTTCCTTTACCGTATCAGGTTAGTGGAAGAGAGTTTGTAAGGGTTTCTCCACCAAGCTATGGGAGCTAAAGGAGAGTCTTTAAAGGTTAAATGCAATACCTGAAATAGAAGATTTTGGGGAGTGTCGTAGGTCAGGTTGACCAAACAACTTTAAATCTTTGGTGTATTTATTCTTAGTTTTTTTATTTTGTACTTTATTTTTTGCGATAATTACATGGTTAAAAATATCTAATTTTTTATTATTATAAAATTAATCCTCTTTCGCATCATGTGATATAATTATCTATTTTCAGATGTTGAACAAGATTTTAAAAGAGGGATTTTTCTTTGTCTTTAAAGAAGTTTTTTAAATCACCAATACCACTCCCCTCTTGGTTAGCCTCGGGACTAGATCTATATGGTCTAACAACCTTCACAAACTTTTATTGCAATTGTATCAATCTTGCCAACTATTAGATGATTATTTAATGATTGTCTTTGTTTTTGTTGATTTTGCTCCGAGTAGGATGAGCTTCCTCTCAAGAAAGTGGATCTCAAATAAACTTTTTAAGATAACCTTGGCGAATACGCCTTTTAATTCCATCCTTGAGCTACTTAAAGGCTTCGGTAGTGTGGCCAAGTCTATGATGAAAATGATAGTATTTATCCTAATTTTCTTTTTTCAGCTTCAACGGATTAGGCCACTTCACATTTTCTTGATCTCAGATGGCAATCAACACATTTCCTAAGATATATTAAGTGGTGTATACTCCTTCTCCTATCAAGGTTCATGTCATAGCATTGGAGGTCTAGGAGGTAGATTATTTATCTTTTATTTCTTTCAGTATGAAAATCAATTATCCATCCCAAATTTACATTTATGATTTCCATTTATTTACTCAAAGTTCTTTTTATGAGCATTTACAAATTCATCTGCAGAGATTTATGCCTCCAAGCATATATCAGGTTTGTGTATGAATGAACCATGTCTCACTTGAGTGCCAAATAGAAGGGGCTAGGATGAAGGCCCCCATGAAAGACTCCTCTCAGCAATTCAGGATTTACTCTTATAATTTGTCGAGCCTCGGTGGAAAATTATTAAAAATAATCCTTTAGTGATTCTCCATCATTTTTTGGATCACAAAAATGTGAGAAGAATCCAAATCATTTCTTCGATTGGAAATAAATTATTCGATGAACACTTTGATCAATTTGATAATAGTAGGGATCGTTCCGGATAGAAGTGAAAAGAACCATGTTCGAGCTTGTTCTTTGAGGGTAGCAGAAAAAACCTAGTAGAGGAGAACATATGAGGCTTAATAGATATGAATAATGGTTATATAGTAATCGATATACTTGTATGGGTCTATTATTCCATCATAGGAATCGATGTTATGTAGTTTAAATCTTACTGGAATGGGATGTTGAAGAATGGCTTTAGTTAGGGTTGATGACTTCTAGAAGTCCCACTAATAAAGAGGTTGTCTTATACCTACTATAAGGTACTCTTCTCAGACCAATCTTCACAGTTCATGTCTTAGGGCATTATGAGGGAGCTTAGTAACATATGGTAGGACTAAGTCTTCTAGGATGATCAGAGGAATGTGAGGTTGCCAACTTGTATATAAAGGATGGGTAGAACTTGTAGTGTTAGTAAGTTTATTATCTTGATGTGATTTCATATGCCTCCTTAGGCGGAGGAATAGAAATATCTGTGTGAAGTTATTTGAGTTGAACATATTTTGGCAAGTGGTGGATCTCAAGGGAGAAGAACATCCTTCTATGGTGCTAGCACTGGTTGTCGAGTCTTTCATAGGAGTTGAAGGATCACATTTTGAGATTCTTCCATCTTTCGGATACGTTCTTCTAGGGAAGGTCCTGAATCTCCTTCTTCAACAACACTTTGCCCCCCAGGATAAAAAGAGGCAGATACTTAGAATCTATTATTTATAGATTATTTCTTGGATTGGTGGGTGTTGGAGCAGGAGGCTCCAAAGAAATGATTGCTATGCATATTGGTTGTTAAAGAAATATGTATAATTATGGTATTGTTCACACAGACGATGACAAACTATTGTGGGCTAGAATATACATTGTGATAGAGTTAGAAAATTTTTTATCTCAACATTGTATGGATATCCAGTACACAAAAAAAGAAATATATGGCACAAAAAATTTTACATGGTAACCCTGGAAAAGGAAAAAAATAGTAGGGCCACACCCAGTTGAAAGGATTCCATTAGTGTTTGCTTAAATTATAAGTGGCTAACTCATCCTTGAAATTTAGGATGATAATATTACAATAAGTAACTCCCATGTATAAATTAAGTTATAAATAGAGATCAAAAATACTGTGACCTTTGGTGGTAGGGTGGAAATTTGGTGTCAGTCGGCTGTCGGAAAGAACTCTAGCATCAGTCAACAGTTACGTAGAACTCAAATATAATTTAGCGATCAGGTGGAACTTCAATGTCAGCCGGTGGAAAAGCAAAATTTCAACATTATTTAGTGATCAAGTAGAACTTAAACGTCGGTCAGCTATTGTGTGGAAGTACGGAGGTGGTCGAGGAGGTGTCTGGTGGCAAGAAAACTCTCTTCATTCTCTTCTCTTCTTTCTTGGGTCCCCTCTCATGAGAAATGAGGGGTCTATTTATAGTTTTATGTGAGTGGCATGGCCAAAAACTAAGAGGAAGATCAAGGGTAAATTGGGAGTTGTTTGAATGGACGGCCGATGTTGAATCCCTTAATCATGGACCGTTTATTAAGCGATTAAATATCTTAATGATATCAAAATTCATCAATATTGGGCTCATTGGATTTGTGTCATTGAGCCACTCAATTCGACTATAAGCACATCAAGTTTGAAAACTATTTAATAATCCAAATTATGGATTGAACCTTCTTAATGCGCTTTGGGTCTTCGATTTGAACCCATTTGGGCTCGAATTGTGTCAAACAATATGATTTGGTTCATAATTCTGAGACAATTTATTCAACTATAAGTTAGTTGAAATTCGAGTTCATATGGTCTCAGCTTTAATTTTGAAGCTTCAAACTTTAATTTTCCTTGAGATTCATGCCCGATCTAGAAAAATTGTTTGATGATATATCAATTATTAATTTTTTTTAATGAGAATTAGAGGTATTCATGCTCAATTTTTATTATTTAATAAAAAATTTATATTATTAAAAAATATTATAGAATAGAAAGAAACAAATATGAAAAAACTTTAAATTCTTGTATACAAAAAACTAAATAAAAAGCTTAGAATAATAAAAAGAAACAATCAAAGATTGAAACAGTAAAAACTTTAGTGGACGGGACTCATAATGGTCAATACTCCATCAAAAAAAATAATAGAAAAGGAATAAATACCTTGAATTGCTAGATTCGACAATCCAAATCATGAACTGTTTATCGAGCCAAACCTCCTAGGATAAACATAAATTACACAAAGCCTTTGGTTGAAGAAAACGACCTTCCAAACTTCAGAAACAGGTTGCTAGACCAACCCTTCATGTAACTAACTCCAATTAAAATATAATTCCACTTGTTTATTCATTATAGTCCCTATTCCCAATAGCCAAAAGCCAATTAACATTGAAGTACAATGCAACCAGCAAATTCTCTTAGATAACTAAAGGCAACACAAAATTACTAAAAGTACCATCACAGAACCAAAGCCAACAAAAAAATATCCATAGATAAAAATCCTAAAAAAAAAAACAAATGCTTAATAACATGAAAAGATATCCTAAAAGCAATTTTTTTAGAATTGCACTCCTAATAAGCTTAACCATAGTTGCTACATAATGAATATTATCAGAAAATCTTATATAATTTCATTCTCTCCATAAAAAATATAAAGTGAAGCAAGAAGTAAGAGAAATTTTTTTTTGCATCATTCTCCAAATTTGAGATATAAATAAAGTCTAAGAATAGTATGAAAGTAGGCCTAAGAAGAAAGTGATGTAATCCAAGCTCCAAATTAGAAATAATGAAGAAGGAGAAATCAAACTCAAAGAAGAGGTGGTTGTGAGTGTCCTATGCCATAGTACATAAAACACAAGTTTGAGTAAAATTTAAATTTCTATTTGCAAAAATATATGCATTTTTCAACCCTTTCATCAAAGTCATCTAATAATAACAAGAAAAATGTGTAGCAACCCTCATATGCCATATAATAGAACATCATTCCATCTAAGTAAAATCTTCATAAAAAGTAGCATTCAAAATCTTAAAAGTTTGATAAATACCACACCCCAAGAGATACAAGTTGTAGATTGATTAGAAATGGTGATATTAGAGACAACCAAAGAATATGAGTAGAAAAAGTGTTCGACAAATATCAACGAACTAAAGTTTTCAAATCTCCCACAGAGGCCAAATATAAAGAAGAACTAATATAGGAATTTAGCATCTCATGTAAGGCTTTTCATCCACACCAAAGATCTTTATAGTGGGAAAGAGAGCTATTATCATTAATAATAAGTGACCTTGCTCTTAATATTCCTAGCAATGAAGTAGTTGAGTTTCCAAAAAATGGATGCTTTTTTTTAGCAGGAGGATTCCAAAGAGGAGAGCATTTATACTTAACCCAGCTAGACAATAAACAATTACATTTAAAATTTGCCACATAATGGAATAACTAAAAGCAAAATATAAAGAATTGAGATCAGGAATGCCCAATCCCCAAAACACTTAGGCCAGCACACCTCATTCTAAGAAAAATAATAAATTTTTCATACATTAACATTCTGAAAAAAAATTAAAGCAGACCTTTCTAATGAATTTCCAACTAGAGTTAGGTAGTATAAGACCCCTAATCTAATAAGGGATTGTATTACTAATAGAGAACTTGAGAAATTAAAGCCTTCTAGCTAAAGAAAGAATGTAAAATTTCCAATAAATATGAAGTTTAGTAATTTATTGAGCAAAGGTTAAAAATCAGTGGAAATGAACCTTTTAGAAGAGATAGGCAACCTATGGAAATTAACAGGGTTATGAGCAATAGGGATATTCAAAACTTGACAAATATTATCAGACATAGAATAACCTTTGGAAAAGATAGCCAATTTTTTATTAAAATTGAAAAAAATCCCAAAACAAAGAGAGAAAGGCTCCAAAATATCTTTTACCCTTTTAGTATTAGAAATTCTAAAGACAAGGGCATCATCTGCATCGAGTCAGTGTGAAATTTAATTATCACCAGCATCTATTCCCTCAAAATGGACATAAAAAGTCATATCATCTAAAAATTAGATAAGCCATCCATCATGATGCAAATAAAATATGAAGATAGAGGGAAACCTTTAAAAGACAAGAAGATGAGCTAAAAGACCCATCTAAATAACAATTAAGAACCACAAAGAAAAAATATCCTCAGTACAACCCTTAATCCTAGAAATGAATATGTTAGAAAAGCCATATTGAGCCAAACTAGTTAAAAAAAAAATCTATGGAAACAGTATCAATAGCCTTACAAATATATAGCTTAGAATAAAAGTACTTAATTTAGCCTCACTATTAAATTCCTTCAACATTTCATAAGCAAGAAAAATATTATAGAAGAAATCCTATTTTTTATAAGTCCTATCTTTCTAGGATAAATTATAAAAGGATTAATATTTTGCCTATGATTGGCCAATATTTTAACTACAATTTTATAAAAGCATTGCATAAATATATTGTTCTATAATAAGTAATAAGAGAATCATGAAATATTTTTTTTTTAATTGAAGCAATAGTAGAGGCTATTACAACTTTAGACATGTAACTTATAGAGAAATAATACATAACAACTTTTAAAAAATAGAACCCAAAATCGCCCAATAATTCTTACAGAATTCAAAAGTAAAGCCATAGAATAGAGGATAACAAAGAAGAGAATACCACCTTCTTAATTTTGTTCAAGGGATATAAGAGTTGTTAAATATGGTAGGAGTTCATTAGGAATATTTCTCCCAACTAGAATATTTAGAAGAAGAAAGAGTAGGCTTAGAAAAATTAAAAAGCCTTTTAAAGTGTTGAATAAAAGCAAAATAAATGTCTTTAGGGGTAGAGACCAACCCACTAGAAGAAGAAATAACCTTGATACAACTTCTATTTTTCCTTACACAAATTCTAGAACAAAGAAAGTCTAAATCATCTTCTCCACATGAAAGCCATCTTTATTTAGATCTCTGAATAAACCAAGAAACCCATAAAGACATATTATGATTGAGAAGGTTATTCACCTCCATTAAATAATTATTTAGCTGCTTATCAAGAAAGGTAATTTGATTCTTCTACAATATAAGACTTTGATTCTAATGTAGAGAATCAATAAAGGCAGAGAAAATCTTAGAGGCAACCCAAGGCTGAGCCTTAATTTTGTTTTTGACCATATGAAACCTAGAATAAAGATCATTAATTGGGCTGCCAATAGGAGCAACAAAAAAATTTCAATAAATAAATCCCAAAACTCAAATTTTTACACAAAAAACTTTTTAAATGGAATATATGCCTAAGATTAGACATTTGTTTATTAAAAATAATAAAAGAGAGTGATTAGAGAAAGTTGGCTTTTCTGCAAAATAATATTAAGAAGGAAAATAATACATCCGATAACCATTTACCAAGACCCTATAAAGTATAATATGAATAGGAAAATCACTCTTTTGATTAAACCTGGAATAAAATGCCTAATAGAGAAAAGATCTTGAACTCTAATATTTAAAAAGATATTAATAAAGTCCTACAAAATTCTAATATTAAAGATATTCCCTCTAAAATTTCACCTAAAAACATATAGTAGTTGAATTTTCCTAATAGAACCGAGGGAGTGGTAATAATAATAAACAAATTAAGAATATCCTTTCAGAAATTTAATATCTCAGCTAGTGAATTAGAAGCATAAACTATAGTTATAAGAAAGGAATAAGAAGAGCTAACCATCAATGAGCTATGAATAAGTTGACTAATAGAAAAAATGGGCAAGAAAGAAATACAAGAATCATTCTATTTTAGCCAAATCCTACCAAGATCAGAGAAATTAAAAGTATTACAACATGCTTCCATCTAAAGGACCCTATGTACAGAATGATCTTCCACCAAAATATTAGCTTTGGCTTCAAGAAGAATACAAAAAAATTCCATATTGAAATAGAGACTAGATCATTATAGGAATAAACTTTTTCTAGAATATTAAAACCCTCTAACATTTCACAAGATAATATTAGAAAAAAAAAAACATTAAGACTTAAGAGAAAATGTTGATGCATTCCTAATATTCTTTACTGCAATAGACTAACTTGACATAATGGGAAACATTAATACAATTTTTTCAAGAAATTTGATAACTTAAGAAAGATGAGAGTTAATTAAAGTATGCTGAGATTCACCACTCTATTTCTTAAGAGAGGATATAACCAGTCCTCAAAACCTAAAATTTTTTTGAAGAATAGTTTTTTAATGGTGATTTCATATAAGGAGGTATAATAAGGGGATCTATAGAGGAAGAATCATCAATAGGTAAATTCAAATTAGGATTTATAGTTTTCACTCACAAAGAAGAAGCATCCTAAGGCTAATTAATAAAATTAACTAGAAAACTAGGAGAAGATTATAGTCCTTTCAAGCATTTTTATCCATAGTTGAAGAAGAAATAGTAAAATTAGATATTTTAGAAGCAAAAGGCCAAGGAGGAAGGGAAGGATGGAAAGGGTCCATCTAGGCCTTTATTCTTTCTCTTCTACCCTTAGTGGGATCATTCAAAATAGTAAATGAATGAGGATTAGTGTGACAAAAAGAGGAAGAATGAACAATCATACCATAACCTGAACATGAAACAAATTTCTAATCATTCATGACTTTCAATAAAAAAAAATACCAACAATAAAAACATTAATTTCCTTCATAAGTGGTTACTCTTTGTTAACTAGAACAAAAATAAGAGAATAAATAAATTGCTTTTGCTCATCTTTAAGATAATCTATAGCAATAGGGACTCAAACAAAACTAGCATTTTTAAAATACTTTCTAGTTTATGTGGATAAATTTTTAGTTTGTTTGCCACATGATTTAATTTAGAATATTTATTTATTCTATTTTGCAAAAATTATTATTATATCATCCTAAAGAATAGACTAATGATTCACTATTATTTTAAAAATAGAAACTCAAATTATTTTTATAATCAAATATAACATAAGAAATATTTAACTCATCCGAAAGGATAAAAGGAATATTTACTTATCATTTTATTAATGAAATAAAATCAATGAATATTTTTTTTTTCATAATCAAATATAATAAGAAATATTCAATTCACCCCCAAAGTTAAAAAATAATATTCACCTATCTCTTTGATTATGAAACTAAACTAATATTTAAAGCTTAGGTTTACATACAAAGATATTCCCCTATCTTTGAAAAGAGCTAAGATAAGATTCATTTTAATTGTGGTTTCTAGATTTCCTGTAAGGAAAAGTCCCTATAGGTAATTATATCTCTTAAGAGAATACTCTTAATTAATGTTAAGAATAAAATTTATATTAATTTAAAGAAAGGTTTAAGCTCTCAAGATTTCAACATATACAAGCTTTAGATTGTAAATCATTGACTTGGATTTGAAATTTAGATTTTGATATTCAATTTTAGATTTTAGAATTTATAATTAGATAATATTAAAAAAATGTACGAAGATTGAAGGGAGTATACAATATAGACTTACACATTCCTAAAGTGAGCTTCCAACTAATAATCCTATGCATAATCAATCACTATATGAATGCAAGATTAGATAGGCAATATCCTAATAATTAAGGAAATATGATTTAGAAAATTTTATTTAGGGCTATGCAATAAGTTCATGATCATTGAACTTATTGACCCTAAATAACTTCAAGATGTTCTATTGAATTAAAAAGGATAATGATCTTCAAAGAAAAAAGAATAATTTTCTTTTGAAACCTATACATATATATATAAGTAAGCATTTTTAAATCTTTTAGAGCTCTTAATAGTGTACAATTCAATCTAACTATATGTGCATATAAAACATTTATATTTGTCTTTACACTTACATCACTACCAAAGTACATCCTATTTTGTAAGAAACTAAAAGAATATATTATATATAAAAGAAATATACTTATATCATTCACTATGGGTGTATATAGGAAAGTAAACTTGCCTAAAAGCTTACTCTAAATAAGCACCAACAAAATTTTAAATATGACATCTAGAGTCCATAAAATAAAAATTCAAATATTAGTACCCTCCAGGCATGGCACTCCATAATCATACCAAACCAAATCATCAACCTAGCTTAGGATAAAGTTGGTTTTCCTAACAATCCATCTAAGTGTTTGTATATGTCTGTGTGGCTTTGATAGATCCTTGGCTTTATAATTTCAAATAATCTATAATTGACCTATTTTTAAGGTAATTGAAGGTTTATTTGAATTCTAGTGTTTATTCATTTAAATGTTTTAAGTTTATTTTAGGGGAGTTTATTTTTTTTTAGTTAAAATCCATTGAGGGGCCTACACGTTAAATAAGACAAAAATTATATAGTCCTTACAGGGGACCTTTAGCTGCCTACTACTTTAAAGAGATATAGAAAAACCCAAAAAAATCCTAAGAGCCAAAGGTCCCTTATGCTAACAAGTACAAAGAAACCTACTATAGCATTGGGCTGAATCGGTGTAACGCTTCCATAGATAATTGCTCCGTCTCATGAGAAAAATTTTTTAGGGTGATTCAGCATCGTGGTGCCACTATGTCATTACAATAATGAACTATAATTTGAGGTGTGACACTTCTAGAGCTAAGATGCTCCAAAGGCTAATGTTGAGGATTTGTCAATTTATAGAACTCAAACCACCTAATGCTCCAAATTACATTACTATGATAGTTTTATAATGCACTGCTCAAAGGACTATTATTATGGTTTTAAAAAATTCTTAAACTCAATCTCCCTCGATGCTCTAAAAGTGGCGCCTGGACTTATTTGGTTGTTACAGTGCTCGAGCAAATTTAATATTTCAAGCTTTTTTGACTCAAAATTTATGTACAACTTCAACTAAAATAAAGATTTTTGTAGGGATATATGCACAAAATAATTATATATTGTTTAATAAATAAAATTCTCTGATCTTAAGCTATTTCTTGTGCTTAAGCAATGTGCTTGAACTTTGATAAATTAATCCTTTACAATAACTAGCTAGCTCGAAATGATAAAATTTTAGGAAAATACTTCATAATTTTATGTTATTTATAGGGAGCTAATATTTGTCAATTTTAACTAAAATTATCATTAGAAAACATCTTAAATAATCATTTTTATTAATATCCATATTTAAAATGACCTACTACATATGTATGTTGCAGTGGTTAACTACATTGTTAAGTTGAATGATTTATCATTAAGGAATTTTCCTATTGAACTTAACTTCACAATTAGTTTATGAACATTGTCATATATTAGTGTATTTACACTTCACTTGTTATTTTGTTATTTAGGTTCTTTAGGGATGGAGCTCTTGGGTACAAATTTATGATTTTTCAATACTCATTCCTCTTTTAAATTTTTGTTTCATTTTATTTTCTTCTTTTTCTCATTTTATTTTTACTTGATGGAGTACCGTAGTAATAATATAAAATACTTGATTGCTTCATCACTTAAAGTAACCTAAATGGATTTAATTAAGGGTTCTTATTAGATATTTTAATGCCATGCTTTATTTATAAAGAATTTTAATAATTTTTCTGAGTATCACCTTTTCTAGAAATAGTCAAATAATTTATAACTAGTAGTAAAGTGCTTTGGTGTTTGTTGATTATATTATTTGGTGAGATCAAAACTCTAAATCAATATTTCATTTTTTTTTCAAATCCATGGATTCCATTTTGAGATCTATATCCAATTATGCATTATACTTTGGCATGGTAATCATATACAAAACCCTGAATCAACCATCTAATAATCTCCAAATGATTATTATTTGTTCAATGATTTTTAAATATTTATTAATCATAAATCCCTAAATCATCATAAAATTTAAATCAATAATCAACCATGAATCAAATTTACTTTAAATCTAATTTGAATTCTAGTAATAAAAATGTAGTGTTCAAATCCAAAACTTAAAGCCCTTGGATTTTTCCCTTTCTCCAAGCAATTTTTGATGGATTCAAAACCCTAGGGAAAGACTTTGGAAGAATTATTTATCATTCACATATTGATTAGGCATACCTCTAGAATTTAATTATTCATTTTGGAAGATTTATTTGGCCTTCTAAACCCTAAAACCAAATCATATTCTCTAAGTATTCAAAACCTTTAAATATTTCTAGCCTGCGCACTAAATAAGGAATCTTGATGTAAACTATCTTGAAATCCTTTAAAAACTCATTAAACTTGTTCATAATTATCATTAAATTTATTTGAAATCATTTGAGTTCTTGGTTGACCATAGTTGACCTATTTGACCCATGGACCCTTTTTAAATATAAACCCTTCATATGTATGGATCATATTCAACTATTCAATCTAAGGCCTATATTATTTACCTACTCATATGGAAATCATTCATGATTATGCATAGATCATATAAAACCCTTGAATGGGCTAAGTTTACTACCATTGGTTGCTTTGAACACTTAAGAGACAATTGAACCATGTACCCTAAATTATCTATGGAAGCTTACTCAAACTTCACCTACAGCACCCCAAATACTCTTAAACCTAAATCATAAATTCTTAAATCTAAATGAACCTTTGGTGGAGTATTTTGACCATTGTTGACCATGAAGATATTAAACCTTAAAACCATAAATTTAACTTTTAAATAAACCACAACATAGCTCAACATTAAAAAATCAAAAAATAATAATAATAAAAAAAACAACATAGCTCAACCTTATGTTATTATCTAAGATAACTTACAACATATTACAAATATAATTTAAAGTGGATTGGACCCATGTCTAAGCCTTGGTGATGCTTGGTTAAGCAAATCAACCTAGGTTAATCAAATTAACCATTCAGCACCTGAAAATGCATTTCATATATGTAGATTATGCCATGATCTACATTCATTTCCAATAAGTTCTATATGTCATTTGAAATGAGTTGGACCTAAAATGAGCCGTGGTCAACTCGGGTTGAATAAGTCAACCCAGGTGGAAAAAATTAACCATACATAATATAAAATAAAAAATAAATGCTCTTGGTCAATCCAAGGCACCTAAACCCTGTTGGACTATCCATGGCATAGTAAAGGATCAACCTCACCTAATTGGGCTAACCCAAGTTGCCAACAAGAGTATTCCTTGAACTAAAACCCAACCTACATTAAATTGGCTCTAGATAATAGTTGCATTAGGTGACCTCTGATCATATGAAACTACATTTGTTATCCCAACCAATGACCTAACATGGGTCAGCAATTTGGCTGAACCAAACAATCAAAATCTCAAATCACATAGCCATTTTCAAACTTAAGCTAACCCATGCCCTGCATTCACATGCATTATTCTCTATAACCTTGGCTCAACCAACTCAGGCCAGGTGGTGGGTGTAGGTTGCTAGAAAATCTAAGAATAGTCAGTAATTAGCATAGGTTCTAGTTTAATTACCCAACCAAATTCCCACATGAGCTCAAACCTTCCAAAATAAAATTTTAAACCATATTTGCCCATCCTCAATCATTTTTGCTACTTTACATGGAAAGATATTACCAAAATTAATACAATATTTAGATTAGCAAGCCCTATAACTACTCTCAATTTTTATATTGAGAGGTTCTTATATTTCATTTTAAAATAATCTCTAGCGCATGAGATTTCTATTCATTGCTTCCTAGTCCATTTATTTGAGGTTTTTGGTTTGTTCACATATGCTCCGGTGAATCTGAACCCATCAAGAATAAAATTATGATCCATACATCCATGCCCTATGAAAACTAAATAAAACATGTTACTTAGGATTAGATGAACTCAACACAATCTTTATTAGATCTAATTGACCACTACATAGAGGAAAGGCTCAATCCCAATCCTTTTTTTTCTTAGTGTTTGGTGAGGTTTAAAGATAATTCAATACATGGAAATCAAATGGTTGGATTGAATGTTCTCATCTTGATCTTACTCTAATAAATTAGAGTGAAATCCATAGATTTGATCTCTTGGATCTTGTACTTAAACCTCACGAAATATAGAAGATGAAATTAATATATTTAGAATGGATGACTATTGAGGAAAATTTCTAGAGTATTTTTAGAATTATTAATTAAATTTCAACAATCTTTACTCCAAAATTAATATATTTTAATATTAGACATGTCTATGACATTTTCAAATTAACCAGGTCTGGTTGAAGTCTTCAAAGACTTCAATTAGGTAATTCAAGATCAATGGTCATAATTTACTTATGATTTGAAAAATATTTTAATTATAAATCCATATATCGTTAGGATGTGATTTGGTGTAAATTACTTGATTAGTGTATAAGGATTAGAATACCAATAATTTGAATGTTATCTAAGGTCTAGATGGCTTGAATTAAAATTTTAAAGTATAGTTTTTATTTACATAGAATTCATCAAAATCCTAAGAGGAGTTTGATGGACACAAAATTCTTGGGTTTGAACCTTGTGATTTAATTGACTTAGGGTTTAAATTTAAAGTCATTACGAGCTCAAATGATCTCTCAATTAGTAAACCCTAATTTATAACACAAAATTTTCCTATGATTTTCAATAAATAAAAAAATAAACCATAATATATCTCTGACCTCAGGTCCTAGCTCTAATGTCTCTCTGAGCTCTAGGTTCTGAGGCAGATTTTGTAGTGATTCTAGGGCTTCCTCTGGCACACTGGTTTTCTAGCCTTGTGACCTTTTCTCATTACTTTTTTTGATCATTTTCTCCTGCTTTATTCATTTTCCTAGTTTTCATTTCCTCATTTGGAGGTTTCATTGATTTTTAATGCTGTGTGATGACGACCCCTTCATCATCGAACCACACATCTTCCTCTCTTTTGGAGGGAAAATCGAGATCCTTTAAAGATGTTGTAGTCGGGTCCTTATCTAGCTCCTCAAACCTAAAATTCATGCATTCTTCCTTCAAGGGTTATCTGGCTCTTTTGTTTGAAGACTCATTTGTTGATCACTTGGCAGTCCCTTATTCTTTGACGCTTGTTGGTAAATTTATGTTGTGATTACCAAACCTTGATGTTATATGCAAATTTTTTCTTAATCTAAAGCTTTTCGGAAAGTTTCATATTTTTTTTTACTTGATCAAAAATATGTTGAAATCCAACTTTCTAATGATCTTGATTATAGCCGCATATTTGCTAGGAGATCTTATTATATTCAAGCGTGTTAAATGCGATTGCTTAAATGGACTCCAGATTTTGATGTTAGGGAAGAATCCCCTTTTTCTCTGGTTTGGATTTTTTTTGTGAATTTGATACTTCATTTTTTTAATCGTCAAATACTTTTTGGTATGGCTTCTATTTTTGGGAGTTAGTTACAAACTGACCAAGCCACTACCTCTGTGTCGAGGCCTTTTGTTGCTCGGGTGTTGGTTGAATTAGATGTCTCTAAAAAACATCCTGGTGAGATATGGATTGGGTCAGAAGTCAAGGGTTATTTCCAAAAAATTTGAGTTTAAAAATTTACCTATATTTTATCCTTTTTACAAGATGCACGGACACGACATGAATGATTATTTTTGAAAGCATCCTCATCTCTGTAAAGAAAAGGATTCATTGAAACAAAAAAATGGGAGAAATTGCTTAGGATATCTCTAGTCCCATTCAGGTTAATTTAGAGGGGAATACTTCAAACCCTCCTTAGTCCCTTAAGGACCAGTCGATGGTTAATGTTGAGGACCCTCTTCATTTTAGTATAAATGATGTTGCATCGAATCATGATCCTAGTGTTATTGTCCAATAATTTGCTATTCCTTCTATTGACTATGAAAAGAATATGACACATACTTTGCCTAGTATTGAAGTTCAAACAATACTATTGTTGATACTACCCCTTCTTGCACTTTTAATCAAAATGTTTATGAGTCTAGTGGTATTATGCATCTACTATTTCTAATCCTTTAAATGAACATGAAGTTGTGGCTATGCAAGTGCCTTGAAAAGAGAGTGAGAGGAATGATATCCCTTTAGAGGAAGGTGAATTTTCTCCTATGGAGAATGGTTCACCTATCTCTAAATACATTGAAGAGGTTGTTATGACGACTCATGATACTTTGGAGGATGATGGTATGTTTATGGATAATGAATGTCCTCAATAGACTATTCAAAGGGATCATGCAAGTGGTTGTAAGACTCTTTCAACTTCTTATTATAATAGTGATGCTTTAACTGATACTGAGGGTATGCATATTGCTGCCAAATATTTTTCCATGGATGATGATGATGATTTTAGTTTTAGTAAAGTTCATAATAAAAGTGGAAGGAAGCCTAAGCATATTTCTTTGCAACCTTCATAGAAACACTCGATCACATACTTCTCATTAGTTTTTTTTTATATTTAATGCTATTATTTTGAATGTGAGAGGCATTGGTTGTCGTGTGCATAACCTTTTTATTTTTATGTTGCTTGAGCCTCTTATTTCCTCTTCTAGTTTGTTAAACACCTCTCGATTCATGGATTTTTATCATGTTATTTCTAATGTGGCTAACAAGATTTGTGTTTTCTAGAAAGACCCAATTAAAATTATGTGATTGGTGATTTTACTCTGGTCTTGCATTATAAAGTTGAGGCTCTTAATTTTAATTGTTATGCTTCTTTTGTGTATGCTGCTTCTTCTCTTTACAATAGAAATCTGCTTAGGGATCAACTTATTGATTTACATAATATTTGCAATTTATCTTTACTTATTGGTGGTGATTTTAATGCTATCACTAACCCCTCTAAAAGGATTGGAGGTTCCTCTCCTTCTTATCATTCTATGGAGGATTTTAGTAATATGATTTTAACTTGCAACTTAATTAATATTGGTTTTGTGGGTAATAATTTTACTTGGAATAGGGGTCACTTATGGAAAAGGCAGGATCATGTGCTCTTTAATGACTCTTGGATTAATTCCTTATTTCCACCAATGTATAGCATCTGAGTAGAACTTTGTCTGATCACTCCCCTTTACTTACTAGTCTCAAGTTTGGACATTTTAATGCTTCTTCCAAATTTAGATTCCAAAACATGTGGCTCCTTCATGACTCTTTTTTAGATATTGTTCAGAATAATTCTATTTTTGGCATGAGGAGATTTTGGTTTAAGCTAAAAAGGCTGAAACAAGTTTAAAATTTATAGAACCATCATGTTTTTAGAAATCCTTTCTCTACTATTCTGCAAGCTGAGGAACTTGTTAATTCTCTTAAGTTGGCTTATCAAGATGACCCTACTAATGCTAATTTCTCTCTTTTAAAGAAGTCCAAAGTGGATCTTTTTAATTTTCAAGCCCAAGAAGAGGTTTTTTGGAAGCAAAAAGCTACTGCTAAGCACTTGGTTGAAGGTGATAACAACACGAAATATTTCCATGTGTTGGTTAAGAGGAAAAGAGCTAAAACTAGTGTCAATAAAATTGTTAAGGGAGGATGGATCTATCAATGATAATTCTGTGGAGATTGCTAATTTAGTTGTGCAACATTTTTAAACCCATTTTAATAAAGTTTTTAATCCAGCTCAGATTATGGATCACTCTTTTATTCCTACCCTTATTTCTCATCAGAAGAATGTCACTCTCTATGGGCCTCCTTCTTTTAAGGAGGTTAAAGAGACTATGTTGGATATGAATAGTGATTTTGTGGCTGGGCATGATGGGTTTACCACTCTTTTCTTTCAAAAGCTTGCAATATTATCAATATTGATATTTTTACTACTATTTTGGAATTCTTTACTGGTAACCCTATACCTAAGTTTTTTATTCCTACTTCTATTATGCTTATTCCTAAAAATAATGATGTTAACACTTAGAATAATTTTAGAACTATTAGTATGTATACTTTTTTCAATAAGTTAATATCTAAAATTATTATGAATCATCTTACTTCTGTTTTACATAGAATTAATTCTCCTAATCAGATGGGTTTTGTGAATGGTAGGGCCATTATGGATAACATTTTATTGGCTTAAGAGTTATGTCAAGACTTGGATGTTAGGGTGAGAGTAGGTAATTTAATTTTGAAGCTTGATATTGCTAAGGCTTATGATAATATTGATTGGAACTTTCTTTCTCTTAATTTAGAGTTTTTTGGTTTTGATTCTATCTTTATTAAGCTTATTAAGAATTGTGTCGAAGATGTTTATTTTTCTATAATTATTAATGGTTCTAATAATGGCTTCTTCAAAGATTCTCATGACTTAAGGCATGGTGATCCTATTTCTATTGCTCTCTTTATTATTGTTGTTGAATTTCTTTCTAGAGGTCTTACCAATTTGTTTGATGCTAATCCTAGCCTTTATTTTAGAACTTTTGGGGTTTCCCCATATCTCATTTGTGTTTTGTGGAAGATTTTATTATTTTTACTAATATGGCTATTAATAGAATTCAAAAACTTATGGATTTGTTTTATCAATTTGAGATGGTTAGTGGCTTGTCTTTTAGCAAAAATAAAAGTTGTTTCATTGCTTCTAAGAAAATTTCTAATGATTGTATTTTAGTTATTAAAGATCTAACGAGCTTTACTCATGCTCACTTGTGTAACAAATATCTAGGTGTCCCTCTTTTTGATGGGAGAGGGAGATCCTTTTTGTTTGATGATCTTATTCCTTCTGTCCATAACAAACTTTTGTCTTGGGATTTCTAATTTCGTTAGCTTTGGTGGTAGAGTTACTCTTATCAAAAGTGTCCTCTATGTTTTATCAGTTTATAGTTTTCAAACATTTTTCTGATTTAAGCTATTTGTAATAGGGTTCATAAGTTTATTAATAAATTCTTTTGGAAAGGCACTTCTTCTACCTCTAAAATTAATTGGGATGCTTAGGAGAAGTTTTGTGGTGTTTTGGTTGAAGGTGGTCTTAGTTTCATGAATTTTAATGATCTTGCTAATATTGAGTCTAGTGAATAGGTTGTTAAACCTAAGTTAATGTCCCAAGGTTACCAAGAGGGGGGGGGGGGGGTGAATTGGTGGTTTAAAACTTAACCCTCTTTTTAAATTTTAGTAGTACCGAAATTAAACTTTTAAAGAAATTTTTATAGAAAAGATTTTCAACCACAAAATTTTAAAACAAAAGAAAAATGCGGTAAATAAGAAGCAGTAAAGTATACGACACAAGATTTATAGTGGTTCGGTCTAAACTAGACCTACATCCACTCCCCAGAGGCACCCTCTGAGTATTGCACTAATACTAATAGTGTCTCTCCTTTTTCACTCACAGCAAGGCGGAGAAGCCTTTACAAACACTCTTTTCATCACTACCCGGTGCGATAGAGAACCGTCGTCCTTTTACACTATCCCCAGTGTTGGCAGAGAATCGTCTGTCCTTTCACACTCTCCTAGTGTGGGTAGAGAACCCTTCATCCTTTCACACTCTCCTAGTATGGGCAGAGAACCCTTCGGCTGTTCACACTCTCCAAGTGTGGGCAGAGAACCCTTCATCTGTTCACACTCTCCAAGTGTCGACAGAGAACCAGATCTCCTTGACAGATCTTCTCACAAGAAATCTAGAAAGAAGGTAGAAAATAGTGAAGTAATCCCAATTCACAAGTAGAGATTCTTACCTTTAAACAACAAGTGAACCCTTCACGCTCCAGTGGTAGGAATCTTTTTTTGAATGGTCTCTCACACTCTCTCCTTGACTTTTCTTTCAATAGGCACAAAGATCAAATGACAAAAAGATTGGGTGGAAGTCTAATTTGGACTATTTATACAAAAGACAAGAAAAACCACCCAAAACTGCAAGTTTTCAATTCTATATGCAGTGGATCGTCCCGTACGATCGTGGATCATCCTGGACGATTTTACTTAAAGTGCTGGAAACGAACCTAATGTAAATTGGTACGAACTGTGTTCGTACACTCTTATCGTCCCGTACGAACTATGTTCATCCGGTACGAAACGGTTATTTTATTGGTCGGTTTCCAAAAATTCTTCAGGACGTAATCAACTGACTTAAGTCGGTTCAGTTCATCCTAGGACGAATAGTTTTCATCCTGGGATGATTGTAAATAGAGAGTTTCGTCCAGGGACAAAAATAAAGTTCGTCCTTTACGATCTCATACAGAGAGTTTCGTCCCGGTACGAACCGTATTCTTCGTCTGAACTAACATTGCGAGTGAGAATCCAGAGAGTTTCATCCCGGGACAAATATTAAATTCGTCCTGGATGATTAGGAATTTTAAAATTTTCTCCTCGCCTGTTTGAATCAGTGCTCTTCTGAGGGGCTAATTGACATGATCGTCCCGTACGAACATGGTTCATCTCGTACGATCAATTCACAAAGAAATTGTCCTCTAAGAGTGTGTTGTGATTTTTTTTTTTTTACTTAATTACAATAACTCCCTTTCATGTAAAAAATTATGATTTACAAATGAATAGTTTGAAGTCTTCATCGCTTGGAGTTGATTTTCCTGAAATGTTAGTATACACTAGAGCAAAAAATAAAACTTCCAAAAAGTGTTAGGAGATATATAAAAATAATAATATTTGGAATCATCAAAATAATACAAGTTGCAAGAATATGAAACATGCAAATAGCAACTCTCTCTACAATCTTCCCCTTTTTGATGATGGCAAAATAATTATTGTTTGTAGGGTTTCAAATTCTAAGATCTCCTAAACTCCCCCTAAATTGATGAACTAATTAAAATAAGGAGGCATTTGAATTACTAAAAAAAAATTATTTTTCAAAAAAAAAATTATACAACACAAAAGATAAAATAAAGAAAACAATCAAATACTACAAATACAACACATACAAAAATCAAACACTATGAAAACAAATCAAACACTACTAAAATCAACAAATAATTTCTCCCCCTTTTTGACAACATCAAAAGGTGAAGAAGAAAAGAATGTTAGAAATATAAGCATAAATATGAAACTCATTTGATGTTTTAAACTTGAAAGTGATTGAAATAATGTATGCAAATAAAAATTGAAAAACATTAGAAAGACATGAAATTTCATATAATTTAAGAAGTTATATAACTTAACAAATAAAAAGAGTTTTTCAAGGGCATGTGCCAATTTAGACATGAAGATAAAGAGAATCATTGCACTAAGGATGAATAAAAAATTTTATATTTCAAATTTCAATATAAATTATGAATGAACATTAGATCAATTTGAATTAAGAGATTAAAAGATTTTTGAAAGAAGTAATTACCACATGTGGCGCTTTGCGCATCTTTTTCTATTTTTATACCAGCACATTTTTGTGCATCTTTTTGATTTGGGCTTATTTTGTGCCACGATTTGTCATTGCAAATTTTTTGCACACTTCTTTTGATTTTTGTACATTTTTACAATTTTTCAAGAGTATTTGAATTCTTTCCAAAATAAATAATCTAAAATTTCAAATTTTTCTAAGTGCATAAATACTAATTAAAGAGAGAAATACAGAATAAGAAAACATCTAAATTGTAATAATAATACCAAGATAATGTAGTCTAAATAAGAGATATGGAATTGAAAAATATATGAATATTAAGTTATAAGCATGTCTTAAATTTTGAAAAATCATATTTTCTAATGAAATTAATTTAAATTTACAAGTTAAATAAAGCACTATTAAGATTAAAATAAAATGAATGTCATAAAATCTAACACACATTTCTAAAACATTTAATAATAAAATATTGAAATTTATATTGATATCGGATAAAAACTATTACAATTTAAAGTCATGATATCAATAATACACAACTAAAACATGGAAAGATAACATATAAAAGGAAATCACTAACACAAGAACAATACTGAAGTACAGAACAGACATAGAGCAAACACTGAACAAACATAGAACATACACTGAACAAATCACTCGGATGGACCAATATTTGGAGGAGGAGGTTGTGCTACACCAAAAAAAACTGAAGTAACTACTAATCGTGAACATGTTGGTATTTATGGCATTTATTTGTTCACTCATATATCCCATATCCTGATTATGCTAGAAATCTTGCTACTGCAGATGAGTTTCAATTTGATCAAATCTTTGATCAAAATGAGCCTCTAAATTTTCAAACCTTTGAACCAAATCCTTATAATTTGGTCCAACAGCATGTGAAGGTCCGACTTATTCTTCTGTTTCACTTAGAACTACATGAGTTCTGCTGGGCTCGTCCTTATTGAAGATAGTTCTAAAGGATGCATTGTTGTAGTAGAGCGGTTCTTTAAAGTCTTGTTCAGGATAGGTTAAATCATACTTCTTCTCCATAATATATGCAATTAGATATCCTAAGGCTATGTTCTTCTTCCTTTTATGATCAACATGACTAATTTTAGAAAGACTATAAATGTATTCAATTAAGAGTTAAGCCTCATCTATAGGTTGTCTAGTCATGATCAAGTAGGTAACAGTAGAAAGAAGAGGAGTAATGTTGATTCTATCACCAGCTTTAGGGATAATGGAAGTTCTTAACACATGCTGAATGATACGGGCATCACGCACTAAGGTTGAAACTTTAGGCAAATGATCCTTAATTCTCCTATCTCTAATCACCCTATTGACTTCAGTCCAGTCAAAACTTGAGTTTGTTAAAGTGCGTGCTCTTAAGCCTTCAGCCCTTAAGTTTAGAAAAATACCAAAGTCAGCTATGGTGATTTCAACTTTCTTTTTGAAAGCAAAAGAACTGATAACAGAGTGGTAGGGGTTTAATGACATGTTTGCCAGAAAATAGTGGAAGGTCTCTTTATTATATAAGTGTTTTATAGTGAGGATCAAACCAAATTGAGTATGGGAAAACAAGTGCATTACCTTGAAGGTTAAATGATCCTGTAAGAGAACTCTAGATGGAGTGATTTTTGCAGAGACAAACCTAGGAAAGATTCTTCATTGGCTCTAGACATGAAGTTTTCGGATGTATTCCTAGGAGGGCCCTTAGACAAAGTCTTTTGGCGCTTGCTAGAACTTGCCATTGAAGGATTTGAAAAGACGAAGGCTTTGAAAGAGATGTGTGAGAGTGATTGTTTAGTAAAAATTGCCGTAAATTTAAAGAAAAACAATGGTTCGTACCAGACAAAATTTTGGTTCGTCCTGTACGAATTCGATTTGTCCCTGTATGAAAATATTTCGTATGGACGAACGAGTGAGTTAAAAATATAACAGCTTTTTGTAATCACACATTTTACGAAGCGTCCTTTCGTACAGACTTTTGACCAAGACGATCATACAGACGAACATGTGTTCGTACAGATGATCAAGATTTAATTCATTTTAATGGCAGTTGAAAACCGTCCCCCGCTATGAACCAACATCTATTCGTCTGGATGAACCAAAGGTTCGTACGGACGAAGTTCATAATAAAATCTGTCTTATCTGTTCAACTGCTGCATTCAATCGTCCTAACATTTGAGAAAAAATATTTCATCCCGGACAATTTTGAAGATCGTACAGACGAACTAAATTAAAAACTGCTCTTAAGATGATTTGAAATCACGCAGATTGACATTTCACACACATCGTCCAGTACAAAAATTTTTCGTCCCGGACGATTGACACAAATTTTTGGATTTTTGTATTTTTATCAAAGAAAATCAAAATAAACACACAAAGCACAATAGAAAATGATAAATGTACAGACTCTAAATAAAAATCACTCAAAAACAAACAAAAATCACAAAAACATAAACTACGAAAACAAAACATCAATGTTGCAAAAATATTTTTATTTAAGCATTTAAATCAATTACACTAAGCCTTGTTCTTAATGCACTGAAAGTATCAAAGGCTAAAGGTTTTGTAAAAATGTCTTCAAGTTAATTTTCAGTTGAAACATGGATAAGTTCAATTTCTCTCTTAGATACATGATCCTTTATGAAATGATGCCTTATGTCAATGTGTTTGGTTCTTGAATGTTGAATAGGATTTTTGGAAATGCAAATAGCACTAGTATTATCACAATAAATTAGAATAGTGCCTATAGTTAATCCTAAATCAATCAACTGTTGTTTTAACCAAAGTACTTGTGTCACACAACTTCCTAATGCAATGTATTCTGCTTCTACAGTAGATAGGGCCACTGAATTTTGTTTTATACTAGACCATGAAACTAATGAATTTCCAATGAATTGACATATTCCAGAAATGCTTTTTCTATCCACCCTACAGCCTGCAAAGTCAGAATCTGAATAACCAACAATTTCAAATGAAGAGCTAAACTTAGGATACCAAATTCCTAAGTTGTGAGTTCCTAGTAAATATCTTAAAATCCTTTTCACTCCTGTCAAATGTGATTCTTTTGGATCTGATTGAAATCTATCACATAAGCAAACATTGAATATAATATCTTGTCTGCTAGCAGTCAAATAAAGTAAAGATCCAATAATCCCTCTAAATTTCTTTTGATCAACAGATTTTCCCTTAAGGTCCTTATCCAACTGAACTGAGGAACTCATTGGTGTACTAACAAGTTTAGCATTGTCCATTTCAAATTTTTTGAGGATGTCCTTAACATATTTAGTTTGACTAAGAAATGTACCTTCCTCAAGTTGCTTAATACTAAAACCTAGAAAGTAATTTAAATCTCCCATTAGACTCATTTCAAATTCACTACTCATTGTTTTAGAAAAATCATCACAAAGGTTTTTATTTGAAGATCCAAAAATGATATCATTCACATAAATTTGAATAATGAGTATATCCTTTCTAAATTTCTTTAAAAAGAGAGTTGTATCCACACTTTCTTTTTCAAAAGATCTTTCAAGTAGGAAGGTGCTCAACCTCTCATAGCAAGCCCTAGGTGCCTGTTTCAATCTATATAATGCCTTTTTTAACTTGAAAACATGATTTGGGTATTTGGAATTTTCAAAATCTAGAGGTTGTTCTACAAAAACATCTTCTTCAATTACCCCATTCAAAACGGCACTTTTTACATCCATTTGAAATAATTTAAATCCTTTAAAACAGGCAAATGCTAGTAAAACTCTAATTGCTTCAAGTCTAGTTACAGGGGCAAAAGTCTTCTCAAAATTAATTCCTTCAATTTGATTATACCCCTTAGCAACTAATCTGACCTTATTTCTAATGACTACTCTTGAGTCATTCATTTTATTTTTGAACACCCACTTGGTTCCGACAACACTTTGATCTTTTGGCCTTGTATTTAATTCCCAAACTTTATTTCTTACAAATTGATTCAACTCTTCTTGCATGACCAATATCCAAAATTCATCAGAAAGTGCTTGATCAACATTAGTGGGTTCTATAGTTGAAATAAAGGCTGAATGATTGACTTCTTTTTTTAATCCACGCCTAGTTCTAACAGCTTCACTAGGTTCACCTATAATCAATTCCCTTGGGTGGTTTTTTGAAAATCTTAAATCTCTAGGCAAAGGATTTTCTAATTCCAAATTTTCTTCCACATTTTCTTCCAAATTTATTCTCTTAATTTTTTGGGAGTTTTCCTCAATTTCATCTTCAACAATATTTGGCTCTTCCAAATTTCTAGATTCATCAAATACAACATGTGTGGTTTCTTCAATGACCAAAGTTCTTTTGTTGAATACCCTATAAGATTTTCCAACACTTGAATATCCAACAAAAATTCCTTCATCTGATTTCGGATCAAATTTTCCTAAGGCAGATTTTCCATTATTATGAATAAACACCTTGCAATCAAAAACATGCAAAAGAGACAAATTAGGGGTTCTACCTTTTAGCAACTAATAGGGTGTTTTATTTAAATTCGATCTCACATTCACCCTATTCAGAACATAACATGTAGTGCTAACCGGCTCAGCCCAAAAATATCTAGGAAGTGAGTATTCTGCCAACATTGCTCGAGCGACTTCTATTAATGTTCTGTTTTTCCTTTCAACTACTCCATTTTGTTGAGGGGTTCTAGGTGCAGAAAATTATGATCAATTCCTTTTTCTTTTCAAAAATTTTCAAATCTTTCATTTTCAAATTCTCCTCCATGATCACTTTGTATAGAAATTATTTCACACCCTAATTTCCTTTGAATCCAAGTCGAAAAATTTCTAAATTCCTCAAATGATTCACTCTTATGAAATATAAATCTAACCCAAGTGAATCTTGAGAAATCATCCACTATAACAAATCCATATACCTTCCCTCCTAGACTTACAGTTCCTACTAGTCCAAAAAGATCCATGTGTAAAATTTCCAATGGTTTACTAGTCCTAAGATCCTTATTGGAGTTAAAAGAGAACTTCACTTATTTTCCTAATTGACAAGCATCACAAAGGTGATCCTTAGTAAAGTCTAGTTTTGGTATACCTCTCACTAAGTTCTTTTGGGTAATTCTCCTAAGGTTTTTCATGCTAGAATGACAAAGTCTCCTATGCCAAAGCCATGATTCATCAGAAATAGTTTTCAAACAAAAAGCAGTAGGAGATTGAATACAATTTAAATCTAGCATGTAAACATTGTTTACCCTTTTTCCATTTAAAACATCTTTTCCCTTTAGGCTTAATATGCAGCTAGTAGGTAAAAATTTCACACTATAGCCCTTATCACATAGCTGACTTATACTTAACAAATTATGTTTTAAGCCTTCAACCAATAACACATTGTCAATAAAAAAGTTTTTCAAATTTCCAATCATACATGATCCAACCACTTTCTTTGTGGTATTATCTCCAAGTGTAACCTTGCCTCCACTCCTGGCTTCCAGCGTTATGAATTGAGCAGTATCTTCAGTCATATGCTTTGAACATCCGCTATCCAGGTACCATATGCTCCCACGAGATCTTGTGTGAGAGCAATCATGCAAAAATATCAAATGTTAGACCTGGGAACCCAAACAAGTTTGGGTTCTCCTTTTAGCAATTTATAATCAGATGCATGTATGATATGTCTAGGTTTATGCATCTTAGATCTCCACACCAAATTAGATTTCATCTTCAAAGTATAGGTGTGAGCTATATGTCCAAATAATCCATAATTATTACATTTAATATTAGGAAAAGTATTCCTAAGTTTTCTATCATTTATTTGTCTTCTAAGAGATTCCATATATTTAGGATAATATTTAAGATTTGTATAATCTTCAAGTTTGGGGGGAATCCTATTATCCTCAAGAGCTCTTATTTTCAATTTATAAAATGAATTCATATCTTCCAAGATTCGATTTGTATAATTGATTCGATATGTTTTGCTCTCAGATTCATCCTTGAATATTTTAAAATCTTTTTTAAGATCAGCATAGGATGATTTTAAAATATCATGATTTTTATTCAGATCATCATATTCATCAAGTAATTTTATATATGTTGTCATCTATTAAAGCATGATCTTTCCTAAGGATTTCATGTTCTTTCTTAAGTTCTTCCAATTCTAGACTTACACAAGCATGTATCTTTTTCATTTTCCTATATGCATCATGCATGTGTTCAGAAACTTCAAATAATTCATCATAACTTAAGTCACATACCTCTTCTTGATCTGATTGATCTACGTTATCTTTCATCAAGCAAAGATTGGTGACTTCTTCTTCCATTTCAGTCTCTGATGAATCTGAAGCTGAGTCCACCCAAAAAGCTCTTTGAAACTTCTTCTTGCCCTTCTTTGCAATTGGTTTCTCCTCTACCTTCTCCTTGCTAGGAGTGGCTTTGAGTTTTGCGCAATTAGTCTTGATATGACCTGGTTTCCTGCATTCATAACAAATTACTTCATTAGAAACCTTACTTTTTCTATTAAACTTACCTCTGTTCCATTCCTGGCATCTCTTCTGCTTTCTCTTCAGAAAGCTTCTGAATTGTCTAGTCATTAGTGTAATATCTTCTTCATCCTTAGGTTCTGAGTATTCACTCTCAGACTCTTCCACTTTTAGTGCTTTATTCTCCTCCTTTCTTGGTTCACCTGCATCAATCTTTCTTTGACTAACCCCTTGCTCGTAAGCAATGAGTGAACCAAGAAGATTGTCAATAGAATAAATGTTTAGATCTTTAGACTTTGTAATTGCAGTAATTTTAGCATCATAAGCAGTAGGTAAACAATGAAGAATCTTATTAACCATTTCAGCATTAATTAATTCCCTAACAAGTGCATGCAAAGAAGTGACAATTTGTGTGAATCTTGTGTACATGTCAGAAATAGATTCATTTGATTTCATGCAAAACAACTCATAATCATGTAACAAGATATTAAGTCTAGATTGCTTAACCTCATTTGTCCCCTCATAAGTTATACAAAGTCTATCCCATATGTCCTTTCCACTTTTGCAAGTGGAAACCCGCATGTAGTCTTCAAATTTTAAAGCACAAAAGAAGCTATTTAAACATTTGGTATTTAGTTGAGCTAAGTCACGTTCTTATATAGTCCAATCTACAAAAGGTGTTTCTACCCTAACTCTATTAACTAATCTAGTTGGTTTTGTTTAACCTTCTTGGACTAAGATCCACATACGATAATCAAGTGACTGTAAGAAAGTAGACATGCATGTTTTCCAAAAATTAAAAGGTATATTGTCAAACAGTGGAGGTCTAGTAATAGAGTAACCCTCAGGTGTATTTCAGTTTCCAAATGTAGCCATCTACGTTAATCAAAAAGTAGTTTAAACTTATGATTTTTAAACGAAGCTCTCTTATAGCACTTGTTGAGTCTAGTGAATAGGTTGTTAAACCTAAGTTAATGTCCCAAGGCTACCAAGAGAGGGGGTGAATTGATAGTTTAAAACTTAACCCTCTTTTTAAATTTTAGTAGTACCGAAATTAAACTTTTAAAGAAATTTTTATAGAAAAGTTTTTCAACCACAAATTTTTAAAGCAAAAGAAAAATGATGTAAATAAAAAGCAGTAAAGTATACGACACAAGATTTATAGTGGTTCGGTCTAAACCAGACCTACATCCACTCCCTAGAGGCACCCTCTGAGTATTGCACTAATACCAATAGTGTCTCTCCTTTTGCACCCACAACAAGGCGGAGAAGCCTTTACAAAAACTCTTTTCACCACTACCTGGTGCGGCAAAGAACCATCATCCTTTTACACAATCCCCAGTGTTGGCAGAGAACAGTCCGTCCTTTCACACTCTCCTAGTGTGGGCAGAGAACCCTTCATCCTTTCACACTCTCCTAGTGTGGGAATAGACCCTTTCAGCTGTTCACACTCACCAAGTGTGGGCAGAGAACCCTTCATCTGTTCACACACTCCCAGTGTCGGCAGAGAACCAGATCTCCATGACAGATCTTCTCACAAGAAATCTAGAAAGAAAGAAGAAAAGAGTGAATTAATCCCAATTAAAGAGTAGAGATTCTTACCTTTAAACAACAAGTGAACCCTTCACGCTCCAGTGGTAGGAATCTTCCTTTGAATGCTCTCTCACACTCTCTCCTTGACTTTTCTTTCAATAGGCACGAAGATCAAATGGCAAAAAGATTGGGTGGCAGTCTAATTTGGACTATTTATACAAAAGACAAGAAAAACCGCCCAAAACTGCAAGTTTTCAATTTTGTACGCAGTGGATCGTCCTGTACGACCCTGGATCGTCCTGGACGATTTTACTTAAAGTGCTGGAAACGAACCTAATTTAAATTGGTATGAACTGTGTTCATACACGCTTATCATCCCGTAAGAACTATGTTCGTCCGGTACGAAACTGTTATTTCATAGGTCAGTTTCCAAAAATTCTTCAGGACGTATCCAACTAACTTAAGTCGGTTCAGTTCGTGCTGGGATGAATAGGTTTCATCCTGGGACGATTGTAAATAGAGAGTTTCATCCAGGGATGAAAATAAATTTCATCCTGTACAATCTCATACAGAGAGTTTCGTCCCGGTACGAAAATTAATTTCATACAATACGAACTCATACGGAGAGTTTCGTCCCGGTAAGAACTGTATTCTTTATCTGAACGAACATTGCGAGTGAGAATCCAGAGAGTTTCGTCCCGGGACGAATATTAAATTCATCCTAGATGATTAGGACTTAGAAAATTTTCTCCTCGCCCGTTTGAATCAGTGCTCTTCTGAGGGGCTAATTGACATGATCGTCCCGTACGATCAATTCACAAAAAAATTGTCCCCTAAGAGTGTGTTGTGATTTTTTTTACTCAATTACAATTACTCCCTTTCATGTAAAAAATTATAATTTACAAATGAATAGTTTGAAGTCTTCATCGCTTGGAGTTGATTTTCCTGAAATGTTAGTACACAGTAGAGCAAAAAATAAAACTTCCAAAAAGTGTTAGGAGATATATAAAAAAAATAATATTTGGAATCATCAAAATAACACAAGTTGCAAGAATATGAAACATGCAAATAGCAACTCTCACTACAGCTAAGGCTTTTTCTTTTAAACTTTGGTATAATTTGAGCACTAATGTTAATCTTTGGGCTAATTTTATGATTTCCAAGTATTGTGTTGGCAAATATCCTACTAATTATTTTTCTAAATAAGGTGACTCTAGAGTTCGGAAAAGGCTTTACATGGTTAAATGGGATGTGGAGCCCTTTATTTCTTAAGGGCTTGGTAATGATAATATCTTCTTCGAGTAAGATCAGTGGTTAGGTAAACACTCTATTGACTCTATTTTGAATTCTTCCTCTATTGCTTCGGTTAAGGTCAATTTCCTTTTTAATGATAATTGTTGGGATTATGAAAAACTCTCTAATGTGATACTTAAATTCATTATTCATCGCATTTTAAACCTACATATCAACACTGATTCTTAGGATATTATTTTATGTGATTTCTCCAAAGATCATGGTTTTCACTTAAAGGATGCTTGGCAAACTTTTAGAGCTAAAACAAAATATTAATAATATTGTTTGTTATATTTGGCATAAGAGTATTCCTTCTACTGTGTCTATCTTTGTTTGGAGAATTTTGCATACATTTTTACCCATTGATGGTAATCTCACCAAAAAAAGGTTTTAATATAGCTTCCAAGTGTCAATGTTATTGTCATTTGGAGAATATGCATCATATTTTTATCTCAGGCCCTGTTGCTGTTAGAACTTGGGTCTACTTTGAGGATTTATTTCAGTTAAATTATTTTAATTGCAATCTCTCCCTTAAATCTATGTTTAATGATTGCTTTATTAACTTTGAAGGTCACATTTGTAATGTTATTCCTTCTCTCATTCTTTGGTTTCTCTGGTTTGAAAGGAATAACTCTCTTTTTAATGATGTGAGGATGAATCATCTTAATGTGATTAAGAGGGTCAAGGATAATGTTGAGAGAGTTGCTACTTAGCTTTGCATGTTTTACACTCTTTCTACTTGTATGTTTTTTATGACTCCAAATATTATTATTTTGACTATTATTTTTTCCTAACACATTTTAGAAGATTTAAATTTTCTCTTGTGTGTACTAACATTTCAAAGAAATCATACTCTAGATTATTGAAGACTTCAAAATCAAGATCAGCTTAGAAAGTTTTATAAATTGGAGTATGTATTTTTCATTTTATTGAGTCTGAGAGTGTGATTGTAATTGAGTAACTTAGCACACACACACTGTGGGAGATTTTTAAAATTCACATGTTTTTAAACTAATCGTACAGGACGATACCCGTTCGTACAAGATGATATGATAGTTGTTTTTCCCGAATGAGTAATGAAACAAATGAGATTGGAAAGAAATTTTTTTTAAGTACAGATTGTCCAGACAATTTTTATCATTTATCCCAGGATGATCTCTTCTAGATTTTCCAATAGCTCTATTCATTCAGACAATTTTTATCGTTCATCCTAGAATAATCTCCTCGGGATTTGTCAATTGATCCATTCATCCAGATGAATTTTATAATTTGTCTCATGATGATCTCCGCAGGATTTGCCAATTGCATTGTTCGTCCATATGATTTTTATCATTCGTCCCAGGAAGATCTTCTTGGGATTTGCCAATTGCTCTATTCGTCCAGATGATTTTTATCATTTTTCCCAGAATGATCTCCTCAGAATTTGTCAATTGCTCTATTCATCCAGATGATATTTATCAATCATCCAAGGATGGAGGGTTATGTTCTGTAAACTTATATTTATTCCTAACTTTTGTGCAAACGAACTTTGTAAAATAACTATTCGTACTAGACAAACCCAATTCGTATGGGATGATGATTGGGTACGAAGGCATTTCATATTGATTCAATTTGAGATCAAACACAATAAATTTTATACTCTTCGTACGTATGAAATATGATCATACAGAATGATCGTGAACATATAGATTTGAAAAATGAAGTATTCTAGATGGTTTTTCATGTCTTTTCTATAAAAGGTGCACTTAAGTCTGTCATGCAATCTTTTTGTCACTTGGTCTTCATAAACACTAAAGGAATTTGAAGGATAGAGTAAGAGAGAGTGTTTGAAGGAGTTTTCTTACTATTGGAGTGTGAAGGGTTCACTTGGTTACTCAAAGGTAAGGATCTCTATGTGTACTTTGTGATTTCTTCACTCTTTGCTCTTGTCCTAAATTTCTCTTAGAAAGATATTTTAAGAAGATCCAGTTCTTTGTTGACACTCGAGGAGTGTGAACAGCCGAAGGTTCTCTACCCACACTTGGAGAGTGTGAACAATGGAAGGTTCTCTGCCTACACTAGGAGGTGTGAACACCGGAAGGTTCTCTGCCTACACTTGGAGAGTGTGAATAGTGGAAGGTTCTCTTCCTACACTTGGAGAGTGTAAATGGTGGAAGGTTCTCTACCTACACTTAGAGAGTGAATAGCGGAAGGTTCTCTGCCTACACTTGGAGGGTGTAAAAGGACGATGGTTCTCTGCCGCACCGGGTAGTGGTGGAAGAGAGTTTTTTTTCCTGAAGGCTTCTACGCCTTACTGTGAGGGAAAAAAGGAGAGATACTAGTGGTAATAGTGCAATACCTGAAGTGGGAGACTTCAGGGAGTGGATGTTAGTCGTGTTTGACCAAACCACTATAAACCTTTGTGTCTTTTTATTTCCGTTGCCTTTAATTTCTATTGTTTATTTTTCTGTGGTCAAAAATTTATTTTTTGAAAACATAAAAATAAACTTGCTCAATTTTTAATCGGTTTCAAATTTTTAATTATAAAGAGGGAAATTTTTAAATTACCAATCCCCCCCATTTGTTTAGCCTTTGGTATATAAGATTAGGTCTAACAACCTAACTCATATTCAACAAGTTTCAATAAATGGTATCAGAGCTTTGCTTCAAAATTATAAGTTTAGATTACTTTTTGATTAACGACCAAGGCTACATTTAGAAACTGAAACACCCTAGAAGGTTATTCTATAACTAGACCTCTCTCGTTTGATAATATTCTTTTTGATTTTTGAAAAACACACATGTCAACATTTTTACAGTCACTAGATTATAATATGTGGATCTTAGTTCATGAAGGGTATACAAAACCAACTAGATTAGTTGAAGCAGCTAGAGTTGAAATTCCCTTTACAGACTGGACTATAGAACAACATGAACTAGCACAAGTTAATTCTAAATGTTTGAACAGTTTCTTTTGTGCTCTTAAATCGGAATATTACATGCGGGTTTCAACTTACAAAAGTGGAATGGACATATGGGATAAACTTTATATAACATGTGAAGGGACAAACAATGTTAAACAATCCAGACTTAATATCTTATTACATGACTATAAACATTTTCGCATGAAATCCAATGAATCCATTTCTAACATGTACATAAGATTCACACAAATAGTCACTTCTTTACATGCATTGGGTAGGAAACTAAAGAATGCTGAAATGGTTAATAAGATACTTCATTGTTTGCTTACTACTTATGATGCTAAGATAACTGCAATTATATAGTCAAAAGACTTAAATGTTTACTATATTGACAATCTTCTTGGATCACTAATTGCTTACTAGTAAGGCGTGAGTCAACAAAAAATTGATGCAAGAGAGCCAGGAAAGGAGAAGAATTTTGAACTTAATGTGAAGGAGTCGGAGAGTGATCTATCACAACCTGAGGATGAGGATGACATCACGTTGATGACTAGACAGTTCAAAAGGTTTCTAAAGAGGAAGCAAAAGAGATGCCAATAATGAAATTGAGGTAAGTTGAATAGGAATATTAAGGTTTCTAATGATGTGATTTGCTATGAGTGCAGAAAACCTAGACACATTAAGTCAGACTACCAAAAATTCAAAGCCACTCCTAGCAAGGAGAAGGTAGAGGAGAAACCAACCATGAAGAAGGGCAAGAAAAAATTCCAAAGAGCTTTCTAGGCGGATTTAGCTTCAGACTCATCAGAGATGAAAAAGAAAGAGGAAGTCACCAATCTATGCTTGATGGCCAATAATCTAGATCAGTCTGATCAAGAAGAGGTATGTGACTTAACTTATATTAAACTTTTTGAAGTCTTTGAACGAATACATGATGCATAAAAAACGTTAAAGAAAATGCATGTTAGTCTCAACCTATAAATATAAGAATTGTAAAAAGAACATGAAATTCTTAGGAAAGATCATGCTTTAATTAATAGCAACCACATGAGCTTACTAGATGAATTTGACAACTTGAATAAAGAAAATGTGAATTTAAAATCATCCTATGAAAAATTGAAAAATAATTTTAAGACCTTTAAGGGTGAATCGAAGAGTAGAGAGCCTATTTGAATTTTGATAAGCATGTCCTAAATGATTTGAACATTTATTTAAAATTAAAAGTAAAAGCTCTTGAGAAAAATAAGAAACCCCTAACACTTGAAGATTTTATAAATCCTTTTTTGTATCAAAAATTTATACAACCTGGGAAGAGACAGAGTAGTTATAAAAGATTGAGAAATCCATTTATTGGGATTAGATGCTTTACTTGGGGATTGATTGGACATATAGAACACACCTATACTTTAGACAAAAAAACTCATTTGGTGTGGAAGCCTAAGATGCATAAACCTAGACATATCATATATGCATCTTTTTATAAGTTGTCAAAAGGTAAACCTAAACTTATTTGGGTTCCCAGGTCTAATGTTTAATGATTTTGCAGACACGCTTTGACATAAGGCATCATGAGAGCATATGGTACCTGGACAGCAGTAACTCAAAGCATATAACTTGAGGTACTGCACAATTCATATCGCTAGAAGCCAGGAGTGGAGGCAGGTTACACTTGGAGATAACACCACAAGAAAGGTGGTTCGATCAGGTATGATTGGAAATATTGAGAAGTTTTTTTATTGAGAATGTACTACTAATTGAAGGCTTAAAACATAATCTTTTGAGTATTAGCCAGCTTTGTGATAAAGGTCATAGCATTAAATTTTTTTCATACTAGCTGCATATTAAGCTTGAATGGTATTGATGTTTTGCATTGTATACAGGTAAACAATATTTATATGCTAGATTTAGATTGTATTAAAACTCCTAATGCTTTCTATTTGAAAACTATTTTTGATGAATCATGGCTTTGACATAGGAGACTTTGTCACTCTAGCATAAAAAACCTTAGGAGGATTAACCCAAAGAACTTAGTGAGAGGTATATCGAAACTAGACTTTACTAATGATCACTTTTGCAATGCATGTTAATTAGGAAAATAGGTTAAGTCCCCTTTTCAGTCCAATAAGGATCTTAGAACTAGTAAACCATTGGAGATTTTGCATATGGATCTTTTTGGACCTGTTGGAACTGTAAGTCTAGGAGAAAAGGTATACAGATTTGTGATAATAGATAATTTTTCAAGATTCACATGGGTTAAATTTCTAAATCATAAGAGAATCATTTGAGGAGTTTAGAGATTTTTTGACTGGGATTCAAAGAATACTAGGATGTGAGATTTTAATAATTCAAAGTGATCATGTAAAGAATTTAAAAATGAGAAATTTAAGGATTTATGTAAGGAGAAATGGATTGATCACAATTTTTCTACACCTAGAACCCCTAAATAGAATGGGATAGTTGAAAGGAAAAATAGAACATTAATAGAAGCTGCTCGAGCCATGTTGGCAGAATATTCACTTCAAAAATATTTTTGGGCTGAAGCGGTTAGCACATCATGTTATGTTCTGAATAGGGTGAACATTAGATCGAGTTTAAATGAAATATCCTATGAGTTACTTAAGGGAAGAACACATAATTTTTCATATTTACATATTTTTGGATGCAAGGTGTTCATACATAACAATGAAAAATCAGCCTTAGGAAAATTTGATCCAAAATCTAATGAACAAATTTTTCTTAGACACTCTAGTATTGGAAAATCTTATAGGGAATTTAATAAAAGAACTTTGGTAGTTGAGGAGATCACACATGTTGTATTACAAGAATCTGGTATTTTTAAATAGACTATTATTGAAGAGGATGAGATAAAAATTGACTCCCAAAAGAATGAGAAAATAAATCTAGATGAAAATTTGGAGATAGAAAACCCTTTGCCTAGAGATTTGAGATTTTTAAAAACCACCCAAAGGAATTGATTATAGGTGAACGTAGTGAGGGTGTTAAAACTAGATGTGGAGTGAATAAAGAAGTTAATCATTCAGCCTTTATTTCTATGATAGAACCCAAAAATATTAATCAAGCACTTTCAGATGAATTTTGGATTTTGGCAATGGAAGAAGAATTAAATCAATTTGTAAGAAATAAATTTTGAGAATTAATTTCAAGGCAAAGGATCAAGGTGTAGTTGGAACTAAGTGGATATTCAAGAACAAAATGAATGACTCAGAAGTAGTCATTAGAAATAAGGCTAGATTAATGGCTAAGGGGTATAATCAGATTGATGGAATTAATTTTTAGGAGACTTTTTCCCCTACAGCTAGACATGAAACAATTATGGTTTTTTTAGCCTTTGTCTATTTTAGGGGATTTACGTTATATCAAATGGATGTTAAAGTGCCTTTTTGAATGGGGTGATTCAAGAGGATGTTTATGTAGAACAACCTCCAAGCTTTGAAAATTCAAAATTTCTAAATCATATTTACAAATTGAAAAAGGCATTGTACGAATTGCAACAGACACCTAGGGCTTGGTATGAAATGTTGAGCACCTTCCGACTTGAGAGATCTTTAGAAAAAAGAAGTGTTGACACAACTCTCTTTTTGAAGAAATTGGGAGAAGATATACTCATTATATAAATTTATGTTGATGACATCATCTTTGGATCTATTGATAAAAATCTTTGTGATGAATTTTCTAAAATAACGAGTATTGAATTTGAGATGAGCCTAATGGTAGATTTGAGTTACTTTTTAGGCTTTAGTATTAAGTAAATTGAGGAGGGTACATTTCTTAGTAAATCAAAGTATGTCAAGGACATCCTCAAAAAGTATGAAATAGATAATACTAAACCTGTTAGTAGACCTATGAGTTCCTCAGTTCATTTGGATAAGGATCTAAAGGGAAAATCTTTTGATCAAAAGAAAGTTAGGGGAATTATATGATCTTTGCTTTAGTTGATAGCTAACCGACCCGATATTATGTTTAGTATTTATTTGTGTGATAAATTTTAATCAGATTCAAAATAATCACATTTGATAGTAGTAAAATGGATTTTGAGATATCTATTGGGAACTCAGAACTTAGGAATTGATATCCTAAGTTTAGCTCTTCATGTAAAATAATTGGATATTCAAATTCAGACATAACATGTTGTAGGGATGATAGAAAGAGTACTTCAGGAATATATGAATTTATTGGAAATTTTTTAGTCTCTTGGTCCAGTGGAAAATAAAATTTCGTTGCCCTATCTACTACTGAAGCTGAATACATTATCTTAGGAAGTTGTGTGGCAAAAGTACTTTGGTTGAAACAACATTTAATTGATTTAGGATTAATAATAGGCATAATTCCCATTTATTATGATAACATTAGTGCCATTTGTATTTCAAAAAATCCTATTCAATATACAAGAACCAAACATATTGACATCAGGCATTATTTCATAAGGGATCATGTATCCAAAAGAGAAATTGAATTAAATCATGTTTCAGCTGAAAATCAACTTGTAGACATTTTTACAAAACCACTATCCTTTGATATTTTCAGTATATTAAAAACAAGGCTTGGTATGATTGACTTGAATGCTTAATTAAAGTTTCTGCAACATTGATATATGTTTTTGTGAGTGTGTTTTTTGTTTTTGATTTTTCTTGTGTGTTTTTTTTTGTGCATGTTTACTTTAGAGTCTTTTTATTTTGGGTGTTTTCAAAATATTTTCACATTGAAATTCATGTTTTTGAGCAATCATATGAAATTTTCTAAGTGTGATATTTGTCTGTACAAAATTTATTTCATACTGGACGAATCCTGTAGAGTATCAATCATTGAAGTTTAACAATCTGCGTGCATTTCTTTTAATTTTTATTATTATTCGTTTGTACGATCCCTAGGTCATCCATGCGATATGTATTCAATCGTATGTACGCATATAGACATTTATATGGACATAATTAGTTTTTATTTCTGATCGTACATACGAACCTTTAGTTCTTACAAACGAACACGTGGCATTCTAAGTGGTGGATGTTTCAAATCATCATAAAAATGATATTAAATAACTAATCATCCCAGACGAAGACCTATTCATCTGTATGAACATTTGGTCAAAAAGTTTGTATGAATGGATGCCTCGTAAGTTGCATGATTATGAAATTCATTTTATTTTTGACACATTCATTCATACATACAAAATTTTATTTCATACGTACGAACCCAAGATTGTACGGGATGAAACCAGTTTCATACGCACAAAAGGTCATTTTTTCTTTAAATAGAAAGGTTTAGAACTTTGTTTTCATTCACTTCAAAAGCCTTTCCAAAACCTTTCACCTTTTCAAATCTTTGAAATGGCAAGCTCAAGCAAAAGGACTAAAGTGGCTAAGGAACTGACTAGGGGACCTCACTCTAGAAATTCTGAAGAAATGTTTTGTCCAAATCAAATGAAGAATCTTTTCCTAGGTTTGTTTATGCAAAAATCACCCCCTCTAGAGCTCTTCTCCAAGAGAACATAAATTTCCAGTAATACATCTTTCACTTCTACCCAGTTTGCTTTTATTTTAACCCTAATCCATTTCTACAATAAAGAAACTTTTCACTATTTCCTTGCAAACATGACTTTTAATTCTGACCAGTGTGTGATTAGATCCTTTGTCTTGAAAAAGAAGGTAGAAATAACGAAGGAGGATTTGAGAATATTCTTAAATTTAAGGACTCAAGGGATTAGAGTTAATACCTTGACCTCTTCCTCTAATTTTGACTGGATTATAATAAATCAAGTTCTTAGAGGGATTAGTGTTGTATGTCATGTGCCTAAGGTGTCCCCTCTTAACTGAAATACATGAATCATCCAGCCATAATTCCTAAAGCTGGTGATTGAATAAATATTACTCCTCTTCTTTCCACTGTGACATACCTGAATATGACTATCCAACTAATAGACGAAGCCCAACTGATCATTGATTACATTTCTGGACTTTTTGAGATTGGCCATACATCCCATAAAAGAAAAAAGAATACAGCCTTAGGATATCTTGTGACCTACATTCTTGAAAAGAAATATGATCTTGCTTATCCTGTTCAACATCTAGAAGAGCCTATCTACTATAATGATGGATCATTCCGAGCAATTTTTAATAAAGGTGCTCAATTCAAAAGTGGTGAGCCTGAGGAAGGAAGGAGAAGACCTGCACCTGCACCTGCTATTGGACTAGACTTTTAGGAGATAGTCCAATGCTTTGATCATCTTGGGAGCCACTTTGATCAACATTTTGATCAAATTGAAACTCATCTTCAGCAGCAAGATTTTCAATATCAGCAGGATATGGGCTGGGTAAGAGGTCAAGTTGAATCGATCAACACGAATACAACTATGATGAATAGCTATTTTAATCTATTCAACCAACTACCTCCTCCAGATCATGGCCCCTCAGAATGATGACTATACTTCTTCTATGTTAGTCGTTGTTGTGCTTATGATGTGATGTGATGTGTTTGGAGTTTTTGTAACTATTTATTGTTTGTGTTTTTATGTTGTGTTTTTATTTTTAAGTTGAATTGATATCAACCGTGCTCAAATGTATTATCATCTACCTTGATATCAATAAAAACTATCTTATCCTTTTTTTTATCTCTTTCAGAAATATTTTGTTAGCCTATATGTTTATCCTGACATATTTGATCTAACAAGTGTTATAATTTAGAAAGCAATACAAAATTGAATTATTTAGAAAATCTAATTTTTAAAAAAATGTTGGTTAGCTTATAACTAAATCAAGTTAAGGATATCATTCTCATATTTCTTTTTAGGCATACAAAATTTGAATATTATTATTGCAATCTTGATGTCTTAGTATTATATATTTCTTTTTCAATGTAATTATCTTTGTACTTAGAGAAATTTGAGTTTGTTGATTATTAATTTTAGAAAGATCAACTTGAAAAATTGAAAAATGTATAGAGGAAGAAAAAAAAATGTAATGGTTTGAAAATTGAAAAGAGGCACAAAATTAGCCCAAATTTAAAAATGAAGCATAAAGTGGGCCATAAATACTTAAACGATGCACAATATCACCACAAGTATATGTTTTTTCCTCTATCTTTTAATCTTAAATTTTAAATCAATCTAATGTTCAATTATAATTAATATTGGAACATAACTTACATTAATTTTCATTTCATCACTTTTGCAATAATTTTTATTATCAAATTGTCTAGACTGATTTATGACCCTGATATATTTATCTTGTCTTTTTCATATCTTAATTTAAATAATATGAATATTTATTTTTTCTTTAAAGATCATTCATCTTGTTATTGCAATTCTAACTTCATCTCTTTCAGGATCAATTATCAAAGACTTCTCATATGAATCCTCACATTTTTGTAGTTCGTTTCTTCTTCTCTTTTTATTATTATCAAAAAGGGGGAGAAATATTATTTGTCATTATTTGTCTCGTGTCTTCGTGTCTTATCTTGAGTGTATCTATTTATTTTGTCTTCCTTTTGTGTCTATTCATTTTTGTTCATATGTTTATGGTTTTGGTTCTTGTTTCAGTGTCATTTTTGTTGTAAAAAACTTTTAAATTAAAAATTGGTTTGTTCATAATAAATGCCCCTTATACTCACATGCTTATTCATTCAGGATGAATTTAGGAAAAACTTAGGATTTTAAAATTTACACAAATTATAATTATTTTGCCATCATAAAAAAGGGGGAAATTGTTGAGGGAGTTGATACTTAGCTTTGCATGTTTTACACTCTTACAACTTGTATGTTTTTTATTATTCCAAATATTATTGTTTTGATTCGTATTTTCTCCTAACACATTTTGTAAGATTTGTTTTTGCTCTTGTTTGTACTAATATTTCAAGGAAATCATACTCTAGATTGTTGAAGACTTCAAAATTAATATCAGCTTAGAATGTTTTATAAACTGGAGTATATATTTTTTATTTTATTGAGTATGAGAGTGTGATTGTAATTGAGTAACTTAGCACACACACTGGAGGAGAGTTTTAAAAATCACATGTTGTTAAACTGATCGTATTGGATGATACCCGTTCATACAGGATAATCTGATAGTTATTTCTCCCGAATGAGCAATGAAACGAACAGGATTGACAATAAATTTTTTCTAACTACGTATCATTCAGATGATTTTTATCATTCGTCCTAGGACGATCTCCTTGAGCTTTGCCAATTGCTCTTTTTATCCAGACAATTTTTATTGTTCATCCTAGGATGATCTCCTCGGATTTGTCAATTGCCCTATTTATCCAAATGATTTTTATCATTCATCCTAGGATGATCTCCTTGGGAATTGCCAATTTCTCTGTTCATCCAGACAATTTTTATTATTCTTCCCAGGATAATCTTCTCAGGATTTTCCAATTGCTCTTTTCATCCTGACAATTTTTATCGTTCATCCTAGGACTATCTCATTGGGATTTGCCAATTGCTCTATTTATCCAGATGATATTTATTGTTCATCTCAGGATGAAGGGCTTTGTTCTGTAAACTTATATTTTGTCCTAACTTTTGTGTTGACGAACTTTATAAAATAACTGTTTGTACCGGACGAATCCAATTTGTACAGGACGATGAACAGGTACGAAGGCATTTTGTACTGATTCAATTTGAGATTAAACACAACAGCTTTTATACTATTCGTACATATAAAATACGTTCGTACAGGATGATTGTGAGCGTACAAATTTGAAAAATGCAGTTTTTTGGATGGTTTTTCATGTCTTTTCTATAAAAGGTCCACTTAAGTCTATCTTGCAATCTTTTTATCACATGGTCTTCATAAATATTAAATGGAATTTGAAGGAGAGAGTAAGAGAGAGTGTTTGAAGGTGTTTTCTTATAATTGGAGTGTGAAGGGTTCACTTGGTGCTCAAAGTTATGGATCTCTGTGTACTTTGTGATTTCTTCACTCTTTTCTCTTGTCCTTCTAGATTTCTCTTGAGGATATATTTTAAGAAGATTCGGTTCTCTACCGATACTCGACGAGTGTGAATAGCCGAAGGTTGTTTGCCTACACTTGGAGAGTGTGAACAGCAAAAGGTTCTTTGCCTACACTTAAAGAGTGTGAATAACAGAAGGTTCTCTGCTTACACTTGGAGAGTGTGAACAGCGGAAGGTTCTCTTCCTACACATGGAGAGTGTGAACAGTGGAAGGTTGTCTGCCTATACTTGGAGTGTGAAAAAGGACGACAGTTCTCAGCCGCACCGGGTAGTGGTGAAAGAGAGTTTTTTTTGTGAAGGCTTCTCCGCCTTGCTGTGGGGTAGAAAGGAGAGACACTAGTTGTAATAGTGCAATACATGAAGTGGGAGACTTCAGAGAGTGGATGTAGGTCGTGTTTTACCGAACCACCATAAACTTTTTTGTCTTTTTATTTCTGCTTCCTTTAATTTAAACTGTGGTTGAAAATTTATTTTTTAAAAACATAAAATTAACTTGCTCAGTTTTTAATCGGTTTCAAATTTTTAATTACATTGAAGAAAATTTTTAAATTACCAATTCACCCTCCCTCTTGGTTAGCCTTTGGGACATAAGCTTAGGTCTAACAACCTAACTCATATTCAATAAGTTTCAACAAATAAGGTTTGCTCGCTTGCGGTTGTTAAGCTACTTTCTTATAAGAATTTCAAGAATTATCTTTTTGTTGGCAATGCTTTAGGGCTCAATTTTGAGGGTGACCCTACTGCTTCTCGTGCTAATATTATATATTAGACCAAACCTCCCAGAAACTTCTTTAAATTGAATGTGGATGGTGCTTTTTGTGACTCTTCTGTGGGCTGTGGTGGTACTATTAGGGATAGTAATGGCAACCTTATTTTAGCTTTTTTTGGTCCTCTTCATCTTGGCAATTACTCTACTTCTGTCACCTTGGACATTCTTTATGGTATTCAATTATGTATTTCCCTTAACTTAACTAATTTACTTATTGAATTGAATTCTGATTATGATTTTTCAGCTATTTTTTAGTTGATGGTAATACGTGTTGTATCCCTGACCTTTACTACCATATTAGGGAAATTAAAAAGCTTTTGGTCTTTTTGAATTATTCGTTTCTTCACACTTACAAGCATAAGAATGTGTGTTCCTCTTGGCTTGCTAACTAGGGTTGTAGTCTTATTGTTTTTCTAATGTTATTGAGACCTCAATTCCGGTTCCTCTTCATGTTTTGCTTAAACTGGATGAGCCTGGTATTCCTTATGTTAGTTTTTAGGTGGTTTTCCTCCTTTTTTTTAAAGAATGCAAATTACATTAAATAAACAAAAAAATTTATTACAAACTATTAAAGGAAAACCAACTATCACATTCCTTCTTTATTAAACTACATAAAGGAGAAGGAATGCTATCAAAAGAAAATTAATCAAAGCAAAAACTATTTTCTAAAGCCGAAGTAGCACACATATCGGCTACCTTATTACCTTCTCTTGAAATATGGTGGAAAATAATTTTGTTGAAGTCATTAAGAAAATATAGCTTTTCCAAAATTGAATTGTAAGCTTGCCATTTTGATTTATTCATAGAATATTGAAGGAGTTTAATCACATTCAGATTATTTCCCTCAATTATTGCTCCTTTGCTTTCAAACATCCAATATTGTATAAATTCTCTTAAAGAAAGAATAGTTTCCACCTCCAATTGATTTATCCCAATGAATTTTCTTTTTATCAAACGCAAGAAGAAATCTGCCTTATGGTCTCTAATAATTCCCCCAATGCTTGCAAGATTCAAATTCAATAATGATGCATTAATATTTATCTTAATCCAGTCTAGAGGTGGAGGCTGCCAAAGATCTTTGAACTCCATATAAAGAGAAGCACCCTAGTCATCTAGAAATGGAAATTTAGACATTAATGTAGATAATACATTAGTAGCAACCACCAAAGCTAGAGAAGAAGCTGCCATGCTTAATGTAATTTTAGCAATTCCAAGCAAAAAATGCAGCCCGTTTAATATACCTTCACAATATTCAAATTATTTTTGGAAATATTTTTGAGCTCGAATAGACAATTTGCCAAGGAATAAAAAATAGGAATTTGGAATCCCCATTGTCTTAATTTGCATAAAATCTCAATCATGTATTTGCAATGAACAACAATATGAGAGCAATCATCCATATCTTGACAACCTCTAGCACAAAGATCATTATGCCATAGCCTTCTATAATTTAAAAATACATTCATTGGTAAAGCATACCTCCTCATTCACAACCAAAGCATTTCAACTCTTGAATTTAACTTCAATTTCCTTAACCAAATAGAGAAACCAAGACCATAATCTTCCAAATTATTCTTGATTAATTCATTAAAAGCCAACGCAAATAGTGATTTTCCTGAATGTTGAAATAGAAATTTTGTTTGATCTTCATCTCCACCGCCAATAGAGCATTCCTGCACAATTAAATTGACCAAATCTATGTGAAAAAATTTATTCAATTTCTGAACATTCCATTCTAATGTTCTCTCCATTAACCACTTGAGTAGAAAATGCTGAAGCTTTTTACCTTTTAAACCAACACAATCAACTAGCATTGGACATTTATTGAAGCATTTATCTAGCAACCAAATACCATTCATAACATTAATGTTCTATCCATTAACCACTTTCCATTTGATAAGAGGTTTGAGGTGAGAAGCCCCATCTAACAAAATATTCCAAGCAGCTGAATGACCCCTTTTGAACTCCCCATTCCAAATGTTAGCACCATATTTAGCTCGAATAATTTTATGAAGCAAGGATGAAGTGTTTTGAACAAACCTCAAAGCCAATCTCATTCTTAGAGGACCAACCTTATGAGTTGCTGAATGCACACCCATACCCCCAATACTTCTCGGTTTACACAACACTTTCCAAGCAACATAATGAAGACCCCTTTTACCATTATCTTTGTCCCAAATAAATTCCCTACATAACTTATCCAATTCATACAAAATTCTTTTAGGAACCATTGAGTGAGTAGATATGAAAGTCGACAAAGAAATAAAAGAATTAACTTATGAGCACAATCCTACCAACCATAGATAAAAATCTTGTTCCCTACGAGTTAAGTCTTTCTAATGCCTGATCAATCAAATATTGGAAGTCATTCTTCACCATTCTTCTTAATACAATCTTGATCCCCAAGTATTTTAGTTCCTTTACCACTTTGAAGCCAAGTTATCTTCCAATTTTCCTTTTCAAAAAAGATATAACAGCTTTCCCAAAGATAATTTGAGATTTATCTTTATTGATACTTTGACCCGTCCACCCACAATAATCATTAACAATTACCTTCATAATTTCAATCAAATGAGGAGATGCTATCCCAAACAATAGCACATCATCAACATACAACAAATGAGTGATTTTTCAAGCTCTTAGAGAATTATGAATTCCAGATGCTAAGAGAGTAATATGCGATGTAAAGACATTAGCTTTTAGTGATTTATATAATAAATTAGTTACTAAAGAGGGAGAAAGATATATGTATAATTTAGCCAAACAAAGAGATAGGAGTAGTAAGGATTTAGTTCAAGTGAAGTGTCTTAAGGATGAAGATCAAAAAATACTTTTCTTAGAAGATGATATTCAACAAAGATGGATGAGATATTTTGCTAAATTTTTTAATGAAAATTATGAAAATAAGATTGACTATAGTGACCTTAGCACCCTAAATGAAAATAAAGATTTATGTTTTTATCGGCGTATTAGTAAAACTGAAGTTAGAGAGGCTTTAAAGAAAATGAAGGGTGGAAAACCTGTTGGACTTGATGATATTCCAATAGAGGTGTTGAAATGCTTAGGAGATGAAGGAATTTCATGGCTTACTAAACTTTTTAATACTATTTTGAAGACTAAAAAGATGCCAGATGAGTGGAGAATGAGTGTGTTAATTCCTATTTTTAAGAAAAAAGGTGATGCACAAGATTGTGCGAATTATAGAGGTATTAAGTTAATGTGTCATAGGTTGCGGCGTGATACTAATGTTTCTCAAAATCAATTTAGATTTATGCCGGGTAGGTCGACTATGGAAGCCATACATTTATTAAGAGATTTGATGGAGAAATATAAAGAAAATAAGGAGGATCTACATATGATATTTATTAATTTAGAAAAAAGCATATGATAAAGTTCCAAGAGAAGTGCTATGGAGAGTTCTTAAAAGAAAGGAGTCAATAATGATTATATTCAAATCATTAAAGATATACATGCATGAGCTATTACTTGTGTTCAAACACAAGGTGGATGGACCAAGTATTTCCCTATTTCGGTTGGGTTACATCAAGGATCAGCCTTATGCCCATATCTTTTTGCTTTAGTCATGGATGTTCTCACTAGACATTTGCAAGAGGATGTACCTTGGTGTATGCTTTTTGCTGATGATATTCTTGTTATTGATAAGACTAGAGAGGGAGTTGAAGGTAAACTTGAATTATGGAGGTCAACCTTAGAGTCTAAAGGTTTTTACTTGAGTAGATCTAAAACGGAATATATGGAGTGTAATTTTAGTAGTAATAGACCTAGTGAGGGGATTGTGACTTTGGGCAATCAAGTCATTAATAAGAGTACACGTTTTAGATATCTTGGATCTATTGTTCAGACTGATGGTGAAATAGATGAGGATATTATCAGCAGAATTCAAGTTTGATGGTTGAAGTGGAGGAATGCATCGGGCTTGTTATGTGATAGAAATGTACCCCTCAAACTTAAGGGAAAATTCTATAAGATGCTAGTGAGGCCTGCAATGCTTTATGGGTCCAAATGTTGGCCATTAAAAGAGAAGCATAATAATAAGTTTAGTGTGGCAGAGATGAGGATGCTCAGGTAGATGAGTGGCTTTACCCTTAGAGATAAGATACGAAATTAGCATATAAGTGAAAAGGTTGGAGTAGCTCCAGTAGAAGATAAGATTAGAGAGAGTCTCCTTAGATGGTTTGGTTACATAAAATGGCGGCCTTCCGATGACCCGGTTAGGAGAGTAGAGGTATTAGATTTGACTTATGTTAAGAAAGGTAGTGGTAGACCTAAAAAGACTTGGCTAGAAAATATTAGGAAAGACCTTTCTTTATTAGATTTAAACGAGAATTTGATTTTTAATAAGACACAATGGAGAAAAAGGATTCATGTAGCCGACCCCACGTAGTGGGATAAAGGCTTTATATTGTTGTTGTTGTTGTTTGGAGAAATATGAATTCCCAATTCTTGTCCTCTTTGTTCATTTGATAAAAGCTGTGAACACATAATAAAAAGATATGGTGACATAAGACATCCTTGTCGAAAACCACTATTGGCTTTAATCCATCTAGCATTCTTCCCATTCAACAAGATAGAGAATCTTACTTTAACTACACATTCCATAATAAGATTAGAAATCCTATTTTGAAATCCAAACCACTTTAAGACATTCTTCAAAGTCTCCAAACCCGTGCTATCATAGGCTTTCTCCATATCCAGCTTAACCACCATCAAACCTTTCTTATTTTTGGAAATTCTAAATTTATTGAAGATTTCGTGGGCTAACAAACAATGATAAAACATTGATCTTCCCTGAATGAAAACTACTTGTTCTTCTAATATAATTTTGGAAATATAACACTTTAATCTATTTACAATCTTAGTAGTAGCAACCTTGTAAATAGTTTGACAAAGGCTAACAGGATGAAAATTATGTGGGCTAACCGGAATCTTCAATTTTGGAATGAGAACAATCATTATGTCCTTAGATGCTTTGTTCATGAAACCAGTTTTAAAAAACTCATCAATTGCATTCCAAGCTGCACATTTCACAATTTTCCAATAGAATTTGAAAAAAAGAAGTAGTTCCATCCAAACATGGAGATTTGTTACCATTTTGTTGAAACATTTATGTAGTCATCTCCTCTTCCGTGAAATCTTCATTTAGCAAATCAATATCATCCAACATAATCTTTTGGTTTGCATTAATTGAAGGCCATTTTGTCAAATTTCAATCTCTTATACACCATTTGTTCTAAAAAAATTTCAAAAAAAAAATGTTTCAATTCGATCTATATCTTCTTCCATATTATTGTGTTCATCCTATATTTGTCTAATAAGCTTTTTGTTTCTTCTAGACGAGGCATAATCATGAAATAATTTAGAATTTCTATCCCCCACATCATTACAACTAGCCTTTGCCCTTTGATACGACCAAGTAGACATAGTCCAATTGTAGCTTAAGAATGTCACTTTGAGTTCATGAACTTTAGATCGAAGTAAGTTCAACTTTTCATAGCATAGTCCTCCTTCAAAGTCTTTCTCCAATTGTAGCTTAAGAATGTCATCCTTCAATTCATTCTTAAGCAAACATAAGTTTTTGCATTTGTTCTTGTTCCAATAATATAAGGACTTCATAATTCTATAAATTTTCCTGTTGAGGATATCCGATGCATCTCCAAAGTCATTCTTTTTCCAAGCTTTAGTAACAATGCTCCATGTTGCTGTATAGAACTTCCAAGTATCTTCAAATCTAAATAATTTAAGTTGGAGCTGAGGTACTTCATCAAATCTAAATACAATGGGACAATGATTAGAAGAAACCATTGCAAGATGTCTGATCATTGCCCTTTGGAACCATCTACAGGGCTGCCGAATTTAGCAAACATCTATCAAGTCTTTGCCATATCCTAGGAGCTACTTGTATGTTATTTCACCAAGTAAGCCTTGGTCCAACAACCCCCACATCAAGAAAATTGTTCTTTGCCATGAAAAACTTCATCTCCTTTGGCCCTTGAGACATATTGAATCTTTTTCCACCTTTTTTTTTCTCCTTAGACAAAAGACAATTAAAGTCCCCACCTACTATAGTAGGCACACTATCAACCAATATCTTCTCAAGACTTTCCCAAAGCCTCCTCCTAGCATGAAACTCCTTGTTCCCATATACAGTAGCAACATTCCAACTCCCTTTGCTGCTAGTTTGAAGAACTCCAAACACCAACTGTGAAGAACGCTCTACCACATTGAAAGTCACAAAATTTCTTTTCCAAAGAACAAGAATACCTCTGGAGGTACCCTCTGCTAGATGGTGAAAGAAATCACAATTACTCCCAATAATTCTGTTAACATCACCTCTATCAATACTAACCAACTTCATTTCAAATAAGCCATAAAAAAAAAAAAAATAGAATTATCTTTTACAATCTCCTTAAGATAAATAGAGGCTTCCTTCTTTTTTTGCCCCCTACAATTCCTAAACATAAAAGAAGACATTAATTTCCCAAAGGGGAAGAGTCCCCACCTATCTTCTTAACATTTCCTTCACCTCTTCTTTTTCTAGGGACTTGCACAACAGGCCCTAAAAACTTCAACTGAATTTTTTACTTCTGTTTAACCAAGTTCTGATTTAGCATTCCATTGTCCACCTTCTCTGATTTATCTTCAGAATTGAAATTACCATCTTCATTAATCTTTGAAACCTGAATTGGAGTAATACCGAGTTCCTTGCATTTTGAAGAGTATTCTTTATATTTGGGTTTACCAACAATTCCTTTCTTCTTACTTAATTCTGTAACCTTTTCTGCGACATCTGGTATAATAACATCTTCATTTTCTTCGATTAACAAATCAAAACTGCTAGCAAAAAAAAACTTCATTATTTAACTAATTTTTAACCTCCTTATTCTTCTATTAGGATAATGTTTCAGTCATATTGCTATCTTCTACATTATTAACTTGAATACTACTAGCAACTTTTGTATTAACTGCCATAATTTCATTCAAGTTATTTGAAAGTTTGGGATCATCTTCTTTTCTCCAATCGACATTTGGCTTTCTCCAATTCATACTTCTTTTATTTATGAATTTAACATGCATCCAAGGGCCATATTATTCATTTTGATGATTTTCAGGTTCATGAACCTTAGATTTCCTCCCATTAAAACATCATTAGAAGCTTTAACTTTATCAACTTCAGCTAGAAGAATTAGGCATTTAGATTTTAAATGTCCAATATTTGCACAATAATAACAAATTAAGTAATCTTTTTACACTCCACCTTTTGAAAGAATCTTCCACCCAAACCATCCACCCAAGCACCCAAAGGTAATTTGGATTCCAAATTAATTCTAACACATACACGTGCAAATTCCCTCTATCCCCATTTAAATGAGTTTCCATCTAAATACATAGGGATCCCAACTTTTGAAGAAAATTTTGCAATGTTAACTTTATCCCATCAATATAATGGTAAGAGATGTAGTCAATTCCAAACAAGTGCAGTTAAACCTTTTAATAATAAAGGTGAAAATTTTGAAGACCATTTGTCCATACCTATAATGTGACCACCAACATAATAAGGACCACCGCTAAGAACTTCTTCCATCACTTTAGTTTTCTTGAGAGAGCAAAGAATCTAATCCAATCCGATTATTATTAAATGAAAGTTGCCAAATTTGCTCCATTGCCTTCGAAGTTCCAAACTACAAACCGAAAATGGGATATGTTTTCCCAAAACTTTTAAAACCAATGAGTTCTTCAATACTTGAGAATTAGCTATCTCTAATTCTGAATTCAACTTAACAACAACTCCATCAGAAGACATCTCCATCAAATTCATATCAAAATCAATTTTGATATGCTTAAGTCTTGTCCAAGCATTTTTAAAAGCTTTATTTTGAATAGGATTTTCCTCATTTAGTTTATCTACATTCACCTCATTCAATGAATCAGAGTTTGAGGTGCTTTGATTAGTGATTTTCGAATTCAAAAAATTCTCAGTTAAATTTCGACTCACAGAAACTTCATTATTCCCAAAAAAAATATTAACTTTTAAAACCAAATTCGAAGAAGAAGTAGTGGCATCATGTTCTAATGGTTCATGTTCAAATACACCATTAGAAATCATCTTATCACATTCTGGCTATTACATCTCAGACAGATTGGACCATGCTACTGACTTCTTTCCTTTTCCTTCAATCGAAGGTTCTTGATGAAAAGTAGGATGAAATTCTTCTCTGATGATCAAAGTTTTTGAATTTTCTTATTCTCTCGATCAACTTCTTCATTGTGAATCTCATGTCTTTAGAACCAATATAGCTTTCAGAAATTGTAGATTTGTTAGATGATGACAGAATTACGCCTCAAACTCCTCTAGCAATAGCATTTTTATTTTATGAAGGTGAATTGATGTTCAATGATACACTGGCACGATGTTGTCGGCTATCAGCCACCATCATCACTAATGATTGATGAGAAAACCGCACAGCAAAAATTCAAAAAAAAAGAGTTTTTATCTCTCTAGGAAATCACAGAGTCTCTCTTTGATTTGTATATGTGGTTTTCATCCTTGGTGGGTCCTAGCTGCTTCATTTGTTCAGTTTTTTTGTTAGCTGGGCTATTTTTCTATTCCTTTGTCTATTTTTTCTTCTTGGTTACACCTCTTGGCGGGTTAAGGTGGTATGCATCATTTGATTTGGCCTAATTGGAGAGCTATCTGGCCTGATAGTCTCTTGAATTCATTTTTCTTCCCTCTTTGACTACCAGTGCTACTCTTTACTATATGATATCAGTTGTTATAATAATTTTGTTATTATTGGCTTATTTAGAAATTTGTGGGGTAGTTGCTTCTTTGTTTGTTACTTCTAGATGTTTTATGGGTCTATTTTGGCCCTGCCTTTTGGCTGTTGTGGTGGGTTTTTGTTGTCTCTATTTATTTCTTGTTCTAGCTGGGTTACTGGGGCTTCTTTGAAATTCTGGTTGCCTCTCTGGTTGCTTCTGCTATTGAGGGTTATTTCAGTTTTGGTTGCTAGCGGCATCTTCTTTGGCATATGAATTTCTATGGGGATATTGTGTTATTTTTGCCTGGTTCCTCTATTTGGATTCCTTCTCCTTATTACTTTTTTGGGTTGGCTGGTTTGTGTTGTTTCTTACTTTTTGGGCCTTTTGTTGGCTGGTATGGCATTTGGACATATTTCTTTACTGTTCTTTTCTCGGTATTGTATTTAATTCTCTATCCCCATCTCTCAGTTTTCTTCAATATAGTTATTATCTGGATGGATATAGACTTGAGCTATAATTGCACTTATACTGTTACTGGAAGTTTTTCCCATTGGTGCTATCCATCCTTCAGGGTGTTACTCTAGATTGTGGGGGTTTTTGTACTCGTTTGGATGGGGTTCTACCCTATTTTACTTATAGTCTTCATTTACTTAGGATTTTGGCTTGGCTTCTATATCATGTTAGAAGCTGGAGTGCCTTTGCGCTTGTTTTTTGTGATTCTCTGGTGGATTTTTGCCTTGTTCTGAGAGCCCTTAAGTTGTTATGTTCATTTTTTGGGTTTTTGATCTTCTACTGGTGTGCCTTAGGGCAGGGTGTTTGTGATTACTTGAAGTTAGTGTACTGGTGTTATCCCTTGCTGCTATGGTTATTTAGAGGGCTGGATGGTGTTTACACCTGAGGGTTGGATTGAGTGGCTTGTGGATTACCTTGATGAAGCTTCTTCTACTAATTTAATCCTGAGATCTATCAATCTTGATCCCCATTTTTGTTTTCAGTGGTGCTTTCTTTTCTTTAGGTCAAGGTTTTACAATTTTTATTGGGTTAATTATATCATTTTTTGTTATACCCTCCTACTATACAGCCCTTTTATTTTTTACATAAAAATGATTCAGGTCGTCATCAACATTTTTTGTAGAAAGATCATGCTTCAGTTCATCTTTTACATCTTTCATTTTTGATGCTTCTCTGTAGCATAAGTAGTTTGTTCCTAGGTATTTTTGTAATTTTGATTAGTGGAGATTATCGATTCCTAGGTTTTTCTTTATTTTATTCTGTAGCTCGTTAGAACATTAGTGAGCTGATCATCTCCCTTAAGGACTTTGTAATCACTTTTTTACATTAAGATGTAGGCCCCTCTGTGGGTTTTAATTAAAAAAATGATTTTCAATAAATAATTGTAAATTAAAATTAAATCAAGAAAATAAAAAATAAATTTCATTAAACTTCAAAATAAATACAATTTAAATAAAAAATAAATTTTAAATGATCTAAAAATCTTGTAATCATTATAATAGGCAACAAATGACCTTTGATACTAATTTCAAGTTTTTCGTAGTTGGTTTTGTTCTAAAATTAAAATTTCCTAATTAGTGGAATTATTTAATTCAGGTAATTATACAAAAATTAAGAAATAAATGAATAAATAAACCTAAAAATACAAACTAAATTACATTCAACTCTAAATTAAACATATATTTTATTAAAAATGTTAAATTTTAAATTAAAAAAATTCAAAATTTATGAAAACATAAAAAAATAAAGAATAAATTAAAAAAAACATAAAAAAATATAAATATAAGATGAATTCAACAAATATAAATATATGAGTAAATATTAATCAATTAAAATTAGAATAAAAACTAAATAAAATATAAATTAATTAAAAATTTTAAATTTAAATAAAAAAAAATTATTATACACCTAAATAAAATTAAAAAATTCAAGTTTAAATAAATAAAACAATTTAGAGAGTAAGAATTAGGAATAAAGAATTTTAAATTGAATAAAGTTCAAATAACAAATCTAATCCAAATTAGAGAAATGAAATTTAATTAAATGAATTACATAAAATAAATTCATTTAAACAAAAAAATAATTACACTAACAAATCAAGGGCTTTATGTGTTTACAATCTCTTTTGAGGGAGCAAATGCTTTCATTTTGAAAGCCTTAGGACGTTGCCAATTAGTAACTAAAAATTTATTTACGGTTATTATTTAACAAGGTTCTTTAAAATAAAAATAAATCATTGAATAAAATTAAAATAAAATGAAAGAACTCATGTAATTATTCTATCAAGTACAAGAGAATGAATGCATTACAATTATGAGCTTTAAGGCATTTTGATTAGTGACTTTTGCTCTTTGGAATCATTGATTAATACGATTAAGTAAAACTTAAGTAAAATAATTTAAATAAGTCAAATAATATTTAAAAAATAATAAAACTATAAAAATTTAACACTTAAATTTAAATTTAAATTAATTTGACCCTTAAAGAAAATATATGTGAATAATAGAAAACTTAAAATAAAATTATAAACATAAGGCCTATCTAAGCCATATAACTTTATATACACTTTAGATTATTCACTAGTACAACCAAATCTACCTTAGGCTAGGTCTGTGATTTGGTGTCATTAGATAAGAGTGCCATTCTTTGAAGGTATCTAGGTGAAAATGTAAATATAACTTATAAATGTTAATGTAATGTTTTAGATTTTTCTATATAGATTGAGTTGTAAATGCTATAAAGAGTTATAAAAGAATTTAAAGATTGTTGCTTACATTCACTTGTAGATTCCAAATGGTAATGTCCTGTCTTCCTTTGAGGAGCATTCTCCTTTTTGGAATTCTATAGAAGATCCAGACACCAGAAGACCTGAAGACTAAAAATAGCAATCATACCTAAATCTATGTTATATAGGAGTAGAAAATCGTGTTTTTTTGTGGAGTGTATCCACCTTTCTTTCTTACAGATCCTGGATTATATTTTATATTTTAAGTAAATGAATAAAAGTTTTATTTATATACATTACTTTTCATACATGATTCATGCATACATATGGGTAGAGATTATATTAGAGGGTTGATTATTTTTTGTTTTTGGGTTTCTTTTAGTATATATGTATCGAACTTTATAAAAATATGTATATAAGATCAACGATGATATGATAGTAGTACAGTATAAAAGAACACCTTTACCCTAACATGCATACATACAATGGTAATGATGTTACCTTGGAGAGAAACTTGAGTGAGAAATTCCGGGATTTCTAGATTGAGAAAGTTTTTGTTTTTTAAAATTTTGGTATTCCACTATTTTGACGGTGCTTTCGGGCATGAGTGTTATAGTGGCGGCATCCACTTTTGGTCGTTGAAACTCTATAGGAGGATCATCAGAATACTCCAAGCTTCTTGATGGTCATCAATCTATCCAGCCTAGTACTTCTCTATTTCGTTCAAATGGCCGTTGGTGATTAGGGAGTGTTCATCTCCTCATCTGAAGGTTGTTCCAGTCATATATGGTAAAGGAAATACTACAGTCGTGAATAGTGAGGTGATTTTTAAAACTCCTCATTTGGGAGTAAAATCTGTAGAAGGAAGGCCTAATGATATGAAAGCCTCATCTTAATCTAGCTTGAATATTCTAGTGAATAGATTTGGTGGTCTGAATGCTAAAAATGATGTTGTTGTGATGGTATATTTGCCTTTGAAAACTGGTTTAACACCATCTGTTTGTCAAATTAATTCTGAAGAAAATGTAATTCTAGATCTAACTAATATAGGGGATGTTAACAGGAGAAATGTAATGGGAGAGAATACTGTTAAGACTTCAGTTAATTCTTGAGTGAAGAAATAGAACATCAAGGTGAACTTTTCGAGCAATAATTCATTCGTTACATAAGATGGGAAAGGAGTTAAACTTGATGAACATAGTGTATTTCTAAATTTAGAAAAATTAAGGTTTTCTGTTGTGGTAAAGTATTTGGAAAAGAGATTCCTATTCATTTGGTTGCAATGGAATTTCATTGTCAATGGACACAATTTGGCAAATTCCACATTACCACTCTTGGATTAGAGTGAGTGTTATGCTCATTCTTCTCGGTTGAAGCAGTGGACAATGTTCTCTCGGGTGGCTCATGGTATGTGATGGACACATTATAGGGACTAATAAATGGAATCCTAACTTCTCTCCTTCTTCCTTAAAAGGTTTATCATCCCCTATTTGGATTAGAATGCCTCACCTTCCATTAATTTGTTGGGATTAGATTAATGTTATAAGTATTGCTTCTTTAATTGGAACTCTTTTCATTGATGGAAACATGTTTCAATGGGGGAAGAGAGAGTTTGCAAGGGCTTGTGTGTGGGTATCCTTAGATAGTCAGCTACCAAATAGTGTTTGGGTTGAAAGCTCATTGGGAAGATTCTTCAAAAAGTTTTAATATAAGAAGAACTCTAATTTTTGTTTTAAAATTGGTAAAATTTGTAACCTAGCTAATGAATGTTTGTTGGAGGTTAGTTCTTTGGTGGGCTAAGCAAGAGTAAATTCTGTGGTTGCTGAGAAGCCTTCAAGTGTTACTAAGGAAGTGGTGAAAAAAAAAATGATTAAAAACCTTGGGTCCATGTGAACTACAATAAGAAAAAGAAATTGGTAGCCTCTTTGAACAAGTGGAGAATGAATAAAGTATATAATTTTACTAAAACGGAACCTGTGGGGATCTTTATTCCTATTAAATAGGGACGGACATCTAAGAATTTGGAATCTTCCAAATTCACTCCAGTTTGTAACAATCTAGTGCTTGGAGAATTAGAAGAAGGTGAAGTGGAAATTTATTATAATTGCTCTAATAAGGCAAACTGTAATGTGGGAATGGAAGTTACATTGACTACTTCGAATGGATTTGTAAATGATGTAATAGATCCAATTTTGTCTTTTGTTAATAAATTCAATGTTCTGAATGAATTATGTGAAGACATATGATTAGATAATGATGATAAATAGGGAGCTACTATCGTAAATTCATAAATCAAAGTTGTTGATTAGGAGAAATGTTCCGCTGACAATGATAATCCTTTAGTTGGCAGTAAAATATATCCTCAAATTGAAGATACAACATCTACAGAAGGGAATACTATTACAGTTGGTGAAGAACTCATTAATTCCTCTAATGTGAAGATTGTTCCTGAATTCAGTGGTGGAGTGGTATTGTATCAAAATTTTGAAGAAAATGTTCATTATGAGAATCAAAACGTGAAAGTTGTGAATGGTTCCTCAGCCAGGAGCAAGGTCAAACTTTTGAAGAAGTTAAATCTCTTGGCCCTGTAAGTATTCATTCTCATTTGAGGAAGAATAAAGTGTTGGATAAAAATAAGAACGAGGGTCCTTCCCCCTTGGTTTCCCATTAGATTTATAGACGGGCACAAAAAAAAAGAAGCCTCTCACTACTTGAAGGAAGTGGTGAAAGATCATGATGTTTTTTTTTTGTTGGGCTAGTGGAAACTAAAATATCTTTGTTGGATAGATTGGAGGTTAATAAGTTTTTGGGTGTGCAATGGAATTTCATTTATGTTCTTGCTATGGGTCTTCTGGGTGGAATTATTGTGTTATGGAAGACTAATCTAGTTTCTTTTGTGGTGAAAGATTCTTCTTCCCAATTTGTTATAGGAGAATTGGAGATCTTTGGAAAAGGTATTGGGATGGTATCCACGGTATATTATACCTAGCAAGTTAATTCATAAAAGAAGGGAGTTATGGAGCTCGTTGGAAGGTTTTCTTCTAAAAGCTTTCCTTTTGACATTGGTGGAGATTTCAACTGTATCTTATCTCAAGAAGATAAAAGAGGGGGGGGGGGGGGGGGGGGGGGGGGTGAAGTTTGTCTTTTCCCAAGGTCTTAAGGAAACGAAGGAGTTTATGAACAATAATGACTTTCATGATGTGAATTTCCTAGGTCCTAAATTTACTTGGTGTAATAACAAATGTGGAAGAGCACGTATATTGGAAATACTTGATAGGTGTCTACTTAACTCTAAAGCATTAAGCCTTATTCATATTGCATCTGTTAGACACCTTCGAAGGGTTGCATCTGATCATTGTCCTATTACCCTAGAAGTAATCGTTTAGCATAAAAGAAGAGTTATGTATGAGGATGTTTGGTATTCCACCCATGCTTCTTATGGAGTGCTTTCTAAATATTGGAATAAACTGTCACATGGTGATCCCTTCCAGATTCTGAACCACAAGTTCAGTAAAACACTAAGAGCCATTTCGTTTTGGAGTAGGGCTAAACTTTGGAATCTTGCTGAATTAAAGGATTCTTCGAGAAAGGAAATTGACTTAATGCAAATGGATGCAAACGGATGAAGCTGAAGGAAAAATTTCGGAGGAAAATCTATGTACGCTGGGAATGAAAATTCATGAATTAAACACTAATCTTGCTCGGTTGAACTCTTGGTTGAAGCACAGGGCCAAAGCCAAATGGGTTGGGGAAGGAGACGCTAACTTAAAATTCTTCCATTCATTTTCTAATGCTAGAAGAAATGCCAATTAGATAAAATAAGTCAAGGATGACAACAGATTGCTGGTTGAAGATCCTAAAGCAAAGAAAGGATTGGTGGAATTCAAGATTGATATGGAGCAAGCCTATGAATATATGGGGTGGACTTCTCTTAGGCAAGCTCTGAGGTACTTCAATTTTCCTACTAAGTTTTCAAAATTAATTTTGGAATGTCTAGAAAATCTCAAATATACAGTTTTAGTTAATGGGAACAATTTGAATTGGATTGAATCTAAATGTGGTTTTTGACAAGGTTGTCCCTTATCTCCTTATCTTTTTATTATTTTCTCTCAACTTTTAACCGATGATTTCAAAGTTAAAGGAAGTAATCTTGGCATTAAGGTTGCACCATCTACTCCTAGGATATCTCATCTTCTATATGCATATGATATCCTAATATTTTGAGAAGCAAAGATTAATTTTGTAAAGAAAGTTAAGTCCATTCTCCACAACTACTGTAATTGGACGGGACAATATATCAACATGCAAAAATCTGTTACTATTTTTGGGAAAACTATCAAAAACAAGAAGAAGAAAGCTATCTCCTGGATCTTGAATTTTAAAACTATGAAGGAGATGAAGTACCTAGGAGTCATAATAGCCTTTAAAATACTAGTTTCTTTAGACTTTTAAAATTTAAAAGAAAAGGTGTTATCCAGGCTTAATGTTTGAAATAATAAGTTCATATCGTTGGAAGGTCATATGGTGCTTGTAAAATTGGTTTTGCTATCTATTCCAAATTTTTTAGAGTCACATTCAATCATTCCCTTACGTGTTCTTTATATAATTGATAAAGATTGTAAAACATTTATTTGGCATAAGAAGGATGGTAAATATGTGATTCACTATATGGTATGGGATGTGCTTTGCAAACCAATGAGATTTGGTGGTCGTGGACTTCACTCTTCAATCTTCAAGGTAGGACCTATTCGAGCCAAATCCGCATGGAATTTTATTGATAAACCAGGATCTCTTCTCAATCGGAGTTTGAAGGCTAAATATGGAGAGGATCTTTGGGAGAGACATATTAAAAAAGGTATTTCCAGTACTTGGAGGATTATTATGGATGGATTGAACTCTTTGCATCACAGTATTAGATGGGAAGTTGCTAATAGGAATTGTATCAAAACTCTTAAAGACATGTGGATTCTGGATAGGATTTTGAATTGGTGGCCAACATTTATGATTTATTTGGATGAGATTGGGAATAATGTTGAGTACTTCATCTCAAACGGAAAGTGGGACATCTCTAAATTATGTGTATGTTTTGGAAAAAAAACTAGTTGACTTGATTTTTCAAATTCCTATAAAATCTAATTTGAATCAAGATTGATTGGAGATAAAAGCTATGGTAAAACTATTTCTGGAATAATTTAGATAATACGACTGAGCTATTGGGTGAAGAGGAATATTGGAATTGGATTCAAAAATTAAAACTACAAACTCAAGTGGAACTTTTCTGGTGGAGACTGTTCTCAGATGTAGTGATGGTGATTGCAGAATATAGAAGAATTTCCAATATGACTAACTATCCAAGAGGATGTGGGGTGATTGAAGATAAAGGTCATGTAGTGGTTGATTGTTCAATTCTTCTTATTGTAATTAAGCTTCTCAATAAATGGGGATTTCAAGTTCCTTCTTTTTCTTCATTCTTTGAGTTGATCAATAAGTTGAAAGTATTGGCATATAAAAATCCTTTTTTAGGATATCTTTATTGCTAGGCTATTTTTCTTTCTTAAAAAAGTAGAAACAAACTTATATATGTAGATAAAGAAGATGGAGTGATGGTGATTGTAACAAAAGCTTTATATCTATCTTCGATTTCGTCCTTCACTTATATTCATTTGGACAACTGGGATGTTAATAAGCTCATGCAGCTGCCACCTTATTCTTGGCATCCTCCTCCATCCGAGTGAAGAAAAGTCAACATTGATGCTTCCCTCTTAAAGTCCAACATTGTTGGTATTGGTGAGGTCTTTAGAGATCATAAAGGGAGGTTTTTATTGGCTTTCAGTGTTAAAGGGATTTATTGGGACATAGCTCAAGTGGAACTTGTGGCCATTCTTTCATTGGAAGGGTATATTCAAAGCTGGATGCATGAAGCTAAAGGTCTAATCATTCAAGGCGACAACTTGACTGTTATTAACTCTATTCAAAGATGCTTCAAAGAAGTGAAAGATTTATCAAAGCATATGTTGGATAGTCATCTTTCCATTCTAAAGGATTTTGATCAAGTCATTTTTAGTTTTACTAATATAAATTGTAATAAGTTAGCAGATCTTTGTGTTAGCTTTGCTTTATTTAGCAATTTTTTTTGAATGATTTTTCTAGTAGTGACATTCCTCCTTCATTTGCAACTTTGTTAAAGGAGGAATGTATTGGTTTTGATAAGATACATTAGGTTCTAATTACTTTTATTTTATCTAATGCTCTTGTGGGCTCCGAAAATTCGGCCCCGGCCTCCGCTCGCTTTTTTCTTATTCGGCGAGGGAGTTTTAACGAACTAAGTTCCGGGGTAAATTTTGGAAGGCAGATGAGTTTGTAGATAAGACACTACCCAGAGATTTCGCCCTCATTTTGTGAGGACTTTATGATCTGAGTTCTGGTTTCCTATAGGCGCAAGCCCCTATAGTTAATTACCCCTCCCGATCACGAGAGAGAACTTTCGATTAAGGCTAGTCGTCGATCAGATACGTATAGAGATACGTGTTATCTGGCATATAGTAGCAGCAATGAATTTGAGTATTGAAAATTTGATTTGGATTTGGGTATATTTGATATTTAAAATAGGAAATTGCACCATCTTGCACTTAAAGCGGATGGTGGGGGAATGGATGATGGACCCGATCAAGATCCCATGGTTCCGTCGTCCCGGGCCATCGTGGTCCCTGGTCTACTTAGTCAGAGGAGGTAGTCGACCCAACCTGACAAAAGGATCCTTGTCGGCAGCCATGGGTTGCTTCGTCCAAGGGAACCTTGTAGACCGGGGTTGGATGTTTGTCTAAGGGGACAAATTTAAATCCACCTTAGCTAACAGAGGGCTTTGTGCCCTATCGATCATATCCTATTGATTCATATCTCAAAGATTTAACGCCATTAAGGAACGTATTGGCTCTGGCCATAACCGCTATCTGTGGTGCCATTTGGCGGCAAAACCACTCGGTTCAGAGGGCCCCGGGTCATAACCGTTTACCTGCAGTGCCATTTGGCGGCGAAACTGCCGGTTAGAGGACACGTACCACGCCCTTACTGGCAAGAGATTGTTTGAGAATGGATCCTAGTGATATTTTCGACTAGACATTTCGCTCTTTGTGAGCTGAAGTTGATTTTAATTTGTCTGCCTCGACAAACTTTTGCGGAGGGCGGATGATTTTTGCTTTAAGTGATTTGATGGATTTATTTCATTTTTAAATATATTTTTGGGATTTTTGGGATTTTGAGATCTTTTGGATTTTTATGGGTATTTTGGGTGGAGCTTTGGATGGCATTGGAAATTATTTGTGAATGGACCCCTCCGGTTGAGATAGACATTCAACACGGCCATCATCGGGGTGTTCGGGGGTCATTTCTTTTTATAGATTGAACCTTGTCAACTCTATTGGGCTGTCGATAGAGGATCGGGTTTCGTAGGCTTTATGCCCTTTAATAGTGAATTCTCATTGTTGTAGGCCTTGATGGCCTAATATGAATATTTTAAAGCAAATATATCGGTCGCCACAACTTTATATTTGCTTAATGGTTCGAACCCTGTCGACTTCTATTGACCCGTATAGAAGGATCGGTTTCGAACCTGAATTCACTTGTCAACCCGCGCAGCATCCCTAGACGTCACGTGTGTACCAATAACACGCTCGCCGGGGCCCATGCGGGTTTTATAATTGTTTTTACCCCTTTTAGTGTACCTATGTGTATACAATTTATAGTGCACGTGCAGGGGTACTTTGAAAGTATTCGTAGTCGCCTTCTGTCCGCTTGCGTAGAAGTTGCGGATCCGGTGGCGTAGTATTGTAGATTGTGGACGCCTTCTGTCTGCTTGTATCAGTGTTGCAGATCCGGTGGCGTGGCGTAGCAGCTTCTGGATAGAATTATTCGCTGCTTCGTACAGGTAGACTGTCGTGCACTATTTGTTGATTTTTGTAGGCGGGTCATAGTGCACTAACGAATCTCCTGCCTTCGTTTGTAAACAATTGCATTTACATGATGTTTTTGTTCATGGTCTTTGCTTTGCATACGAGTCTTTTAGAACTGACTACAGGCGTTTAACTTTGATGTAGTTATTTTGTATTTTCATTTGTGGTTGACATACTGGCTGTGCAGTAAACCTTCTATAACATCTCGTAGAGGCTTGTATTTGTTGTAGTCATCAACCTTTGTTTACATAAGACCATTGTGCTTGCTTGATAATAAGTGGTGATTGATTGCAAGATGTTGTTGCATACATCATTGGTTAATGCATTTGAGAATCATGATCCCATTTGCACATTACGAGTGAGGTTCAACATTTCACAGTTTAGCTCATGGCTCTTGCCACTTATGATTATTGGTTCTCAATCAAATAATTTAGAATTTAGCACTTGCATTTTTATGATTGAGTTCAGGTACAAGCTCTTCTGTTGTCATTTGTTTCATTCACATTCAAATTCACTTAGAATTCAATTTGAACTTCTTTTGGGTTCATGCTCCTTGTAGTTACAACTTCTAGTTCATTTCATAGAAGTCAATGTTCAAGCTTGCAAGTCTTCCTCATATGATTCAAGTCAAGTTCGTGTTCTCTTGCACATGTCCAAAGTGTTCAAGCTCATTTGCACATTTTTTTTTTTATTTGGATTCAAGTTTATTTAAGTATATTGAATCAAGTCCACCATTGTTCTTTGAGTTCAATCAAGTCCAGGTACAATTTCACCCGAAATTTCGGCAGCCTCCCGGCGTCTCCCCCGTTTTAGGGGAAAACTACGAGAAACTGGGCCTTTCCCACCACGCGCAATAAAGGCGTGTATGGTAGGTGCCCTCTGACGAGGACACCGCGGCCGTGATTTTTTTGTTCATCCCACCATGCGCAATAAAGGCGTGTATGGGGTCTTTGGCGGTACCTGTTTTAAAAATGCACAATTTGCTTTCCCCCCGCTCGGGGGTACTTATGAGTGACCCCGCCTCGCCGTAGGTGCCGCACCGGGGTCCCTTCCCACCATGTGCAATAAAGACATGTATAGGCGGTTTTCCGGTGCGCCACGAACGTCGAAGTAGAGTTTAGGCGATTGCTCGCTTCGTCGTAAGCATCAGACCGGCGTCCCATCCCACCACGCGCAATAAAGGCGTGTATAGGAGTTTTTCCGGTCTGCTGCAAACAACGATGCGAGAAATCTGAGTTTAGAGAGTTCGTACCTTCGCGGGCTTTATCGGTGGCTCGTTTAAGAATGCGCAGTTTGCTTTCCCCCCGCTCGGGGGTACTTATGAGTGACCCCGCCTCGCCGTAGGTGCCGCACCGGGGTCCCTTCCCACCATGTGCAATAAAGACATGTATAGGCGGTTTTCCGGTGCGCCCCGAACGTCGAAGTAGAGTTTAGGCGATTGCTCGCTTCGTCGTAAGCATCAGACCGGCGTCCCATCCCACCACGCGCAATAAAGGCGTGTATAGGAGTTTTTCCGGTCTGCTGCAAACAACGACGCAAGAAATCTGAGTTTAGAATATCGTACCTTCGCGGGCTTTGACGGTGTGGCACGAGGATTGAGGGAGAGAGAGGTATTATTGCATTTGCATAGTTTCATTAATTATAATTAATATTAATTATAGCTAATTATTAATTAATTATAATCTATAATTAATTATTAATTATTAACTAATTATAATTAGTAAATTAATTATAATTATAATTAAATAATGACTAATTATAATTAATTAAGATTAATTATAATTAATCAGATAATTATAATTTATAATTTATAACTAATTATTAATTAATTATAATTAATTAATTAATTATGTCTATAATTAAATAATAATTAAAAATAATTAGTAATTATTATAATTAAAAAAAATCTTTTTTTTTTATTTACAAGATTTGGCCGAGAGAAACTCATGAAAGGGAGAAAGTTACCTTCACGACCAAGCGAGCTCCTGTGGTTGCTTCCGATCAAAATGTCGTAACTTCCTTTCCAACAGGAAAGGGAAGTCGTCGATGGAGCCGAGCCGAACAGCCACGAAGGGATCGGAGAAGGGCTCGGGTAGGTCTCTCTCTCTCTCTCTCTCTCTCTCTCTCTCTCTCTCTCGGTCAGAGATTAGGCACGGCACAGGGGTTTACGGGAGGAGCAAAGAAGGCGAATGAGGAGGCTAGGGCAGTCAGCTTTGGATTTCAGCAGAGGGAGGCAGGTCGGTTTGAGCTAACAGGCGGTGGATCGGGGCTGAGGTGGGATTCCGACCTTGGGAGATTGGATGGGGGCTTAGGTCGGACAGAGGGGAGGTATCAGGATAGAAGCAGAGAGCGAGAGAGCTAGGGGAGGAGAGTCGTGTGTTGAGCAGGAGAAGATCGGGAGAGGCTTCGTTTTATAGCCGCGAATGGGGCAGCGATCGAGAACTCGTCGCAGGATTCTCGGAGAAGCGATGGATTCGGCGCCGTTCGCAGACTGCTACGGGATTTGCGGGATCAGAAGGGCCTCGACGGGATTTCTGCTGGCATTCATGGATCCAACAGGTATTACTTTGATTCATTTTTTTGGAATTTAGCAGAGGTTAACAGCTCTCAAGCATTTGCTTTAAAAAAAAAACATTTATACATACATGTATTTTATTTTCTACAACATATACTACCCCATCACACAAGCTAATGGTAAACAAGTGACAACCCATTTCATCTGAGGAAATATTTGCTATTCTCATTGGTATAGGGTCATTATTCTACTAGATTTGCTTCAAAAATTCGACATGTAGATTAGAGCAAAAGTAATGTCTAAATTGTATAAAGTGTATCTTTGAGAAGCTTTAAGTTAAGTGAAACATAAATTTTAAATGCTTTAGTGAGGCATTTACATTTTTGCTACGTATAGATTCAAAATTTGAATCTAAATCCTTAATTTTAAATAAATGATTAACTTAGACTCAACATGAATTTTTAATTATTTATTTTTGGTGGTTAGTTGATAGTACATTCCAAGCAGACATATGTCTGTATTGCACAAGCATCCTCTAAATGTTTCTCCTTTCCGAGAAAACCTAAATAAATTTTAAATCTAAAACTTAAATCAATCTTCAGGCCTTTTGAACATGAATTTTTTATTAAATTTTTATACATATGAATAGTTTAATCCTCACTTTAATTAAGAGTATTTTCAAGACTTATCTTGAGATTTAATTACTTGTAAAGTCTTAGCTGTATAGGTATTTTAAAACCCAATAAAAATAAATAAACCTAATTTAAGTTTATTGATCTCACTTCTAGTGGAGGTCACCTAAGCTACAATCACTTGAGATATACCCACCTAAATTTCAAACATCCTAAATAATCAACAATCATGAACCTCATTTACTAGATAACCCATGGCTTCGCATTACAATCAATTGACTGATGGGGGATTGGAGTAACCTATAAAATTATGAATGATTTTGGATTCTTTCAAACCCTAACAATACTTAGGTTTTCTTTGATATAAAAATTTTAAAACCATGCTTAATATACATAAGTATATGTGCCAAAATAATTAATATAGTGATAGAGTAGAGCATCGATTCACAAGAATATATGCTCACCTATAAACATTAATACATTCCACTAAAATTATAATAATTGTCTAGCTCAATTAAAAATGGATGTTATGGAGATTCAAGCACATAAAAAAAAATAGATAAAGATAATGAATACATTATATGGATAAAATATTTTTAATTTATGAATATAGATAACATAATTTTCGTAATGAATTTCTTTAATTGTGGTTCTACTCAAAGCATATACATCCCTAGATCTCTGTCAAACTTGTAAGGATAATTGATGTCCACTGGCTTTCTATGGTTATATCATCTCCTTAAAAATTTTATATATTTCATAGGCAATGTATGGTGCATACTAATTCAATATTCCTTACTATGTCTTCTTTCCTCTGTCGAGGATCCACATTACACCTAAATTTAACTACCCATATGGCCACTATGGTCATTAAATTAAGATTTGGCAATATTAAATAAATATCATTTTAAACATTTAAAGAATAAGAGAACTCGTTAGTACTATATATAATATTTACATCATTAATCCAAAAATAGAGAATTTAGTCAGACATGGAGTAGAATTGAAGCTAACTCATTTTCATTAATAGCATAACAGAAAAAAAATATAAGAAATAAATATCACTAGCATGGTTCTATGGATCTCTTTTGTACTACTTTTTACTTATAGAATTACTTTTACAAACACAAGCTAAACACTCTAATGATAGTGTCAAATACCTCCCTAAATTTCCTTAGTTATCACACTATAAGGGTGATTTAGAGAAGCACTATGAATTATATTAAAATTATTTAAGTGACTAAACTCCTCATAAACATAACATAACAACTCTTTATAGGAAAAAAAAGTTAGGAATCTACAACTATGGAGCTTGAAAGATAGGCCCCACTACATCTAATAAATGAACTAATGCAACTACACTACTATTTTGGCTCTACCCCGGTGCTTAATGATGTGGATCAGTTACTTAGTGAATAGTCACATCATTTTGCTGACAGATTGTGCCTTTTGGAAGTTACAAGTACTACACCATGGTGCTACTAACTTTGGAAAGTTGTTGCACCATATTGGAAATTTTGGTACTGAGGCGTAATAGATTATAATATTGTGATGCATTAAAATAGAGAACATGGTTTTGCAAAGCTTACATTTTTCCACTGTAGTGCTATCCAACATAAAAGTTGACACTGCCATGCTAACATTGTGGTGCTCCGACATTGACTTTTCTTGTGCTGCAGCATTATTATGCATGACTCTAATTATAAAGAATTATGTGCCTCTTTTATACATTTCCTACACAACACAACTAAATTAATGTATTTTAATTGAAAATCCAACATATAAAATAACATTTAATTTACACTTATCACTAACTACTGCACTTCCATCTTTAGTAAACTAATTCCAAGTTAAATATAAATTCCCTTTTTGATTATGATTAAAATATAAGTATTACTCAATTAACTCCTAATTAAATAATAAAAAATTAAATTTATAAATAATTAAAATATCAAAAAATTAATTTCAAATTTTTTGAGATTGTTTTATTAGTTAGTCATAACCAAAGACCTCAATCCCTTGACCATTTGAATTAATTTAGTAAGTTAATTAAACATCCAACCTCTTTTGAAAATAAAGGTCATTAAAATTTAACTAAGACACTTAAAAAGTAAATAAATTCAAACATTTTTTTTTTTATAAATACAACTTAAATTAATAAAAAAAAAATAAAAATAAAAATCAGCAAAAATTAAGTGAAATTTAAGTAAAGTTTTGAAAAAAATTAATATTAATACATTAATAATAAATTAAATTTAATTAAAAATTAATTAAAATTTAAATAAATTATTTAAAATTATAAATAATCAATGTAAAAATTGGTGAATAATAATTCAATTATAAATCATTGAAATAAAATTAATTTGATAATTTACTTGATTAAGCTTAATGTAATCAAATAAAATTGATAATTAATATTAATAAATAATTTAAAGGTCTTTCATACTTTATGTCGAGCTCCTTTAGAGCGCATATTATCATTGGATTTAAAATGTCTTTAAATAACCAAAAGACACGCTTGTGTTGTGTATAACTTCTTTCAGGAAGACACTAACACATTTGATTAGGACATCTCTAACGAAAATTTAATAAATGATTAGTAAATTAAGGGACATTCATGCATCATACATAATTCTTTTTGGAGAGCGTGCATGTATTAAATTCATAAGGCCTCTTCTCTTCTCTCTCTTAAAAAATAATTAAGAAAATACAAGGACTCTATGTAACTAGTCATATCCTTTATGAGAGAATGGTAGTATTATAACTATGCGCCTTAGGACTTGGGTTACTTGCTTTTGCACTTTAAAGTCACTAACTTACATGGTCCTTTAAAATTAAATAATAAACTTTAACAAATTTAAATTAAAAAAAATAAATTATTAATATTTAAATTTAAATTAAAAATTCCCTACATCTTGTACTAAATAAACTCCTTCAAAAAAGTAAATTAAATAATAAATCCCTTGACCATGTTAAAGTCACACAGCCTTTTCCCTAGACTATAGATTGTTTATAAAGAAAATAAACTTTAGCTTAAGCTAGGTTGGTGGTTTGTTTTGGCTTACTTATGGGGTGCCTTGCCTAGATGGTATGCATATTTTGTATGTTTATTTTTTGTACTCCAGATGTTATATTTACTCTATGTTATTGCACATTTAAAGTAGACTCTTTGGCCATTTTACTTTCTTATATACACTCACACAGCATTATACATTGCATTTTTATATAATACCATTTAAATTCCAATAAAAGTAGAATGTACATAGGCAAAGGTGTAAATGTAAATAATTATTTTAGATGTTTTGTTTAGTTTAATTAATATGTTTAACATCAAGAGTTGTAAAAGATATAAAAATGATTGTTTATATACATTTTTAGGTTCTAAAAGGAAATGATTCTACTTCCTTTGAAGATCATTACATTTTTAAAATTCTATAAAACAACTAGAAGCCAAATGATTCCAAGAAGAAATAAATAATCATATTTAAATCTACATTCATACATAAATAGAAATACATGCATATTATTGATGGAGCCTGGTCACCTTTACTTTACAGTAGACCCGTGATTGTACTATAAAATTAATTATTGAAAAAAGGTTTTTTTATACAATGTTATTCACATATCACTTCAATTCAAGATCATATATATGTTATAGAGTCCTGATTATATAGTTTTCTAGTTATAACTCCTTTATTTATAGGATAATGCCTATTAAATACTACATGCATACAACTATTATTTATACTTAAGATTGTAAACTCAAAGATCACTCTAGGAAAGTGTAAGTCCAGGTTATATACATCCCTCTCCTTACACATCTTTCCTACTCTATCATTCCAACAAATCTAAAGCCTTTTCATACATTTATATGAATTTGAAACTCTTTAGTCTTTACTTTAATCAAGATTATTCTCTTAGGATATATAATTAACTAGAGGATGTCTTATAGAAAGTTTGGAACCCATAATTAAAATAAACCCTACCTTAATTACTTTCTAAGATGGGAAAAAATCCTAAGGACATAGACCTAGTTTTAAATATTGATTTAATTTCATAATAAAAAACATGTGAATATACTTTTTTACCCTTAGGATGAATTGAATATCCCTTATGTGTTTGATTATGAAGATAAATTTATCAATTAGTATAATGATTAAAATGATAAATGAATATTCTTTTAAAAATCCTAGTAAGTATTTGGGCTATTAGTTTCTCTCTTCAAGTTGATTGTGAAACATTTATTCGTTTGTCCTTTACGATGGTATAATGTTAATATATGCAAATTTGACTAGTAGAAACATATTTAAAGCAAATCAAGTGGAAAACTAAGTAAAAGGTAAAATAAAAGTTTATCCATAATATTTTTCTTGTGACTTCGTTGGGGATAGAATTCTCTCTACATCTTTAGTAAAGACTTGATTTTTTTAAATACATATAGATCTAGTTAAATATTTGGGTTATTAGATTTCATGTAAATTTTAATCTTGTGCATGTATGTTTAGATCAGTTTTATTATGTATGTTAAGCATAGCTATGTACATACATGTTTAGTATAATCCTATATATTCATGTCCATCTTACCCTTATCTATGCATGTTTTACATAGTATTTTACATTTGTATATTTATTTAAATAACAATATTGTGTCCATGCTTACGCTAGTTAGCATGTCCTATGTTTACTTAGTTTCATCCTAAAAACCAAGCAAACTAGGCCAACTAGAATACTGAATTAGCCTAGGTCAGGTAGGGATTATGTGTCTATGTACAGTCTTGCAATTATAAGTCTGCATTTATATGTTTATTTAAATTTTAACAATGTACCCATGATTACTCAAGTTGGAATGTTCCTTGGTTAGTTTGTTTCAATCTAAAAACTAAGTGGACTAGGTAACCCAGAATATTAAATCAATCCGAATTCAAGTAGGGGTTCTTTGTATTTTTAGTCTTGCATATGTCTAGTCTTGCTTATGCTCCCTGTGTATAGTCATGTGTATAGTTTTGCATGTGTATGTAAATTTCATACTTTAGATTATAAATTATAAAATTTGTCTCCCCTCTTGTATATGACCTTATCACCAAATTAATTATCCAAATCCAAATCAAATTTCTTTCATTTAATTCATCATCTAAATCCAAATATAAATCCTATCAAAATATATTTACTTAGTCTTAAACTCTATTGATAGGGTCCATAATCAAAACCATCTCGCCTTTCACCATCAATTATTAAAAACTTTCTCTAGATAGTAAATGGATAAAGTTTAGTGTACTCTACTAATTTAGTAACTAACATGGACCTAGTAAATTCATTAATTTACACAAATTATTTGTTCAATTTTAGATATTGTTAGAAAAATTTATCTTTAACTTAAATAATAGCCATGACCAATCTATTAAGGGCACCCACATTAAGTTTGGATCTTATTTTGAGAACATGTTGTTTAATTTTACTGGACCATAGATTAAATTAATCACAACAACAAATGTCTCTATCAGGTCAACTCCTTCTCAAATTAACATCGAGGGTGGGACTATAGCTGCTCTTATCGCTATTAAACCCTTAGCCTTTTCTTGTTTGACTTTCCCTTAAACATTTAAAAATAATAAAGTAATTTATGTTGTCATTGTTCAAATCCTTATTTTTAAGAATTTTAAGATGTTGTTATCTTTTAGAGTGAAAGAGATTACTAAGTCTTGGCATCGTAACATGAACTGTCATTTGAGGTAGAAAGCTGAGAGAGCCAAACTATTGAAAGAAAATTCCTTGAATACTTTTGTCATTGAAGCAACAATGAATATAGACTATGAGGTTTCTAAAAGAGCAATAAATCTTATAATGCTAGGGTGAAATTATTTCTATCCACTATCAGCTACTACTAGGGAAGAATATCTAGTTATGATAGAAAACTCTCCTCCTAATCCTTCCCATGAAGTCTTATTCTTCCTTATTCGAAAGGAAAATGAAATTCAAATCTTTGTTCAATGGATTAATTCATGACTCTTGCATTAGTTATGGGTAGTCTAAAGATGATTTTTTAAAACATGTTAAGGATGATATTTCTATTGGAGTACAAATGCATTTAAGTATAGGGAGAGAAGTATCTCTCCCTACTAAAAGAAGGGTATAAATTTAAGAATCAAGCCCCAATTGACTAGTTGCTACTGCAAATCATCATCGAGAACCAATGAATTTCTTATATCCCAACCATCTTGAAACAACATCAAGCTAATAGAGTTAGCAAACTCCTGTCAAATATTTGGGATATGGCATTAGCCTATTGAGGGTATGATCTCTTATCGTCTTCTTCTTTAAAAGAATCTAGAAATTTCCCAGTGAAAAAATTATATCACTTTCATGTCAGCATTTGATAAGAGTCAATCGACATCATTTTCACGGTAGTGAATTATCTTCTTTCTTTAAAAGAAAGTGCATGAAATCAATAAATCAGACAATCCTATTATCTATCAAGGGGTGGGTTTGGAGTCCTAAATTTGTTGCCACTCTAACTACACTAATCAATCATAAAAAAAGTACAGTAGAGGAGAGAAAGAAGAAAGGAAAATATATGGTTGAATCATCATACATTAGAGAGTTTACTTATGTGGATCCATATCATGTGGTATAGAAATAAATCGAAGAGATGATGGATCACCTAAAGGAGAGTATTTGACATATAGATGAACAATAAGCAATAGAGAATGCTGAAGAAAACTTGAAAGAAGAAGAAAGGTCTAGAAGTATCAATTTGATAGATACACATTCATCTTTATAAAGAAAAGAAAAGAAAAGAAAAGGGTAAATTTAAAGCAAAATCTGTTGATATTGGCATTGATGAAGATGATATAGTGGATTCAACCCAACATCTTATAGAATAATTATATAAAAAAGATGATCATATAATAAGAATAGAAAAGAAATTGAAGGAGATTATGGTCATGATTGCTATCATTCATGGAAAGCCATCTTTTGCATGAGATGCACATATCAAATCCTTACCCAATGAATAAGTATAAATGGAAGTTAAAGGTAAATGCATTCATATAGAAGTAGTAGAGAAAAATCTAGTGAGATTAGAAATAGAATTAGTCCATAGAACATTGATGGTATTGGCTAAAACTCAGTGTACTTTATGTGTTCTAAGTGGTAGATCATACCCAGAAGATTATGATTAAATCCCTTACCCAAAAGATTTTTTATTATCTTCATTCTAGAACATTGATGGTATAGGAAATCCTAATCAATAGCTTATGCATTTTAGGGCTAGTTTTAGAAATGCTAGAGGCAGTGATGCACTATAATTTAGGCAATTTGTTAGTAACTTATTTGGTGTCACAACGGATTGTTATGTTGAAGTACCCAATGTTTTGGTCCATACCATCAATGAATTAGAAAGTTTATTTGTTAAAAGATTTGTTGGTGCAAAGTATTATGTCACTATCGGTGATATCCTAGTAGAAATGTAGAACCAGATGAACGTCCAATATAGATCATAACATGATATGTGATCAACATTTAAAAAAGCAACATTTTATAGAGATACTATTAACAAAATCATGGCCTATTTACTTTTTTTGCTGAAAGGTTTCACAATTAGGACCTTCAAGAAGCTATTGAGTAAACCTTTAATTTATAAGATGATGCATCTTAGCTACCGGTTCAAAAAACCAGTCTTATTTAGAAATCAAGAAACTAAAGCCCCTGAAAGTTCTAAAACAAAAATTGTTTTTAGTGTCCACAAATGATAAGGGAAAATAGTTGATGTAGGTTCAAGCAGATAATCCGAGTTGACCTCCTCAATATAATAAGATAGTAAACCATAGAATAATAAAAAATTTTGATCTCAATGGTATCAAAATCAAGAACATACAAGGAAATAATTTGAGTTTTTAAAAATAAATCCTAACCATTCAAAAGAGAAGATATTAAGAGAAACTTTAAAGATTTTTTAAAGAATTCATAATTTAAACCTCTTGATCCGATGAAACCTAAAGAATTAGGAAAATTGTTCTAACCCAACTACTATCTATATCACTGAATGCTCAATGATGAATAAGAGGATTACATAAATTTCAAGGAATCAAATGGCAGGAATATAAAAGTCAGGCCGGTTGTGATAACTAAAGAATATTTAGCTGATTTATGTTAAGGATCCTCTAAAGGAAAAATTAGGGAGCCATTCTCACCCTCCTTTACTTTAAATTTTGATGAAAACTGGGTTGTTGCATTGTCCCATTACTAAAAAAAACTCTTAATAGGATATGTCATTCATCTTTTCAACTATCATGAAGAACATAGAATCCCATCTAGGTTGATCTGTCTCCATATGTAGAGAAGAATAAAGTTTCTATCGAATAGCCTAAGGAAGTACGAGTTAGTGAGGCTTCTATAGCCTTAAGAGAGGAAGAGAAGAATAATATTAAAGTTATATTTGATAAGATGGTTATTTTTTAGATTGAAGAGTCTAAAAATCTTAAACCTTTAATGTTATATTAATTTCATTTTGTCTCTCTTGGGACTAAGAAATAAATGAAAAAATATTCTCCATGTATCTTTTTTATTTTTATTTATGAATATTTAGATCAAAATACAAATAATGAAGAAAAGAATTCTTCAAAAACATAATTAAGTGAAATAGAATAATCCTTTTAGTACTTGTTTAATTGTGATTACCCTATCTTGATGTTCAAGTTGAGCATATCAATATTGAATTTGAAATGCCTAATTTAGATAATCCACTAGAACTTGTTTCAAAGATAATGAATGAACAAAAAATTAAAGTAACCAGATACTTCTTCTCCCGTAGAAGTAGTCAAAATTAACCTTCATATTGGTAATGTTTTACCTCCATTTTAGCTATAGATAGAGAAGTAGAAGTTACAAATAATCTAGAGACCTTAAATCCACCTCAACTAGTTCAAGATTTAGATGTAGTAATTCTAGATATTCATAAAGTGGATAAAAATGTCTTAACACATCTTAAAATGTTGCTTGCAAAATTGAGTATTTATAAAGCTTTGACTTTTCCTAAAGAAATAATGGAGGCTTTAGTCAAAACTTGACTCGAGTTATATATCTATATGGCTTAGTTAGCATCAACAAAGATAGTAGAAGTGTCATACTTCAAGGAAGTTCTAAGAAACACATTCTCAAATTAAGATTTGTTATTGAGAATTTTGGAACATAATTTTCCATTATCTAACTTTGCAAACATAGATAATTTTAAATTTTTCTCATGTCCTTGTTGACCTAAGTGCATAAGTCAACATCATGACTCTTAGATCTCTCACATACTTAAAAGTGGATACATACAAACTCAGCTATGATAAATTGGTGTTGTGAGAATTCAATGAAAAAGGTAAGAGGGCTTTGGGTTTGATAACCCTCCTTTTAGAAGTAAAAATTCTAAAATCCAAATCTATATTAGATATAATAGATTCTGAGGCCTGTTTTAATGCACACATAGGTAGAACCTAACTCCATGAATATAAAATGGTGTCATCTACCCATCATCAAGGTATCATTTATGTTCAAAAGGGAGTATTGCACTGTATTAAAAGTGATTAGCTACCATTTTAAATTCATTAAGTCAATATATACAAAGATACTTCATACTATCTAACTAAGAAGAAGTCTATCTTCTTTAAAAATATCAAACTAGATAAAGTAGAATCAAAACAAATGAATGAAAAACAAAAGGAAAAAAGAAAATTATTTTGATCTCAAATACAATGTTCGGTAGTTACCTACTACACCTTCACTAAGTGGTGGCAGTATGGATTAACAATCTAGAGGAAGAGGTGAATAAAGGAAAAAATTAATAATAAAAGAAAATGAAAAGTAAAATTTACAAATAAATGTGCCTTCAATCCATGTTAATTTAAAATCTAGTTTGGAGGGAAAATTATACATAATTTAGAAAAATCCATAGGTAGAATATAGGTACTATATAAGACAACCACAGATTAAAATATCTATAGAAGCTGATAATGATGAGGATAGGGTCCAAATCACTTGAGAAAATATTTAAATTAAATCTACAACTGAGAGATTAAAGAGGTATGTGTAAAATATTAACTTTACTCCATTAGCCTAGCTTGATGTAAAAGGTTAGAGGTGTATGCCACTCTTCCTTTAAACTAAAATTCCCAAGCCAATATATTTGTACCTTCTACCAGTAAAAATCCCAAAAAATGATGTAATCCTCAATGATCCTTTTAAGGATGAAATAATAGAACTTCCTTTTGATTGGTGATGGGGCTTGGTTGGCTAACATTATGAGCTAGAATACAACTTGATAAGTTTAAAATATGCTTAGGTTTTTTTATTTTTTTTAAAGAAATGCATAAAATTGCATTAATAATGAAAAAAGGAACTAACTAAAGACTATAAAAACTAGATTCCTCCATTAATATTGTCATAAAAAGAGGAGGAACCTTATTTATGTTGGCATCTTCCGAAATAAAAAAACTCATAATGTCATAGTTAGCACATAAATCTGTTAACTTATTACATCTTCTATCAACACAATTGAAAATAATTGGATCAAACCCATCAAATAGTTGCATATTACCATACTTTGTAGTCCCCTTTTGTTTTGAATTTTGCAAGAACTTCATTACGTTAGCAATGTCTACTTCAATTATAATACCCTTGTACTTGAACATCCAATCCTTGATCACCTCCTTGATTGATTGAGTAGAAAGAAGCTCCAAAGTAGAAATATCCCAATGTATATATGGTTTACCAAAAGCCAAGAGAAATCTACCTTTATGATCACGTACTACCCCACCTTTTCCAGCTTTATAAAAAGGTAGTAAGGTTGCATCCACATTGACCTTAAGCCAATCGGGTGGAGGGGGATACCAATGAATGTTGGACAGCCTAGATGATCGATTAGTATCCCATATACCCTAGAATTTATTAGATCCTTGAGCAATAAATGAGGAATAACTCACTACTTTTACTCCAATAACCGAAGGACTATCATCTTTTCCATTGTGAAAAAAATTGTTCTTGGATTTCCAAGAGAAGAATACCACGTTACAATATAAATTGATCATGAACAATCCTTGTTTTGACATCCAGTTGCTGCACTCTGTCAAAGATTTAAATATAGGAATTTGAAATCCCCACTTCCCAATTTGATGAATAACTTCTTTCAGCTTTGAGCACCTAGCCACAACATGATCTGTGTCTTCATCTTCTAAACAGTTTCTCGGACACATTTTGCAATTATGTAATATTCTATACTTTAGAAACTTGTTTGAGGGAATAATATCATTGAAAATCCTCCACTACAATGTCTCTACCCTTGGAGTTTTGCTTTTTTAATCCAATTCCAGTACTGCTTGCTGCCGGTTTGATTATTTGAGATTTCAGTGATCATAGCAGAAATAGATTTTCCATTCATCTTATGAAACAATTCCATATTGTCTTTAATTATGTCATTGTTAATATTATTTTGAGAAACTAAGTTAACAAGGTCACTTCCCATATGATCTCTAATTGCTTCCACATTCCATCTTCCATCACTGATAAAATTAGAAACCAAAAATTTGCTACCATCATTTGGAATTATAAACGTTGGTCATTTGTTTAAACTCTTGTCCAGAATCCATGTATCGTTAAATACATGAATGTCCACTCCATTGGCTACATTCCATGTAATAATTGGACTAAAAGACTTACCTCCTTCAGTAATGATTTTCCAAGCAGAAGATCCCATCCTCCTTGTAGCTCTTTCCTCCAGTACAATTCCATATTTCAAGAATAGAGCTTTATGCAGTAGTGATTCCTTATCTACCATGTATGTCCAAGCCAATTTTTCTCTCAAGGGTCCTACTATACTAGAGCAAGAGTGAAGCCCTCTTCCTCGCCAAATCATCGGTATGCACATGACATTCCAATTGACATAAGGATACCATGTCTACAATTAGATTTGTTCCAAATAAAATTCCTGCATATCTTGTCAACTTCATTAAGAAAACTTTTAGGCACCATAGAGTTTGTACAATGAAAGATTGTAAATGATAAAAGGATTGTTTTAGTCAACAAGATCTTCCCTGCCAAAGAAATCAGCTTTCCTCCCCAAGTGTTTGTCATCTTCAAAGCTTTGTCAATGATAAATTGGAAGCCTTCTTTAACAAGTCTTCTTATGGTTAATTTTATTCCAAGATAATTCAATTCTTTTGATGCCTTGAACCCCATGATCCAAGAAATAGGCTTCCTCTTTCTTCTATTAACCATCTTTCCAAAAATCATGCTAGATTTGTTGAAGTTGATTTTTAAACCTGACCATCCACAAAAGCTCTTCAAAATAGATTTTACTTCCTTTACTACCTTTACTTTTGTTTCCGAGAAGATAATCACTTCATCTGCATACAACAAATGGGAAAGTATTGGAATCTTAGAGCATAGCCGAATTCCAATAGTGTCATCTCTTTGTTTCAATGCATTTGATAGAAATTGAGCACAAAGAATAAAAGAAAAGGAGACAAGGGACATCCTTGTCTAAAACCGCTTTTCCCCTCCATCCCTTTAGATAGATTGCCATTGATAAGTATGGAGAATTTTGATTCTTGAACACATTCCAAAATGAGACTAGAGAATTTAGAAGGAAACCCAAAATACTCCAAGGATTTCCTTAAAGTAGGCCACCCCATTTAATTATAGGCCTTCTCCATGTCTATTTTGAAAGCAACCAACACTTTTGTAGATTTAGAATGTCTGAATTTATGCATAACCTCTTGAGCAATTAGCTCATGATTTGAAAGAGATCTACCTTTAAAGAATGCTGCTTGTTCTTCTGAGATCAGTTTGGGAAAAATAATAGACATCCTATTTAACTTTGTCCACTACTTTATAAACTGTATTACATAAGCTTATCAGTCTAAAGTTAGAAGGAACCAAAGGGTCGGTGACTTTAGGAACAAGCATAATAATTGTTTCCTTCCAATTTGAATCCATAACCGAAGAATCCAGAAAAGCATTGATAGCATTCCAAAAATCAATTTTAATTATCTCCCAATAATCTTTTAAAAAAGTAAAAGGTAATACCATCATTACCTGGAGATACATTGATGCCACCGATCTTGATCACTTCCTCCACTTCATTCATAGTGAAAGCTTTGTCCAGAAAATCTCTATCTCCATGATCAATAGATTTCCATGGTTTAGGTTAATCTTCCATCTTGCATTCTCTACTCATCCATTTCTCTTTGAAGTAATTGATCATCACATTTTCAATACTTTGCTGATCCTCTAGAACCTCCCCATCATCATTTTTAATTTTTGCTATAAAATTTGAGTTTCTTCTAGCCGAAGCATAAGTTTGAAAAAACTTTGAGTTTTGGTCTCCTTCCATCATCCACTTTACCTTTTCTCTTTGTCTCCACCAAGTCTCCAATCTAGCAAGTATAGAATTTAGCTCCTCCACCTTAACTTTGAGCAGCCAACAATCTTCTTCCATGAGGAATCCTTCACCAGCCTCCTTAGTTTGTAATTCCTCTACTTATTTCAGTAATTCTTCTTTCAAAGTGATTAATTTCTTCATTTTTTCTTTATTCCAATAGAATAAGGCCTTTAGACTCCTCTTCATCTTTGTGTTTGGAATTTGAGAAAAACTACCTTCACATTTACTTGCCCAACTACCTTTAACCACAGGTACCAAAGCTTTGTAAGAAGCCCATATGTCTTCGAACCTCAAAACCTTCTTAGAATGATGACTCATGAAATTTAGAAGGATTGGGCAATGATCAGAAAATACGCGAGCTAAGTGCCTTACCACAAACTGGTTGGATGAGTTCAATGAAGCCAAATTCAAGATACATCTATCAAGCCTCTCAAGAATTCTATCCACACCTTTTTGGTTGTTGCACCAAGTGAATTTTGGTCCAACATAACCGATTTCATGAAAATCATTGCACAATAAAAAATTCTTCATTTCTTTTTGTCCAAGGGAAAACTTAAATATTTTCCCTCCTCTCTTGTCTTCTTTAGAAAGAATGCAATTAAAGTCACCACCAATAACCATAGTAAGTTCCTTGGAAGAATAATTTCCCAAGCTATCCTGAAGAATTCTCCTTCTATAAACATCTTTGTTGCCATAAACAGCAGCAATCCTCCATTTACATTTGTTTGGAACCTCCAAGTCTCCAACAATCATTTGAGAAGAAGCATACAAAAATTCAAATCCAGTAATATTAGACTTCCATAACAGAAGAATCCCTCCTGATAAGCCTTATGTAGGAACTTGAACAAAATCCCATTTATTCCCAATAAGAAGATCAACATCCTTCCTATCAAAATTGGAAAGTTTAGTTTCCAACATTCCAATGAAAACACTCCATGTTCCTTAACCACCTCCTTTAAGTATAGAGAAGCCCTCCTCTTCCTTGCTCCTCAACAATTCTAAAATAGAATTGAAGAATTCATAGAATAAGAGGGGAAAAAGTCCTCGCCTTATCTTTACAATCCACTTCAGCTCTTCTGCTTCTAGGAACAAAATTATTAGGTCCCAAGCTTTGTAATTATTTAGAACCCCTCTTTTACACATTAGATGAAATGCCTTCCTTCAGTTCTATGCTTTCCTTCTTCTCAATGATATTAGTCTTGATCCCGTTGTCTTCAGTTTTATTTAACCCATCCATATCATCCACCATAATTACAATTTCTTCCTCATTTACAACAATCTCACCTTCTTACACCAACCCATCTAATAAATTAAATTTATTAGTATCTGCTATATTAGATGATATAGATTGCATACCATTAACTGCAATGGTTGTTGCTAAAATTTCTGAATTTTCTTGTACAGGCTACTTCTCAGCTTCAAATTGTTCATCATCTTTACCATTCTCTATTTTTTTAAAATCATGCCTTGGTTTATCTACAATTTTATCAGCTTTTTTTATCACCCATTGCTCCTTGGACCGTAGAAAAATCTTCTTGAAACTAGTATTTTTGAATCTTCCTTTTCCATAGCTTGCTAGAAACCAAGGCCCATAACCTTCTTTAGACACATTAGCAGATAAACCAGTTGAGATGGTTTTCATTTCTGATGACCCATCCTCCACTTGTTTAGAAGATTTTCCAGCATCATTCAGTAGTAAATCTTCCTTCAAACCATTCTCCAAGCATCCATTCTTCAAGTGACCGATCTTGCCACAAGCGAAGCAGAAATTTGGCAATCTTTCATACTCTATTTTTTGAAAGAATCTACCATTACTACCTTCCACCCAAACTCTAATAGGTATTTGTGTATCCAAATTGATACGAACACACACCCTACGAAACTCTGTTCTCCCCCATTGGAACATTTTCCCATCAATCATATAAGGCTTGCCAATCATCAAAGCAATTCTACAAATGTTGATCTCTTCCCAACATTGTAAAGGAAGGTTAGGCATCCTAATCCATATAGGAGCTGAAAAATCTTTTAATGAAGTAGGAGAGAAGCTAGGTGACCATCTATCCATCCCAATAATCTTTCCATTGAAAAACCAAGGCCAATTAGAAAATACAGCTTCCAATGAGTTTTTTTCATAGAATGAGCAAAGTATTCAATCCAGTCCAAGCATGGTGAGATGAAACATCCCAAAGGAAGTCCATTGCCTTCTTAGTTCAGTGCTTACTACTAGAAATGGAACATTACTTCCAAAGACTTTGATCACCAGTGAGTTTTTAAGCTTTCTAGAGTTCTCCAACTCTTTCTCTATATGCAGTTTCACAATAGAACCATCTTCCGATAAAAAATCTCTTAGCTCCAGGTTTTGAACCTTGATGTTTTCTTTTTTGCTCCACACATTTTGCTAGGTAGCTGACATTGGTCTAGCACTGACTTCATTCATAGACTCCTTACACATTCCCAATTCTCCAGGATTACATTCTCAAACTCTATTAAATCAGAGTTATTAATCATTCCAGTTTTAGATTTCCTTGCCTCTGTTTCTTCAGCTGAGTCTCCTTCAAGATATTTTGAACCTTGCTTACTTGAATCTTTCATTCCGATATCTTCAATAGCAATATCTACATTTCTAGTAGTTTTCTCCATTTTTGAATTGTTATCTTCATTTTTTTTAACAAACTTTTTTCCATAAGGAGAAACATCTACTTTTTTCAACAAAACAGGAAAATTTTCATTCTTCAAATTAAAATTAACAGATTCTTCAACCATCAACTCTTTACCTTTGCCAATGATTTCAGAAATTTTCTTCAATGAGGCTACCAATCCACCCTGGTTAATAATTAACGGCATACAAGATCTGACCTTATGCTTCGATGCTTGAACAATTGCAGGTTTCCGATCACCAAACGCCAGCGGAGATGAAGAGAATGTCTTGACTGGAACGTGAGATCCTCCATTAAGTAACCAATGAACATCCACCGGACCACCGGCTGAAGGTGGCCGGCGATCCTCCGACGCCATTCGATCAAACAGAAAACCCGCAGAATTGAATATTTGAAATTCAACGAACAAAACATGAGTTTTCTCTCACTCTCTCTCCTCTCTCTCTAACTTTTAATAAGGTGCTGGTGATTGAGTGTGGATTAAATTCTTTCATAAGTTCATCAAATATATTAGAATGAGAAAAGTTGTATTATTCTATAAAATGCTAGGTTTTCTTTGATATGAAATTAATAAAAGCCCAAATAAATATGCAAGAATACATGTCAAAGCAAGTAATAAAGTGAAAGAATGGAGTGTCAAACCCATAAAAAAGCATTCTACTTAGTCATAATTTAACTATAGTTTCTTAATTTAAATGCACCACTTATCCTATCAAAAATGAAAATGATGATTGGAGTTTTCATCCCTAAAAGTAAATAAAAACAAGCCAAAAAATTTTGATACTTATGAAAAAAAAAGTTTTAGAAAAATGAATGTAAATAGCATAGTTTTTGTAATAACACTCTAAATTGTAAATGTGTGTGGACAAATTTAATTTAACATCCAAAATGCTACTGTCACACAAGATTTGCATTAAATTTATCTTTTGAATTTATTTAGTCAAATCAGCATGGATTGATATAAAAATATTCCTAAGGATAGACACATGTGTCACTATTGATTTAAGAAGAGAAACTTTCCATTCATAATTGATAACTACATAGGGAATATTCAACTAATAATCATGGATAAAAGAAACTATTATCTATCATTATAATTACTAAATTTATCTAATCTCTAAATCTTAGGTTTATGTTCCCTAAACCTTTCCCCTTTATAAGAAAGAAACTAATATAGTGTCTATTTTATTTTGGATTATTGTATCCTTGTAGGGGCAAGTCCGTACTGTTAATTACATCTCTTAAAATAATACTTGTGATTAAAGTGAAGACTAAAGATTTTTAAAGACATGTGGATCTAAAGAAATATTTGGGTTGACAAAATTTAATATTTAAACTTTAGAATATAAATTCTCTAGCTAACCTCTAAATTTAGAAATTTTAAAATAATTGAATATGAATGTGTAAATACTCCAAAAGTGTTTATAATATAGACTTATGCTTGCTTGGAGTGATTTTCTAGCTAACAATCCTATTGTAAATTCAATCACCATATATGCAATATATGATAAGCTAAGCTCTATCCTAAGAGATTAAAGAATGAATTAGACTCTAAAATTTATCACTCAAGATGAGTAATTTTAACTTTTAATTTTAATAAAACTAGCAAGAAGTCTCACTATGCACTCTATATTTTATCTTATTTCGTTTACTAAACTTAATTATTTAACAACCCAAATTTCATAAATATTTTTGAAGCATAACGACCCTATCTGAAGGAAAAGTGTAGCATCCCTGAGTCTAATCATGACCCCATTACCTTACCCAAGATGGGATAAAAAGTTTGGCTTAATGTTCATTGTAGAATTTAAAATGTTTATATTTAAGCATGATTTTGTAAAAGGGTTAGTTATTCACTACCCTGTACCATATTATCCTAAAACTGGTATAAATATTTCTATAAAGTTTGGAACATATAGACCAAAACAAATCTAAGAATATTTTTCCCACTAATACAAACTATCACCCATATGATTGCAATACATGAATTAAAGTTATAAAAAAATGACTAAATATATATATATATAAAAGTTATTTAATTTTCATTGAATTGATAATTTATAATAGACTCAAACTCTATAGAAAAGAATGGTGGTCAAGCTCCACCACTACAAACCTAAGTTCTAATCCTACCATATATATAGATTCAATTATACATATTATGGTCTCCAAGCTTCTAGTCTTCTAGGGAATTTCAAAAGAGAGTAATCTTTAAATGAAAGGATATAATCTTTTGGAGCCCTACTCATAAATGTATAAGCATGTATATTTAAATCTTCTAAGCCTCAAGATAATATAAAACTTTATCTATATACATTTCACTTTTATAATAACTCATGTATGTATACATCATTCTTAGGTACATTCTACTTTGACTCTTGCAAGAATTTATAGTTAATATAAAATCATATAAAAGTATGCATGGTGCAAAGCAATTGTGTAATGACATGATGCATATAATACACTTCTTCAGGAGACTAAGTGCACCAACAAGAATTTAAAATATATGACATCTACTAGACTATTGAAATAAATAAACATATACAAGGTATTCTCCAAACAAAGCACCTGGCAAGTAAATCATTCCATCTGACTAGCAAAGACTAGAATTTGTTGTTTATCAAACCATCTAAGTGTTAGTAGAAAAGTTGTTATGCTTGGATAGTTCCTAGGCTTTATTGATTTAGAGTTGTCTTTAAATGAATTTATTTTTTTAGGGTTCGTAAAGGATGATTTGAATTAAAGTTTTATTAGTTTATAGATTTTAAATTTCTTTTAAAGATATTTTGATTGTTGAAGTTATTTATTTTTATATTTTATATAACATAACATTCAACAACTTTAAGTGTAAGATGCTATTGATCTATAAGTTCTAGGCATATTTATATTGTTACCAATCCTCCAAGTCTAGGTGGATAGATAGCATAAATTACTATATTTTAATTAAATGTTTTAATCCTTAAAGCTTTATCAATCATATATACATTTGCCCTCCTAAAAAGAATCAAGCACAAGGGTAAGAAAAACTATAGGATGGGTCCAATGCCTTCAAATTTGCTTCTAGATTTATTATATTTTGCATAAATACTTGAACTAGAGATGGGTCCAATGCCTTCAAATTTGCTCAATTTGGAGTTTTCTAGTATTCATTATAATTTTTACAAGTTTGAGGTATTTTATTAATTAAGTTTGACTCAAATGTTGACTTTTGAATTTACTGTGAATTCTAGAGTTTTTATCATTTTCAAAAATACTGGACTTAGAGATGAGTCTAATTCCTTTGAGTTTGCTCAATTTGAAGTTTTATAAAATTAATTATGAAGTATTGTAGTTTGATCTATTTTTGTATTTATTTAATTACTTAATTAGAAGCATTTTTTTAATTTTTGTATCAAGTCAAATCCAAACCTCTCGAAATCTTCAAAAAATATTAGAAATGACCTATGGGTATGATTTCAAGTGTAAATTTTTTTTTTTGTAATTTATAATTTTTTAAAAAAACTATTTTAATTAATTAGTGAATTTCAAGATTTTTTTTTTTTAATTTTGGATGAATTTAATGGGCTTTATTTTTTTACTACTATGGGCTTAAATTTAAGCATTTTTATATATTATTTGTAAATTTTGGATTTAAAATGAATTTATCATGAGTTTTCAAAAATCCTACCTAAATTATGTACATGAATCTTGGGTTCGCTAAATGACAAATAAAATAACCTCTAAATGTAGTGAAATTTGAAACATAAGCATATGAGTACATCTACTTCAATCCCACTTAATTTGGACTCATCAATGTCTTCCTCATTTAAACATCAATCACCAAAAATAAATACAACTATAGCTTTCGTGATTTATTTTAGGAGCTACACTTGATTTGGATGAAATAATTGACAAACTAACCCTGACAAACATATAAATTCACAAAAAAAAAAAAACATAATATAATTCTAAGTGAAAGAATATTTATGAATTTTCAATGTAATAAAGGGACCCATGAACTTGAAAATTAGGTTAGGTCAAGGATATAACCTAATATATACATTCCTAATTTATGGTCAATTTGAACATTACATCTTATAAAAGTTTTAATTGGAAACTAATAATCTCTATTTTTCTCAAAATCCACTGATCATAATTGCTTGAAATTATTTTTAAAAAACAGTACATCTAAAGAGTTTTCCAACAATATCAAGAACACTCAATTTGGATGAAAAATATTTTTATTTTTATTTTTTGGGAAGTTATAGGTATTTTTTGAATTTCTTATTGAATTTTAATATAATAAGATGATGGAGCCCTCCTGGAGCTAATGCGTGTCTCATATATTGCTATGAAACAAAACCATGCGATGAGATTTTACTTGACCACGTCAGCCGGCCTGCTTCACCATCAGATTGAAATTGCATGGGATGGATGGCTAGTATGCTACCACATCACTTGATCTAAGAATCACATAGCATAGGTTCAAGCCCCAGGGCCATTTAGCATAATTGAACTTTTTGTTTGCATTGATATTGCCCATTCAAGGTAGTACAATCACTGTGAACGTGCGACAAACAAATATGGCCAATCTGGAGAAAACTTAGATCAAATTTGAACTAAATATTCAAATGCCTATAAATTTTGATCCAAGTGTCCAAATTTTATGAAATTTTAAACATAGGATCATTATATCCTAATCCTGCAATCCATGGAATTTCAAAGCTCCATGTATTGGGCTTTTTGGAGAAATTAAAAACTTTCAAATGGGAATAACTTCTAAACCTATTGTTGGATTTTCTTGGCCTTTAACTTGTTCAAAAGCTTGAAGAATCCTCTACAACTCTCCACAAGACTCAAAGAGATAAAGATGGATAGATCAATATATGGATTGATATTATCCTTTCTTTCCCCATCTCTCTTTCTCTCTCTATCTCTCTCTCTCTCTCTCTCTTATAGGCTCGAGGTTTCCTTCATTTTGAGGGGGCTAGGAAAGACCATGGGGAAGCTAGGAAGGTTCCTATATAGATGGAGCATTGAGTTGATCAACCTTTGGGCCTTGGCAAGTGGGGGTATTTATACAAGAGATAAAATGAGACCAATGGCCAATATCTTTCAACAACTAAGCCATGACCCACACCCAAATAAGTTATGGACCGACCATTAGGAGCTCACGAAATATTCTACAAAGTTAAAAGCACATGGGTGCTAGTTCAGGGAGTTAAACTTGAACCAATCATTAAAGAGAGGCTATTTCTGAGGTTATTAGCACAGTTCAGAAACCCATGTGGCATGATATGGTTTAGGCAAGTGTAATGAAAATTCTAAAGCAAACCTATGTGGTTGCTTATACCAAATTGGGTTGGGTTAGTTTGGAGCTCCATTTAGTGAGGTATGGTTCAACTCATACTTTTGTCCCAGGTAAAACTAATGGTTCAAACTCTTGGGTGTGTGCATGGGGTTAATACACCCTATCTATAGAAAAAAAAAATATTTTTAAAGAAAAATTCATAAGAGTCATGATTTATGTCAAGAAAACCACATTTTTAGCACTTGATTCAAACCTATCATTCAAACAATGTGGGCCCAAGGCTTGAACATTTTTTGATGAACTCATGTTGACCTCATGAATATCCCCCATGAGTTTGGTTCAATGATTTGGTAAAAATCAAGAGAAATGATTTATTTAAGTATAGGGTGATTTTGGTTAACTAGTGTTAACCTGGTCAATTAGGTTTTGCTAGGGGTCAATTATGGGTCCAACTCATACAAAATAATGTTTTATAATTTTGGAAGTTGTCCCATAGGTTTGTGAGGTCTTTTATTTAAAAATGAATGTTTATGGATTTAAGGAGGCATTTGGTTAACTATGGTTGACTTGGTCAACTAGAGTTGACCAAGGGTTAAAATTTGGTCCCATGCTTTTCAAATATTAATAAAATTTTATTGAAGGTGTCCCCAATGTTTTGTGAGGACTTCATGTGCATAATATATTTTAAAGCGGAAAAGTGCAATTTAGTCAATCTAGATTGACTTGGTCAATAAGGGTTGACCAGGGCTTGGTGTTTGGTTCAATGAATGTCAGAAAGTGTTTTGAACATATTTGTAGAAGGTCAGATGACTTGGTTTGATTGAATCATTTTGAGGTTCATGAAAAAAATCAAATTTTAACTTTAGGTCATTAGGGATTTGTGGTCAACCAAGGTTTAATTCTTGTTTAATGCAACATGCTACTAATGATGATCATGATCAAATAGTATGTAGAGGGCTCCAAGGTCAAAATTATAAGATGCCATGTTTAATGGCATAAGATACAAATATTTGAATGTTTTGCAACCTATGGCAGTGATTTGAGCTTTAGGGTTTAGGGATATTGAAATGCCCTCAAATTTAAGTGGTTGATCAAAGGAATAGATCATGAATTTAAGGTCATTTAGTCAGGTTTCAAGGCAATGGAAATTTCCCCAAATTTAGGTTACTGACAAGGGAGTTTTGTGTTTGATTTTAACACTAGACTATAGAGTTTTGAATTGATCGTAACACTAACAATTATTTGGTGCTTTTTAGGTGAAAAATAACATGGACAAATAAAAGTTAGCGGAGATTATCAAGTTAAGATTTTATCATATAATGATTAGGGTTCTATGCCAATGCCTTGTATAGAGTTTAATTTATGATTTTACGTATGGTTAAATGATTGATGTATAGAAATTGAATATTTGAAAAAGAGAATTGACCTCGATCAAAAAGAGGTCAAGAATGTGGATCAAATCAATGCATCCCAAGATCTCTGTTAAGCTTATCGGGGTGAAAAGAATGGTTTATGGTCTGCCTATATTTCATATATCCACATAAATCTTAGAACATACAAACATCCTAGTTCTAGGCATGCCAACATTTCATTTCAATACTCCTTATTATTATAGCATTCCTCTAATCGGGCTAAACATTACACTAAATTTTAACTACATATATGGCCATTGTATGCATTAAATTAAGAATGGGATATATTGAAAACATCAATACAATTATTAAGTATAAATTTCTATATTAGTAAATACTATGCTTTGTACATCATTTGCAAAAAACTAGAGAATTAGACAGCAATGAATGAAATAACAAGAAAAATACTATTCATTTCAATCATTAGAAGAAAAGATCAAGAGAAGTAATAGGAAAATTTTCACCCGTAAGGATCAAATGATTTTCTCCATACTCTTTCTTGCACTTCCTACAGAGTTACTTATATAAGAAGGCTAAGATATCCATAAGAAAAAAGTATCTTTCACTACCCTAGCCTTCCTTATAAATTAGATTTTTATCAAAGGGAGCATTAGAAACACACTTAGAACTAAAAAAATTCACTAATGAGATAGAACTCTCAGAATAATAGAACTCAAAAACTATTTAGAATAAGTACAGGGTCGGGCTCAACCTCTACGGTGCTCTAAAAGGTGGCACCGCGGTAGTTAAAAATGAACTAGTAGATTCAATTTTGAATTGGAAATATTTTCCAAAATAAGTGAATGGAAATCTATATGCGATAAAGACTACCAAATAGATAGATTTGAAGCTTAACTAAGATAGCATCTCCATGATAAGTGGATGAAAATTTGGATGGGATAATGTCTTACAAATATATGAATCTATAAGACATAAAGGTTTTATTTCTAGTCTAAGAGAAGGGATGAAAATGGGTGGGGGTCAAACCTATCTTAACAAACTAGAGGGTATCAACCAAGAAAGGAAAAATCTATAAGGAGATTTACACCTAAACTCAGAATGTTTAGAATTAACATTTAGTTAGGATGGCGCTACGATCGATCCACCACTAATAGATGATCATATAGAATAGATGCCTTTATCATAGACATGTACCAAATGTAAGATGATCTAATATAGATTTAAACAAGGATGGTACCACAAGGGACTTGCTCCACCACTAGCAGATGATCATAACAAATGGAAGCCTTTATCATGGACTTATACCCAACTTTAGAAGACTAGTTGATCATATAGAAAGGAAGACTTTATCAAATACTTATACCCAACCATAGAGGATTGAATTTATTTTTAAACTAGGATGGTACCATTAGTGCATTTCTCCAACACCAATAGATGATCATGTGGAAAGAAGGCCTTTATCACAGACTTATACCTATCCTGAGAGGTTGGGATGATCATATGGAAAGGAAACCTTTATAACAAAGTTATACCCGATGATAAATAAATATAGTTAAATTTATTCTAGAATGGTGCCACAAGAGGCTTGCTCCAACACTAGCTGATGATCATGAGAAAAAAAAAGCCTCTATGTGGGGGCTCATATCTAACCTGAGAGGACTACATGGTCAATGGAAAGGAAGCTTTTATCACAAACTTATACCAATTCATAGAGGATCAATTTTATATTTACACTAGGATGGTGCCAGGAGAGGCTTACTCCACTAACAGTAGATGATCATGAGGAAATGAGGCCTTTATCCTGGACTAATACACAATCTTAAGGAATTGGATTTAGATTTAAACTAGAATGGTGCCACATGGGTCATTGTCCACCACTCGTGAATGATCAAGAGGATAGGAAGCCTTTATCATGGATTTATACACAACCTCAAAGGACTAGACGATTATATGGAAAGGAAACCTTTATAATGAACTTACACACAACCATATAAGATTCTATGTAAATGAGCTTATACCTAATGGATGATTTAAATGAAGATGGATGATCAAATGAGTGGCAACTCAAAAATGTGATGATTTAAATGATCAAATCATTATAACCTTAAAAGAAAGGTTACCCTAAAGGATTTTATGACAATTTTTTTAGGAAATAATTTAGTGATATTTAAGGAATTTAAAACATATAATCTTTAGTATAAACATCATACCCAGTCTTATCCCAGGACAAAATTTCTTGCAAGACATTTTAGCCTATTCATGTAATATAAAAAATAATGCCAATAAATATTTTATTTATTATAATATTTCTCTTTTAACACTATCCATCATAATATCACTTAAGATACTTCCCATTTTTTGGGTAATACTAGATGATTCACTTTATAATGAAGTAATTGATATGATTCCCCTTGATATACCGTTTCTATCATGAATGGTCCTCCCCATGTTGGTTCAAATTTGCTGCCTATCTTTTGATGGTCCCAAAATGGATCTTCAATGAACCAAAACTAAGTTTCGTACTAGGAAGGTTCTTGGACAAACTAGCTTGTCATGTGCTTGAATTATCTTGGCTTTACATAACACGAGCTTTTGTTGAGCCTACAGTTCTAAACCTTCAAGCTCTTCTAGTATTAGTTTTTCATTCTCCTCTTTAGTGATCATATTATTGACAACTATCTGTAATGATGACAATTGTAACTCTAAAGGGAGAACAAACTCTACTCCAAATATGAAAGCAAAAGGTGTTGATAGAGTAGGAGTCTATCAACAATGTTTATTTAGTCAAAAACCTTACTACATTTGATTGAATGATCTTTTGTATAAGGTGTCATTATTTAATGTAGAGCCCAGGGATCTTCTTTTTATCTAATTAGCTTCAAATTTATCATAAGGTGACTTATTTTTCACACATATTCTATGAAGTTCTTTTTTCCAATCTACCACCTTATCTTCTACTGCTAAAATAACTTTCACCTCATTGAGAGATTTCTTAATTTCATATTCAGTATCTATATTTGATAAAACCTAATGACGACCTTGTACTTCTACTATAATTGAATATCCATCAGGACAAGACATTACTTTAGTTAATTTATCTAAAGAATCTTTTGTTGAATTAAATAAGTGAGGAATCTTGTATATAGTTACATTTTAAATTTGCTAAAGAAGATGCAATACATATTGATGATAAGGAACTAGATATTCTTTTAGTACTTGATAAGAATCAACTATACTTGCTAGGAATCTAAAAAAATATTGATATCCTAATTTTAATTCAAGATTATTAATTCTAACCCAATCATTAATGTCTCATACTCAGCTTCTTTATTCATGAAAGATTTTGAAAAATGGTAAGAGTAGTACATTGCAGCCTTTTTTGGGGTAACAAATACTCTACTGATTCCAACATTCCCTAGGAAAATATGATCAACTACTTCTTATTGATTTGAAGAAGCACCGACAAAATAGAATTCCCAAATGGTTTTTTCATTTATTTTTAGATTTAAAAGTCTTTCATTTATTAGTTCATCGTTGATTAGATAATCATCCTGTATTGGGTGAGCTCCTAGAATTATTATGAATTATGATAATATCATTGAACATATAGGTATTCTCCTTAATAGCATTAGATGAGTCATTAGATATTACAATGGTTTTTTCTATATATTAAATTCACTTTATGAGAGAGCATATAGTGCCCTAACTTTTGAGCAGCAAAGATTAAAGCTAAACAATATTTCTTTATTATAGGATAATTTACTTCAATTATAAGTAAACTTATACTCAAATTGTAAAACACATTCTCTTTTCCTTATTAATCTGAGCTAGCAAGGTGCCATGAGATTCACTTAAAGATGTGGCATATAAAATCAACAGCTTTCCTCCAATAGGAGAAGCTAAAATAGGAGCATTTGAAAAATACCATTTTATACTATCAAATGCTTTATAACAACTTTCATCTCACTTTAAATGAGTGTAATTCTTACGTAAAGCTACAAACGGATGACTTCTACCTGAAAGATATGATATAAATATTTTAAGATATGCCAATAGACCTTGAAAAGTTATTATCTAGGTAAGACTTTTTGGCGGTCACATTTCATTATAGCTTTCATTATATTTGGATATACAACAATTCCTTGATATATGACAATGAAACCTAAACACTTTCCTAAAATGACATGAAAAGCACACTTCAATGGATCCATTTTCAAGTTATGTTGACATAATATTTGGAAAAGATTCTTAGATTATATAAGTGGTCATCACTTTTAAAACTTTTAATGCTTAAATCATCGACATAGCATTCAACTTGATGATGGATTTATTCATCAAAGATCCTTATAAATGCTTGATGATAAGTTTCTCTAGAACTTTTTCATCCAAATGGCTTTACTTTATAACAATAGAAGCCTATAAGCATTCTAAATTCTATATAGTTTTCATTCGCATTAGCCATTTTAATATAATTGTATCCATATGAGTCATCCATAAAGAAAAATATTACATTGGAGAAAACAATATAAACGATATGTTCTGGAATATAAAGTAAAATTTTGTTTTTAAGATAAGATTAATTTAGATCTTTATAATCAATGATGACTCAAATTTAACCATTCTTCTTCTTAACTGGAACTACACTAGGTAAGTAGGTTGGATATTTCTCCTCCTTAATTAAGCTTGCATTGATTAACTTTTTTTTTTTACTTCAAAATCATTTTTTAATCAATGTAGAGTAGATTGATCGAGGTACATGTTTATGGAAATCATTTCTTATTTAATGGGAATCATATCTAGGGATAATTTGACCACTTCTTCATAACACCAAGAAAAATATTATTTGACTTCACTTTATAATTCTACCATTCCATTGGAATTATTCACAATTGATAAGGAACTTATAAAAATTGGATGACGAACTTCTGTACTTCCCATATTTATTTATTATCATCAACCATAAATTAAATCTCTTCTACCAATTTTAAAGGTGCATTCCTAACTTGAGAGCCATCTAGTCGATCTAAAGTTTCTAAATAGAGTTTGTAAATGGTTTTAATGTTCACTAAAAGAGACTATCAGATTCTAAATTATTTGATATAAACAAGCAATATTCATCATCATCAAATAAATAAGGAGTACTGAAGCCAAATCTTAATCTTGAAATATTTTTGTATTCCACAAATTTTAAAATTCTTGAGTTTCACCTCTATTCCAATTTGATAATATTAAACCTTGCGTACTGAGCTTAATTACATAATTGGAGTACCAGTCAAAAGAGAGTTACATTATTTTATCGATAAATGGATCATTGAAGGGTACATCCATTTCAATGGTTTTTTAGCAGAAGATGCAAAAATATTGGCTTAGGTATTTGGGTTTAATGAAAGAGTGGGAACCTCTATCCTTTTTAAATTTCTTTGGAGAGTGGAGTAAGGGTAATATTTTTCACGTACTTCTTTAACCTCTCCATGGTAGAGAAAGATGAATCAGCTTCCCAAATGACTTGGTTCATATTCCCATCATTATAAACTTCTATAAATATCTCAAACTTTGGCTACTTTATATTATTCTTATATTCTATGGCATGTGGCGTTTTTTTAGTTACATATAATTCATCTTCCAAGTAGGATTCAAAATCAATATGTATTGCAAGCGCATTTAGTTGCAAACTTTGCTCTTCATTTTCCTTTTTTTGTCTATTTTTTCATCCTCGAATTATTCCTCTATATTGTTGAGCTATTCTACCACCTTTATATGAGGAAGGGGTAGGTGACCAACGAGCATCATGTTTGAGATCAAAACACTTTTCTTTATTTTTTTTTTTACTTCCTCTTTAGTCAGTTTGAGAGTTTTAGAGAAGACTATCACATTTTTAAGTAGATAATATAAAGCATCTTCATTTATACAGACATCATGAATTGAAAATGGTTGCATATAACCCTTTAGCATAGTGATCTTCCCCTCACAAGAGTATTTGATACATTGATTAAGGGTGGAAGGAAACATTCTATGTTTATGTAACCAATTTCAACCCAAAAGAGCATTAAAAAAAGCTTTGGAATCTTTTAAATAAAGTTTGTCTTTGGTCTTTAGGTTTTCTATTTCTAATAAAAAGTGATTGAACCCGAAGCTTTCTTGCCTTGTTTGTTGAACCCACGTAATATGATTTTAGCAGAATTAAGTTTGCAAGTATCCATATTTAGGTATGTGAAGTTCAAAGAGTCATAATATTGATCGATGCTCCTAGATAAAGAAGAGCATGTGACAATCTAAAATTGTCAACATTCACAAATATATCTAATAGATGATTTTGATCTGCAACTCCCAAAAATAGATCTTCATCTTAAAATTTAATTTTTGGAATTTCTTTACAACTCAATGCCTCTTCAAATTATGTTGATACTAGCTAAGAAATATAAATCTATGGGTCGAGCAAAGCATTGATTAAATCTTCCCACATTTTATTCGAAAGAACCAAAGCAACATAAATACTCAGTTTTTAAGGAAATTTTTAATATTTACAAATTCATTATAATCCATGTTAGGAATATCCAAATTAACCACATTTGTTTTTGGTTTTACTAGGGTTGAAGTATCTTAATTATTAACCACTTGCTTCCCTTTGTTGGCTATAGATTTTAATGGTGGTAACACCTTACCACTGCGTAGATTTACTTGGACTATCTCTTCTTAAGAAGAGACTGTCAGTTCTACTGATTCTATATATTCATTTATCTTTAATGCTTCATCTGATGACTTATCATAATCAAACATTTAAATTTCTATACATATAGGATCACTTTGAATATCAAGATAGGGGTATCAAAATAAGATAAATATTGAAGATAATTTTTTAATTTATTTTAGGTTCTATATAATTATTTTTTTATTGTATCCTTCATTTGATCATCACCAAATATAAATAAGATGTACACTGAATCTTTCTTTGCTTCTTTCTTATCCCCTGATGGGACAAAATAGAAATCAAACAATGTAAGCAATATAACATCCTATGCTTTGCTATTATAAGAAATTACAACTTTATTGTTTACATTGCTACTTTTTTATTGAACTCTTACTTTTAAACTACTGAACGCTGACTAGTTAATATCTCCTCTTTAGGAGCTGCTAGTTCAACCCAAAGGGGACTTAGTACTCCTTGAGACACCTGAATAGATAAATAATAAATTATATTTAAAATTATCTTAGAAGGTTTGGATAAAGCTAAATTCAAGTTATTTTCAAGATGTGAATCTAAGATTGATATGGAAGGCTCACCACCTATGCATTTAATAGATCCTTGACTAGAATTAGTTAAATACTTATTGGATATCACAACAAGTCAATTATTGATGCTTCTCTTGATCCATTTTAAATGTTATGCAATCTCTAAACTCATGACTAGTCATTTGATGATATGGGCAATATCTAGGCTATTCTGACTTGCCAGCATCCTCTGGGCGCTTTGGTTTAGGAAGTTTGAAGATCTTCTCCATAGCTTCTCTTTTAAATGAATAATTCTTATTCTTTAGAGAATTAAATCTCTGTCTTTTCTATTCAATGGTAAGATTTAGTTAGATTTAAATTATTGATTAGGAGGCCTATTATACTATTGTTCCTATGATGAATGACCTAGATTTTTTTTAAATTTTGATAGACTATTTAACCTTATCAACTATAGATACTGACCCAGACTTCTTTTCAAGTATCTTTTGAGGTTTTAGTTTTATGATATCTAATTGTGATTGATCTTTTGAGAAAGTAAATTGAGATAGTTCCTCTTGGACATCAGAGTACTTACTCAATAATTTTTCTAAAGTTTTGATTGTTAATCCTTTCAGTATGAAGGCAATTGGACCATGAATTTTCTTCAAAAGAAATTCTATCGCATGTTGTTCTTGGCATTGAGGCTCACATTTCATGCTAATATTTCTCAACCTTATAATAAGTCAACTAGACTTTTACAAGGTTTTTATTTTTCCAATGCTAGGTCCACAATTATGGCATGGTGACATCATCTAACAAACCATTTAGTGTACATATATTATAATTCTATAAATGTTTGTAATGATCAATTGAGTATCATAGCATACCATTTGAATGAAACACCTCATAAATTTTTTACAAACTATCTAAATAGTTGATCATTATTTGCTCTTATATTAAAAAAACTGGCCTTAAAATGAACTAGATGTTTCTTCGGACTCTCAGTACCATCAAAATTTTTTAATGAATGTGGAACAAATCCTTTATGATAAAGAACCAAGTCATATTCTTCTGGGTAGTTTCTACCCTTAAGAAAAGTTAAGTTACCCATAGATTATGTTAAAGCTTCCATGACTTGTTGCTCTACCATGTATTTAATGACTACTATTTGCATTTTTTTTCTAATTTTAGAGCTTTAATTTTATTCTATTTTATTATTTCGTATGTGTAGTACATATTTGGATGGATTCAACTGGAATAGAATCTATCTAAGCCCTAACTAAATAAACCACTTTACTTTGGAGGGTTCTTAAAGAAGCAGTTAGCTATTACATCATCCTTTCCATCTAAGCTATCTGTTTAGCATTTTAACTTTGCTGATCTAAAAGATTGCTAGTTAAATAAGGGACATATTCTTCATCATTGACTTCTTCCACCATATTTTCTATATCTACTTGATTTAACATTGTCATTCTTTTATCATTTTGGTTAGACGGTCATGTATCCGCCATGAATACACTTTTAGCCATTTCTTCATCTCTTGAATTTACTTTTGCATTCTCTACAACTTCTTGCTTTTCTATTTCTCAAATTCTTTCCCTTAGGTTACCCATTATTTCCTTAATGGCTTTCCCTGCCACATTGTGTGGATCTAAAGGAGTGCATTCTCTAACAATTGATAATTCTTCTATAGATTTTAACTTCTTTATGTTTTCTTCTTCCATATGTTGTTTATGTGTAACTATTGTAGTTAATGTGGTGACCATTTTATGATGCCATACTTAATTATCTTGACAATTTCAATCTCCTTATATTAAGACGAGGAGATGAATCTTGACCTTATGATTGATGTCTATCAACTCTTAAATGGTATTGACTTGAAAAGTTACCATAAGTTCTTGCTTGGATGTTTCTAGATTGAACTAAACATGAAGTGGAAATGGGATTATACCCTCGATGGGCTAATGCTCAATAACACAAAGATTTGATAGAAGTTAATTGACCTTGCTCATTCAATAGCATTGTTCATAGATTCAAATATGATAATCTTTTAGATTCTTATTAGGAAATTGTACTAGTAACTTGTTTTCTCAGACCCACATCATGAAAAATATACCTTTCAATTGAAAGAGGGATACACCAATCATTCTCTCCTTGAGTGTGTTTGTACTCTAATGGATAAAACATTCTTCACACTTCTTAAGAATTCATACATTGACTACCCATTATAACCATCATCATAATTATGTCTTAACTCATTCAACAAAGACTTAAGCTTCCTAGTCCTCTCGAATAAGGAATGTAGCCTGTGATTATGGCGAAAAATAGTAGGTGGAGAATTCACTATCCAAACTGGTTTCTCTTCAATAGCAGCAACTTACTACAGATGAAAGCGATTAAGACTCTCTGTTGGAAACTTGTACATAAATTTAGATTCTTTAATTATTAATTTGATTAGCTTCAGCTTAGATACTTTAAATGTAGCATTCAATAGATTATTCTCTTTAAGAGTTCTAGAATTCTTAGCCTTCTCCTATGATGGTGATTCTTATTCTTCTTTCAGTTTTTTCTCATCTCCTTACTAGCAGAAGAAAACCACACATTAAAATTTATTTGAATCAGATTCATGATGAGATTCAAGATGCTAATGTTGTTAAACTCGACGTGGAGAAGGAAATTTCCAATATTCAAGTTTTGAGTAAATCGTTGGTGGTGAAAATTCTTGGTAAGAATTTACCTTTTTCACAATGTGCTATTGAATTGAGGAAGCAATGGATGAAATATGGAGGGTTTCATATAACCTTGCTTGGTCTAGATTGGCTACTTTGTTCCTTTCAAACTCATGAAGTCATGGAAGAAGTTCTTAATAGAGGTCCTTGGTTTGTAGAAGGCTTCATTGTTGGGTTAGATAAGTGGTCTCCTAACTTCTCTCCCTATTACTTGGATGGAGTTTCTTCTCTGTTATGGGTTCGTCTTCCTCACCTACCTCTTCATTGTTGGGATGAATCTAATATCATAACGATTGTTTCTAAAATTAGGACTCCTCTATTGTTGGATGGTAATATGTTTAGATGGGGAAGAAGAGAATTTGCTAGAGTATGCATTCGGGTGAATTTGAACTCCAAACTCCCTTCCGGTGTTTGGGTTGAAGGTTTGCATGATAGATTTTTTCAAAAATTTGAATATGAAAATCTTTCTTCAATTTGTTTCAAGTGTGGGAGAATAGGACATTTGGATTTTGTTTGTCCTAATTTTAAAGATGTCTCTTCAAGCTCAATCCATATTGAAAATCCTTATGGTCCTTGGATGCATGAAAAATTCAAAAAGAAAAATTATGTGAAAAAGCATTCTAAGGCTTTTTCTCAAAAAAGTTTTTCCAAACAATTGGAAGATCAGAATGCTAATGATCAAAGTTTGGTGTCTGAGCCTTTGATAGAAGAAGGAAATGTTGATCCATTTGTAGATCGTAATTCCAAAGACAGCAATTTTGTAGACGATCCAATGACAGATCCTCTAAAAGATGCATATTTTGTTGATCAATTGAAGGCCGATCCATTGAAGAATTCAGATTTTAACTGCCAAATTATAGAAAATGCTGAAATAAATTACGGAGATGAAGTTGCTATCAACAATAATTCCAATTTGATAATTGAGCCAGTTGTTGATCATAATTCAAAATTTGAATTCAATCAATCACAAAATTTGATTGCTAAAATTAATACTGATTTTGCTGAAATTGTTTTGATGAATAATCTAGAAGATATTGCAGCTATTCTCATGGATCAACAAAAAAATGATGAAATTGTAGAAATTCAAAATTCAACTTTTGAATTACCACAAATCCTGGATAAGGAGGATAATTATTCGGTAACCAACTTGTTATCTGAACAGATTTCTCAACCTAGCTTAGCAATTATCTCAAAAGATGGTTTGAATAAGTAAGAAAATTATGAGGAGATAATCCCGGTCTTGACTCCAACAAATGCAGCAAGGTATTTTAAAAAAGATGGTTATTATGAAACCATTACTCCTACTTCTACAATCAGTTTGAAATTCCAAAAAAACTATACTATTGAAGGATAAATTGGGTTCTACTATGGAGCTTTATTCTTCCGGCCATAAACATAAATTGTTTAAAGAACTACAAGCTCTAGGACCAGTGAAAGAGCAAACTAGAAGAGGGATTACTGATCTTAGAAAGAAGAACTACTTGAGAGGTTCTTTACAATGAGCTCAGTAATATGTTAGCCAATTTTTACATTCCAAACATCAAAGTGGAAAGATACCAGAGGTTGGAGCTTATGAACAAAGAATTTACCAAATCTCTTTCTTTGGACTACATCATTGGAAGTTGGAATAGACATTCGAAATACCTATTAATGTTATTTTTAGGTATTTTTCAATTGTCCTGGATTTTTTGTAATTGTCTATTATTTATATTTTGTTGCTTCCTTTTGCTTTTGTCTTTCTTTTTGTTTTTTAAACTTATTAGATTTGAGTATGGGATCATTACTAGATCCTATTTTTTAACCAGATGGAAACTCTGGGATACTAACCGACCCTTGGGTTGTTTAAAACTTTGGTATCCTTTGCATCTCAATGGTTCTAAAATAGGAAATAGTGGGTATCATGTCAAAAATAATAAGTTTAATTTAAACAAATATGACTTCAATAAGGATCCTTTTATTTTTGATCAAGGATCTATTATTTTTTACTTCTTAGTTTGTATTAGGTTGTTTACTCTTTCATTTTAATGCAACTTTTGCATTTCTTCAAAAAAAAAAAAAAAAAAAAAAAAAAAGAAGACCAAATCTCAAACTTGCTTGGACATGGGAATCCTTGAATAATAGTAGATTTTCCTTTCTTTCTAGTAGATAACCCTAGGAAAGTTAGTTGGGAGACTATCGAGGGTTTAGCAACCATAAAAATAATTGAAGATCCTCCATCAAATACATCCTTAAAGGTGTGTAAGAAAATAGATTCAACCATGACAACATCAGATTGTGCTCCTATAATAGTGAATTGCACATTTTTTATTTATCCGAACTAGATCATAGGTCCTTCAGTAGATGATCCCGAGTTAACAGTCATGTTGATGTTGTTTGAGAATTAGAAGATTAACTTTAGAGTCATTATTTTATAATTGTTCAAATTGAATATGAATCTTGAAAATCCACTAACCTTTAAAAAAGATATTAATCTTAACAATATCCTGAGTAAAGTTTAATAAATCCCCAAAACACAATTAAACTAAGAATCATCAGAGATTTTAATCGTATTATACAAACTAGATTGTACTGTATGATTCATAAAGATGATATTTGGTCATCAAAGGATTTGTTCTGGACGAATCAATTTGATTGAACTAATCCTACTATATTATTGTTCATTTATGTTTTACGAAATGAATCAATTGTTCTGCACTAAATCATAATTGTACAGTACGAACCATGAAAATTTGAACTAATTGTATTGTACTAACTAGTGATCGTACAGTACTAACTGGTCAAATTTTATTTAACATACTAGACAACCTTGCAGTAGTATTGTATGAACTTTGATGTATAAATTGAATTTTTTGGGTTTTTTTGAAGCCCTTTATTTATGCTTTCTCATAAGACTTTGTAGGAGTTTTTTTTTACAATCATTGAGTTGTTTTCTTCTAAATAAAGCTCGAAGAGAGAGCCTAGAACTTCAGAGATAAAGGGTAGAAATTGTGATAGATGGAGAAGATCCTTATGGGTTTCAAGGGAGTATGAGAGGGATAACATCTTATGAAGTATTCTAATGGTAGATGCATTAAAAGCAATTATCAATAAATATGATTTTGAAGTTTAAATTTCTAACAATATTAAAGATTTATGAATGAACATGGTCTACATAATGATAATTAGTCCCAAGATAAACACTAAAACTAATGGATTATTAAATTCTCAAAAGCTTTTTCTAGATAGTTTGATCACTCATAAAAATTGATGTAATTTTTTTATTGTGAAATCAAAATCAAAATCTACCTATACGAGAATCAACCTCTGAATCCAATATTCAATCTTTGGTTTCGGAATAAATCTCCCATCAAAAATCCAAATCTACCTGTCTAAGAATTTTTCTATTAGTAAAGTTTTAAATATTTTGTTTGGGAATCAATCTCCCATCTAAAATCTAAATCTACCTATTTGAGAATCAATCTCTAGTCATATTTTCAAATTTTGGTTTAGGAATTGATCTCCCATTAAAAATCTAAATCTACCTATTTTTAAATCGATCTCACAATCAAGTTTTCAAAATTCTTTTTCAATTGAATCCCCCTTTCAAAATTTAAATCTATCAATCTTATAATTGAACACTTTGTCAAATCTTCAATCTTTTGTTTCAAAATTGATCTCCCAATCAAAATCTAAATCTATCTTTATGAGAATTGATCTCTCAGCCAAATGTTTAACCATTGGTTTGGACTCAATCTCTCATCCAAAATTTAAATCTATCTATTCAAGAATTCATATCTCAGTCAAAATTTTAATTTTTTATTTTGGAATTATTCTCCTTTTAAAAATTTAAATCTATCTTTTTAAGAATTTGTATCTCAAAAAGATCTTCAAACTTCTATTTGGGAATCAATCTCTCTTTCTAAATCTAAATCTATCTATTTTAGAATTAATTTCTTAGTCAGATCTTTAACCTTTTATTTAGGAATCAATCTCCTATTTAAAATTTAATTCTATCTATTTGGGAATCGATCTCTCAGTCATATGATCAATCTTTTATTTGAGAATCAATCGCTTATCCAAAATCTAAATCTATATGTCTGATGATTGATCTCTCACTTAAGTTTTTCATCTTTTATTTGGTAATAAATCTCTCATTTTAAAATTTAAATCTACTTTTCTGAGAATTGATCTATCATTAAGATTTCCAACATTTTGTTTGGGAATCGATATCCCATTCAAATTCAAATATTTTAGTGATGCAGCAAAACCAATTCCATCAGCTGAGTCAAAATCTCAAATAACATCCTTAGAATTATTTTCTTATGGATATGATCATTCGAATAATCTTCTAAATGTTATTGATTTCTTCAAACAATGCCAACATGTGTGATTTACTCTTCTACTTCAACAAACCTATTGCGAGCCTATTTGTTGACCTCACTTCTAGTTGAGATCACCTAAGATACACTCAGTTTTACTTCAATCACCTTGAACAATTAACAATCATGATCCACAATCATCTAGATAACCCATATCCCCCTACATTATAATCAACTGACCCAATGCACTATCTCCTTCCCTACATTGACTCGCTAACTTTAATCATTATCCATATTACTTCAATAGAAGCTCCATACATCATAGTTTTCATCACTTGACTATTAAGATAGTAATTGACTTATTTAACTCAGTTGGGATAGTTTAATTTATCTTGATTGATCGATCATCCTATTAATTATCAAACCCCAGATAATTCAAGAACTTCACTAAACTTCTCTACGCTAAACTCCCAATGATTTTAACATGATTGCATGATTGGTCACCCTAAACTAGTCATTAGTTAACTTGGCCAATTAAACTTGGGTTTCATTAAATTAGATCAATTTAGGTAAGTTCAATGAATATAATAAAATTTATCCTTTTAATCCCTCAATATCAATTTATTGCTTGTTTTAAATAAACCCATTCCCCCCATGAGTAAAGTCTTGGTGAGTTTGGCTTGTTCAACTCTGAAAGAGCGGTCTAACTCTTACATACACCCAGTCCTCCATTCAAATAAAAAAATAATTGCTTCAAACCCCTTAGAATATGTCCCAATAGCATGTAAGACTCCCCTAAAACTCATCGCTATCAACATTGACCAGTTGACTGGTGAAATAATAAAAAGACATTTAATTTGACTAAAATGGTTATCTCACATAAAATAGACTATTTCCTATTTCCCTCAAATACCTCTAACTTAAATTATTCAAATTAAACTTAAAATTTCCCTAAATTCCTACTAACCCAAGACCAAGCTTTGTTCTACCAAAAAATAGTATATTGATCCCTTCCTTTTAAAAGAGATGATAATCCTCTCTCAAACTTTCTATGCACTACCACTACTCCCTAAACACATAGGAAAAGTGTAAACCATCAAGGGACTTTCCTAGCCATCTAGATAAACCCTAGCACTTAAATTGAGCAAATCCATATAAACCCTTCATTCCAAGCTTTCTCATACAATTATCCAACTCTAGGTAATTTTTACTTTATTTTTGTCTCCCAGACCATTCCATACATTTCCTAAGCATTTTCTAATTGATTAGAAGCTATTGAAGTTAAGGGTTAATGTTGGCTATATGTTTTCCCATCCAATATTCCATAACGTCCCATTCAAGCATCCTCCAAGCTTTCTTATAAATAACAAATTTGTTGTGTTGTGTGTAAAGGTGTCGTCTCCATTAGAGAGATTTAAATCCATTTATAAAATATATTTCAATCCTATAACTTAGGAAAATCATATAAAATTCATCTCTCAACAAATCATGCATATAATACCTTTAAAGATTCAAGGTGAAGAGCTTTATTTAGTGAAACTTTTCCTTGCTGACCCGACTGGGTTTTTAATTTAGAAAAGCTCTATTGATTGTTGTCTAAATGGTTTCTATAGGGAGCTATTATTCTCTATATTTTAGTGGCTTTACTGGTTGGACAATTGGGAGGATTTCTAGTGATTAGTCACATATCACTATTTCTAAAAACAATTTTGTTCTGTCTGAGGTGCATGTTCTCAGTTGCGGGTGTCTTGACACCTACATTTTTTTCTTTTAATGGTTGAAGGTGTACTATAATACTCATAGTTTTTGAGGTGTGGCTTACTATTGTAACCTCTTGTTTTGTATCTCTAATAGCATTTTTCCTCTATTTATAGTTGAATTTTAAAAAAGGTGCAAGTGCATTCAAGTTGGTTATATTATAGTTTTCAAATACTTATTTTCTAATAATGATATTATGAAAGTTTTATTGACTCGTTAGTTAGCAAGTAGAATTTTTAAAAAGAAGGTTGTGTGGTACACAGACCATACTCTTCTGCTAATTATGTGGAGATGTTTATGATATTTAGATTTATATATTATATCCTTTTTTACATGTCTATTGGCTTGTATAGATTTCAAATCTATAAGAAGCTGCTTGGGAATTTTTTAGGTGTTTGCTTCTTACCCCCTTTTATTTTTTGTGTTATTGATGTTGTAAGTAGTAGGGTTCAACGGCCCATTAGGATCTTTCTTTTTTCTTTTTATTGTAGCTCCTTAAGCATTAGTGTGTAGTTAAACCCTTTAAAGACTTGTAATATTTATTTAACAATAACATGTAAGCCCAAATATGGGTTACAAGTCCTATTAGGTATAAACCCTTCATAGCTCAACCTTTTCATAGCCTAAAATATCTTCCCACAAGTTCCAAATGTCTTTTAGAATGAGTTGGACCCAACCCCAGCCCATGGTCAAGTTTGGTTAAAGGAATTAAGCCTAAACCCATCAAATTTAAAATGAAATATTTTATAACAAATAAAGGTACCCAAACCATTTTGAGCTATCCATTAGGTTCTCAAGGAACAACCACAAGTGACCCAACCCTTGAGCCCACCCGTATTAGCCACATGGTTTGGCCCAGGTGATAAAAACTGGTTTCCAATTAGCTTGCTCTTAACCTAGATCAAATTTGCTCAAGATAATACTTGTATTATGTGACTCCTTACCCTATACAACTATAATGGTTAGACCATACCATTACCTAACATGGGTTAGCCAATTGGGTTGAACCAATTCCTAAAGTTTAAATTCCCATACCCATCTTATAACCCAAGCTATCCCAAGGCATGAAACCACATGCACTGTCATCTAGAATGTTCCAGACTCCTAACACAGCAACTCTAATGAATTAGTGGTTAAAGATAGCTAAAATTTAAGAAACTAACTGGCTAATAACTTGGGCTAAATAATAAATTTCTCCCTAACTACCCATAAGATTAATCTTCTTCTATTAGAAAGAACACTCCAATTGACCAACACAACATGGTAGGATGATCTACCAAAGAAATGATGGATCATTTAAAAAAAAGTATCAGGAAAACAAATGAGTAAGAAGCTACAAAGAATGAAGATTGGATTCGCGAGACAAAGAGATGTCTAATAGTTTCAACATTATTGATACTCGTTCATCCTTGAAAAAGGAAAAGGGTAAAGGTAAAGAAAAGGCCATGGATAATGAGGTTGATAAAGATGTTACAACAGATTCAATATAGCATTTTATGGTGTGAATAAATTTGAAATATGAACAAACTTATGAATGTAAAAGAAATTACAAAGTTGATGGTTTTGATCTCTATTAAGTAAATCAAAACATATTATAAACCACATGTTTAGATCAAATCCTCGCATGTTGAATAAGTGCAAGTTAACATTAAAGGTAACGGGATTCATACAAAAGACCAAGAGAGTAAAATGATGAAGTTAGAGATAGAATAAATTCAATCTATGGATATAAAATAGATGGTGGAACAGCTTATCAAAGAAGCACTAACTAAATCTCAGGACACTTCATATGTTATAAAAGGTAGACCATACCTAAAAGAATTTTAATCAGTCCCCTATCTAAAAGAATTTCTATCATCTTCATTTAAAAATTTCAATGGTATGTGTAACCTAAGTAGTATCATACACATTTCAGGGCTAGTTTCTATAGGAGGAAGTGATGCACCATTGTTCAGGAAATTCATTGGTAGCTTATCTAATATCATATTTCATTGGGATGTTGAATTTTCCACTGGGTTTATTCATACCTTTAAAAATTAGAAAGAAAATTTATAAAAAAATATTCACTGAAGTAAAATACATCACACTATTGGTGATCCTGTAGTAGAGAAGTAGAAACTAGGTAAAATTCTTAAAGATATATTTATATGGAGAAATCTTATCTTGATATGTAAGCCATAGTTGTAAGAGAAGCATAATATAGAGATCCTATTAAAAAAATATTAATGATCCAATTACCTTTCTGCTGAAAGGCTTTATAATCAAAACTTTTGAGAAGTTGTTGAGTAAAGCATCCCATTTCCAAGAGAAAGTTTCTCGACATTTTTGTCTAAAAGTTAATATGTTATAAAAGTGAAGACATTAAAGCCCCAAATTCTTCTAGAAATGAAATTAGCATTAGTGTTTGTAGTTCATAAAGAAAAGCAACCAATGTAGATTTAGGTAAATAATCCTAATCGACCTCCTTAATATTAATAGTATAATAAACCTCTGAGGGATCAATAGTTAGGATCTCAATCTTATCTCAGAAGAAAATATGTAGAGGTTTGAAGAACTAAAAAATTGGAACTACTCATGTAAGATAGGAGCTAATAGGAAAATCTTTAAAATTGCTTAAAGAAGTCAAAATTCAAATTTATGAGTCCTAAGAAATCAGAAGAAGTAGGCAAATCGGGGCAATGCAATAATTGCCCATTTCACCATATGATTAATCATAAGTTACAAGATTATATAACATTCGAGGAATGTCTTGAATGGAATATTAAATATTGTTGCACTATGATTCCCAAAGAATATTTAGCTGATTCAAGTCAAGGATTTGCTAAATATATAATTGGTGAGCCTTTTGCACCCTCCTCTATTATAAAATCTTATGATAAGCGAGATGTTTCATTATCCCATTCCCAGAAAAGAATTCTTAGTAAGATATATCATTCATCTTATTAGGAATCTCTACGAGCATTGAATCCCATCTTGGTTAATCTAGTAGCTCCCAAAGGAGGGCATAATAAAGTTTTGACCAAAGTGTCTATAGAAGTGCGAGTCAATCAAGCTTACAGTTTCAAGGAAGGAAGAGAAAAACTAAATAAAAATTACATATGATAAAGTAGTTATTTCGATAAATAAAGAGTGCAAAAATCTTAAACTTTCTGTATGATTTGTATTTTATCCCACGTGGGACTAATAAAGTAATGAAAAGGAATTTTTTGTATGTCTTATTATTTCTACTAATAAATATTCAGATCAAAATATAAATAATGATGAAAATAATTTTAGAGAAACACCTTTAAATAACTTAAAAGAACCTTATTAATATGTGTCTATTAGTTATCCCCCTCTTCTTAATGTTTAATGTGAACTCTCCAATATCAAATTTGAAATGTCTTATTCAATTAATCTACTAGATGAAAATTCAAAGACAATCGATGATCAAGAATAAAGGCAATCTTATACTTATTCTCTTGAAGTGGTAATTAAAGTCAACCTTCCTAATGTAAAGTTCAGCCTCCTTAACCAATTCAAGATTCAGATGCAGTAAATCCAGATATTCCTAAAGTAGATTAAAATATTTTAGCACATCTTAGAAAGCTTCCTATAAAAATGAGTACTTACGATTATTTGGTTCTTTCAAAAAATATGAGGGAGGCTTTAATCAAAGCATTACTCAACCCAGAGATTTATATAGATCAACTAGCATCAATGCAATCAGAAGATGCACTATATTTCGAGGAAGTTCTAAGAGTCATAATTTAAGATGAAGGTTTGTTGCTGGAAACTACTTATCATAATCATATTTTATAAATTTCTTTGAATATAGATAATTTCAAATTGTCTCATATTATTGATAATTCAGACTCATTAGTTAACATCATGACTCTTAGAACATTCGTTCACATAAAAGTGGATACTCATAAACATAGCTTCGACAAAATGATGTTGTTAGGATTCAACAAAAATGGAGAGAAAGTTTTAGATTCAGTAACCCTTCTTTCTAAATTCCATAGAATAGATTTTGACTTCTTTTAACACAATCTTCAATAGACCTTAGCTCCATGATTATAGAATGGTGCCCTCCACCTTACATTTATGTATCAAATATTCTCACAAGGTGATAAAGCACTATATTATAGGCAATTTACAATCATTTTTAATTCATGAAGTTTGCATATTAAAAAATATTTCATAATATCCACCAAAATAGCATACTATCTTCTCTAGAAATCTCAAACTAGCTAATGTAAAAATAAAAGAAAATAAAGAAAAAGAATAAGAAAAAAAAAACATTCCAATCTCAAACACGATGTTCATTGGTCACTTGCTCCTCCTTCATAAAGTTGTCGTATAATGGCTAAACAATCTAGAGGAATAGTTCAAGGATGGCTAAATCAAAAAGTATAAGAAAATAAAAAATAATATATAAAGATGCTTTTAATACATATTAATCAGGAATGCACTTCAGAGGATGAATCCTATGTAATTGAGAAAATCCACATGTTCTAGAATATAAGAAATATATAGGACAATCAAAGTATGAAATTTTTATTGATTGATAGCAATAAAGATAGGGTCCAAATTACTTTGGAATATAATTTAAATATATCTACCATGCAGAGATTAAAGAGGTATATGTATAATATTACCTTAACCCCACTATCCAGAGTGATGTAAAAAGATTACAGGTGAAAGCCTCTCTTCCTTTAAACCCAAATTCCAAAGCTAATATTTTGTACCCTCTACTAGCAAAACCACAAGAATTAATTTAATCCTCAATGATCCATTTATGGATGAGATAGTATAACTCCCTTTTATTGGCACTCAAACTATGTAAATAGGTTTGCTAAGTAAGATTTAATACCATCAAATTGGACTGGTGGTGAAGCTTAATAATTCAAACACCTATAGAATACAAAATACCATTAATATACATCAAGATAAATTATGGGCTTTATTACTTTATGTTTATTTGATGAGGATAACTATTGTTTAGTTATATCAAATAATCTAAAGTTTGATAGTCTTTTAAAGTAAAAGTTAAAACTTTCAACAAACTTTATTTAGAATTTTTAGATGATCTTAATGACTCCTAAGTTTTGGATGCACCTCTAGAACTTGAAGAGGAGATTAAATCTATAATTGATGATCTAAAAGAATTAAATATAGATAGTGAAGAAGAACCTTAATTGATTTTCATAAGATCTTTTTTGAATGAGTATGAGATGAATAAATTGATCAATCTTTTATCTGAATTTAATGACTATGTTTCTTGGAGTTATGCATAAATGCCTAGATTATCTGTTGAGATAGAAACTCATAAGTTTGAGTTTTAATCAGATATGGTTCCAATCAAATAAGCACCTCAATGTATGTGACTCGATATTGAATAAGTAGTAATTGAAGTCAAGAAACTAATCAAAACTATTTTTATCAGAAAAGAGAAATATTTAGCCTAATTTCCTAGAATCATCATGATTAAGAAGAAGAACAATTAGATATGCGTCTACATCATATTTTGTTATTTGAATATGTTTCATCTTAAAGATGAGGTTTTACTTCCAATACCAGAATTCAAGGTTGATATTCTTTCCTTACATGAGATATTTTCAATTATTGATGACTCCACTGAATATAGTTAAATCATGATGGTTCTTGAAGATGAAATATTCACAACATTCAGAACATCAATAGGGGTCTACTTCTAGTAAGTCATACCATTTAGATTAAAGAAATCATAAGAAACCAACCAATGAGTAATGATAAGGATTTTTAACAAACTTATCCACCATCAAGTGAAATGCTATGTCAATGATCTAGTCATTAAAAGTATTGAAATATATGGTCATTTATATGACCTGAGAGTTATTTTCCAAAGATTACATCATTATAAATTAAAAATGAATCATCTAAAGTGTGATTTTTGTGTCAATTCACATAAGTTTTTGGGTTGTATGGTTCAACATCACAAAATTGAAATTAATCTGAATAAAATTAAAGCAATATTAGAAATTCCACCTCTTAAAATTCTTACCCAATTGAGTTCATTTCAATGTTGATTAGCCTACTTTAGGAGATTTATATAAACCTTTCAATAAGGTTACCATTCTATACAAAAGCATGCTATCAGTGGGATGAAATAGTTAGAAATCCTTCAATAACATAAAGCAATATCTAATAAATCCTTCAGTCTTGGTCGCTCCCACTCTGGTGAAACCATTAATTTTTTATATAATAGTTTTAAGTAAATCTCACAGAGCTTTGTTAGGTTATGTTAACAAGAAAAGGAAAGAGAATACACTTTATTATTTGAGTAGGAATATAAATAAAAATAAAGTAATTTATCTTCCAATTGAGAACTACTATTTAGCATTGATCTTTATCACTCAAAAGTTGAGAAACTATATACTTTATCATAAGGTAAATATTATATCTAGAGTAAATCAGCTAAAATATATAATGACTTGTCTAATGTTATAAGGGATTTTAGCCCGATGGTAGATGATTATATCACAGTTCAAAATTATATACATTCCCTACGTGCTTTGAAAGGCCAAGCTGTTCCAGAATTTTAGTTGCTCATCTAGTCCTAAATAATTGTATGATAAATTATGAACTACTAGTTGAACAAATCATGAAATTATCATTAAATGAAAAATATACCTATAAATTCTATTTTGATGGTGATGCTTCCAATTAACAAGGAACATCTAATAACACTTCTCTAGGAAAGCTAGAATTCGCACAATGTTCATCAAAAGGTTTAATGTATTATTCCAACCACATATCAAAACCGTATATGAACAATGAAGCTTGGTACAAGACAGTTATAATCAAATTGAAGTTGATAAACCTAAATGAAATTCAATAGATCAAAATCTTTAGAAATTCTCAACTGGTGATTAATCAATAAGGTAGAATTTATAAAATATTAAATAAAAGTTTCATTTCCTATCTTCATTATACAAAGAACCTTCTTAATAAAATTCTAAATTCAACATTATATAGGGTTCCTAATGAAAAGAATTCTATAGTGATTGTGTTAGTTAAAAATTCAATGGAGGGGGCTAAACCTCATTGAACGGTCCCTATGCACACCAAGAGGAGGGTGAATTGGTATTTTAAAGGATTTCTCCTTAAAGGTTCCTTTGTATAAACAATGTCAAACAAAAGTACTAGTGAAACCAAATATCAAAAATCAACATGAAAATTATTAATTTTGTCTTAGCAAAAAGAAATATTTTTATTACTTTTGAATTTCATATTTTATTTCCACTTATTTTTACTCACACAAACTAATCCACATATATCACAAAATTTCTCACCAAATATTTCATATGAATAATATGCTTGAAATAAAAAGCAAGAAATAAAAAATGCAAGTAAAAGAAGGAGCACACAAAAAATGTTATAGTGGTTCGATAAAAACTTGACCTATATTCAATCTCTGGAGTTCTCCTCATCGATTATTGCACTAACTCATTTAGTGTCGCTCCTTTAGTTCCCACGGCAAGGTAGAGAAGCTCTTATAAATCACCTCAATCCAATTTGATGCGATGGAGAACCGAAAACTTTTTCACACTTTTAGTGAAAGCACAGAACCTGAAAGTTATTCCACCCTCCTAGTGATTGCAGCATACCTTTGAATCCTTTTCACCCTTTTTGTATTGGCATCATACCATGGAATCCATTTTCACCCTCCTAGTGAAAGAAGAGAATCTTGACCACTGGCCTTGAAGCTTCTTTCCATGTAGGAAATGCAAAAACTCACTAAGTCCTGTGAGGAACAAAAGGTGCAAACTAGCTTGGAGCAACCTTGTGGAAACCCCTCACATTCCTTGTCCCTCACACTCAATCCCATTTTCTCCTTCTCCAAAGCACTAGAGTTCTCCCTCATAGTTCCTTTAAAAGCCAAAGAATTTTTTCTTCGACTTCAAAATATTTATTTAAATCATGCTTCAAATAAAAAATTTAATTTATTTGACTGATCATACAATACGATATGGAGTTATATAGTACGGTAAGTTAAATATAATATAACATTATTGAATGATATACATAAGCCTATATAATCAATTTAAACATTTGAACTAATTTTCAAGTATAATTTAAGTTTTGTACAACACAATTAGTTCAATCGAATCATCATTTCATCTAGGATGATCAGTGGTGATTAATTATCATCATTTTTGGAAAAAGTTAATACTATACGAATAAGGTCATCATAAAGTATGATATTAATATGAAACAATCCAAAATTGATTGTTTAATCATAAGATTACTTTAGGTAAGATTTAAATTTATCGTAAGATATGATAGGGATCTTATAATACAATTTATATAAATTTTGAATATTAAAATGTCACCTAATTTATGACTTGCAGGAGGTTTCTTGGTTTATACCGACCACCCCGTACAATTAGTATCATATAGTACAATTAGATAAAAATCAAAAAGTTTAACTTAATGATATAAGTAATGCCAGTTTAACTTAGATCATATAATACAATAGAGATCATACAATATGATTTCATCAAAATTTAATATTTTTAAATTTCCTCCCTTATATTTTTTTTGAAAAGGGAAATAAATGGATTACTAGAAAAAAGAAGAAAACTACAATTTTGATTCTTCCTTGAACAACCTAATTAAAGAAGGAGGAATCCTGTTAAAACACAAATCCTCCCAAATAAAATTACTAACAAGAGAAAGATTAGCACACATATCAGCTAACTTGTTACTACCTCTATATATGTATTTGAAGATAACATAATTAAAATATTTAAAGAACTCAAAGTCTTCCATCTCCTTGAAAGCTGCCAAGAATAGCATGATGAAGAGTCCTTTATTACATTAGAATTATCACCTTCAATGATTGTTCCCTTATATTTGAACATCCAATCTTTGATGACTTCTTTCAAAGACTTGATGGCTAAAGCTCTAATTGAGAAATGTCCCAGTGAGTGAAAGATTTGTCGAAAGCCAACAAGAACCTTCCTTTGCAATCTCGGATCACACCTCAAATACCAGCTCTGTATGAAGACCCAAGTGAAGCATCTACATTGATCTTTAACCAATTGAGTGGAGGGGGATGCCAAATATTAGACAACCTAAAAGGCTGATTAACATCCCATCTTTTTGAAGTTGAATTAAAAACCAATTTAGAAAATGATGAAAGGCTGATAGCATTTGCAGCAACTGAATTTGCACTTTATACCATTCCACTATGTAACAATTTGTTCTTAACCTTCCATGAAAGATACACAACATTGAACAAAATAATTTTAGAATCATACCATTATGTTTTTCACTTGATTCCATCTAAGAGTAGCAATCCTCAAAACTTTTGAACATGGGAACTTCAAATCGCCACTTATTTAACAATGAAATCATATCTTTCAATTTGCTGCATTTGATAAGTATATGTTCCACATATTCAATGCCGAATGAGCATCTTGGACATATTTCATCAACTTGCAATCTTCTATGAGCTAAGAATTGATATGTTGGGAAATAGCATTTTTAAATAGTTCTCCAGCAAAAAACATCTACTCGAGGATTAGCTTTTGTTTTTTTATCCATTTTCCCAAAATCTAGAATCACCTTGAGGTTGTTGCATTGATTCATAAATCATTGCAAAAATAGTCCTTCCTGAATTATGGAAAATTAGCACCTGCTCATCATCACGTTGATTTGATTTAATGTTGATCTGTAGTATAAAGTTCCACCAATTCATTCCAAAACATCTTCATCAATTCAACAACATTCCATTCTCTGTTTTCAATAAATCAGTCCAATATTAAAACCTCATCACCTTGAGGCACTACAAAAGTTGGCCATTCATTGATGCTTCTATCCAATATCCACTTGTCTCTATAGACATTAATAGATGATCCATTTACAATGTTCCATTTTAAAAAATGGAATAAGAACTTTTCCCCCATCACATATTAATTTCCATGATGAAGAAGAACTTTTCTTATTATTTTCAACTTCAACCTTAGTGCCATATTTAGGAGCTAGCACTTTATGTAGGAGTGAGCCTTTGTCTTGCAAAAACCTCCAAGTCAATCTTGCTCTAAGAGGTGCCACTTTAGATGTAGCCAGATGCAAACCACGTCCTCCCCAATTTAACTACATGCATAATTCACCCCAACTAACATAATGAATTCCCACCCTTCCATTTCACTTATTCCATAGGAAACTCCTACAAAATCTGTCAATATCTTTAAGCACACGGATAGGAACAAGAGAATGTATACTATAAAAATTTGGGTATGACACAATGTCCAATTTAATAAATGTTAACTTGCCAGCTAATGATAAGAATTTGCTTCCCTATATGTTGAGCATCTTTAGAGTTTTTTCAATGCTAAAATAAATATCAGTGGACCACCAATCTCCTTAAGGCCATCTTTATACCTAAGATAAGAAAACTCTTGTACTTTTTTGAACCCCTTAATGTGAGTAATGGTTTTCCTTTTCCTTCTAGTAACCACATTACCAAAAAGAATGGAAGATTTGTTAATGTTGATACATTGCACAGGCCATTTGCAGAAATTGGAGAGAATGTTCTTGATCTCAATTGCCACCTTCTTATTAGCTTCATAGAAAACCATAACGTCATCTGCATATAATAGATTTGATACTCGTGGACCATTCAGGCATATACGAATCCCAAAGGAAGTTTGAGCAAAAGCATTAGACAAGAGTTGGGAGCAAAGTATGAAGAGAAGAGGTGACAAGGGGCACCCTTGACAGAAGCCACTCTTAGCTTCTATCCATTCAAATAATTTACCATTGATGATCAAAGAAAATCTTGGTTCTACCACACATTCCAATTTAAGCTTTGAGAACATAGCAGGGAATTCAAAATAATCTAAAACACCTTTAAGAGTAACCCAACTCAATGAGTCATATCCTCGCTCCATATCAATTTTAAAAGAAATAAGTCCTCTGAATGATTTGGAATACCTGAATTTGTGGAACAACTCTTGAGCCACCAACACATGGTCTAAGATAGACCTGCCTTTGATGAAAGCCACCTATTCTTCCGAGATGAGTTGAGGGATAACTGAAATTAACTTGTTCAAAATCACTTTTCCCGCCACCTTGTATACTAATTTGCACAAGTTAATGGGTTTGAAATTTGACGGAAGCAAAGGATTGGAAACTTTTAGAATAAGAACGATTAAACTGTCCTTCCAATATTTATCCAGTTCACTAAGACAAAGAAAATGATTAATAGCATTTTCAAAATCAACTTTGATAATGTTCCAATATGCCTTGATAAATTAATAAGAAATACCATCACAACCAGGGGCCATGTTAACACCCAATTGATTAAGAACTACCTCAATCTCCTCCACTGAGATATCTACCTTGTTAGAAATCTTCTATCATTATCATTCAAAGTGTTCCTCGACAAAGGCCACCCTTCTGTTGTATATTTCCTCTGTTTCCATTTTTGGTTTAAAAACTGAAGAAGTACTTCTTAAATTTGATCCAGCTCCTCCAACACATTTCCATTGTCATCCTTTATCTTAACAATATTATTCGAGCTCCTTCTTGCACTAGAAAATGAGTGGAAGAACTTTGTATTACTATCACCATGAACCATCCATTTGACCTTTGCTCTTTGTTTCCACCATGCATTTAACCGAGCCATTGTTGAATTTAGCTCAATCACCTTGGCTTTCAATATCCAACACTCCTCATCCATTATCCATCGCATATCAGATTCCTTTGTTTGCAAATTCAAAATGTCTTCCATTAAGCTTTCTTTCAGAAGGTTCAATTTTCCAGCTTAGCTTACTCAAGAAGAAAAGAGATTTTAAAAGCTTTTTTAAACTTAGAATTCAATATTTGGGAGTAATTACCCACAAAAGATTTGTTCCACTCCTTCCTTACCACAGATAAGGATGCCAGATATAATGTCCAAATATCTTCAAATTTAATGGTCTTCTTAGAAGGTGGTTTAAAGTCGAGGAAGTTAAGAATAACTGGACTATGATTTGAAGTTATACTAGCCAGGTGTCTAATAACCAAATGCGAAGAGGAGTTTAAAGCCAAAGAGTTAGGGAAGCACCTATCCAATCTTTCCAGGATACGAGCCCCTCCAAACTTGTTGTTACACCAAGTAAACCGAGTGCTAATAAATACTACCTCATGGTAATCATTGTTAGCAAAGAAAGCCTCATTTCTTTAGGCCATTGAGCAAATAGAAATCTTCTCCCACCTCTTTTATCTTCCTTGGAAGTGAGATAATTGAAATCTCTTCCTACCACCATGGGATAATCTTCTATAGAGTGCAACTTCAAAATCTCCCAAAGCTCTTTCCTTTTTTGCATAAGTCTTTATTTCCATATACCGAAGCAACCCTCCATTTACCTTTACTGATAATTGATAGATCACCAATGATACATTGTGAAGAAGAATCAACCATGAAAAAGTCAGCCAAATGATAATTTCATAAGACTACAATACCACCAATTACCCATTCGATGGTACCATAACATACTCCTAACCATCACCAATAAGAAACTTGACTTCTTTAATATGAAAGGAAGACAATTTAGTCTCTAATAACCCCTAAAAAGAGAACACTATGCAATTTAACAAACTTTATAATGAATAGAGAAGTACCTTTCTTTCTTGCTCCTCTACAATTCCAAAATGCTAAAGAATTCATTGGTGAAGGACAGGGAAGAATTCCCCATAGTACCTTTTATATCCATCTCCTCAGGTTGTTGCTGATTGACCCAAGGTCCTTCAATTGCTTTGACTTCTTCTTTTTGACAAGATTGGAATCATCATCTTTGCATCTAGCCACAGAATCTACACTTTGGGTCAAGATTTCACTTTTATTCTCCTCAGGTGGTATTCCCTTATATACCATATCATCTTCATTGCTCTCAATAATTTCCCCATCTTCAACTGGGTCACCTAGAACATTGTATCTATTCTCAACTAATGGAATATTAATACTCCCCCTCCTATCAGGTACAAATACCTTAGACGAACCATTGCTGACAGCCCGTGATGATTTAACTCCATATGCTTCAATGTCCTGGATGTTAGAATCTGGAATATCAAAAGTTTTTGATGTATCAGATTTATTCATTGTACCCATAACAACATCTTCTTTTACAACTGATTCTTTATCCTTGGTTTTCCTTCATCTGTTCTTCTCCACACAGATGTATTCAATGGACGTTGAATAACTTTTGTAAAGTTTCTTTTAGCCTTCTTCCTTCCACAGTTTACTATCAACCATGGACCATAGCCTGCTGCTTCATTGATCTCGCTATCACCAACTTTATTTTGGATTTCTTTCACTGCATCCGGGACTACGGAACTAGCTATATTCTCTTGAATCTTGGATTTTAAGTCATCTTCTCTTCAAACTTCCTTGTTGTGTCTAATTAAGCCTCATTTGAAATAAAAATTTGGAATTTGTTTGTACTCTATCTTCTCATAGAATTCCCCAGACAAACCTTCCACCCAAACTCTTACTGGGAACTTCATATCAAGCTTAATTCGGACACACGCCCATCTGAATTCCCTTCTTCTCCATTGAAACATATTCCCATCACGTAAGTATGGTTTTCAACCATTGATGTAATTCTACAAATGTTTATATTGATCCAACATTGTAGTGGAAGATTTGGTAGCCTGCTCCAGATCGGGGCTGTCAATCCTTTAAGTGAAGCTGGAGAGAAACTTTGGGACCATTTATCTATCCCAATTATTTGTCCATTGACAAACCACGGTCCATTTGACAAAATAGACTCCATTTGCTCTGGTTTAGAAAAAGAACAAAGCACCCACCTGAGCTGATCACTGACAATGGAGCATCTCCTTCAAAAATTTTAATAACCAGTGAGTTGATAAGTTTATTTTCGTTCTCTATCTCATTCTTCTCAAGTAATTTAACAATCATTCCATCTTCAGATAAGAATTCCCCCAAGTGAAGTTCTGAAACTTGAATGTTTTCTTTCTTCTTCCATACATTCGCTTTAGTTACAACAGAGTTTTGAACAGTGATTGGCTCAACCTCCACACAATCTCCCTGTTCAACTGATTCAACATTTCAGACCTTCAATAGATCAGAAAAAAGCATTTTTTTCTGTAGGACATGTTCATAAAACTTTTCCACATTATTTGAAATCTCTTCCAGTTTCCCCGTTATATTTTCTTCCTCTAAGCTGGAAACTTCAACATATCTTGGAATTCATATATCCATCATCCTGCAATCAGGAAATCCATTAACTGGAATAATGTTCTCGATTAGTGGGCTTGAGGAAGGGAATGCCTCAAACCCTTCCTTTGGCGTCAATGTCATTCCAGATCTGAACTTCTTAAACTTATCTTTAATAATTACATTCTTCCCTTTTCCAAGAACTTCTGGTTCTTTCTTTGGTATAAAACCACCTTCATTGATAACTATGGACATACTAGATTTTCCCCTAGTTTTGATGATTTGATTCAGCCCAAATTTTCCATCTCCAAATGAAGGAGGCGATAAAGAAAATGGATGAGCTGGGGCCACCAGAGCCCTTGAAGAAGAGAGATAATCCTCCTGTGTTCCACTGGCCATAGGATGTCGGTGAACATCCTCCTCCATGGGTTCTCCATAACACTCATGAAGAAGCAGATTTGAAAATTCTGTGAAATTCCAATAGTTTACTCAAACGTTCTCTCTTTAACTTCTCTCCCCTATTAATTATTCAGCATACTATATTTGTGTGCATAATCACTAAGCTATTATACATCTTCCACAAGACTTTTTGACTCAAGATAATACAAAATAAATAAATCAAACTATAGATTCTTATCAAAATATAACACTCCTAGCATAGTAGTCCTAAATCAATCATTTTGTATGGTGTATGGCTTACCTGAAATATTAATGTGCGTAGAAAAGTATTACTTATAAATATTAGTTGAAGAAATATAGTAAGAAGACAATAACGTTTTTTATCATTAAAATCATGGGCTCATGATCTTGGATTTCAATGATCTCTCCCTTCTTGGTGATGATAAATATTATTGGTTGAAGAACTCAAATTAATCATATTTTCTCCTAAAATTGCCCCTCATTAAGTGATCCAATTAAAAAAGGGTAATTTTATTTATTTATTTAATCTTTTTAAAGATATTTTAAATGTAATAGAAAGCACAAAATAAAGATCAAATAAGAAAGAGCACAAAAAAAGAATAAATTAAAATCCAAATAATTAATGATTACATAACAATCAACAAAACACATATTCTCCTTATTTTGACATCACAAAAAGGAAGAACAACTTAGTAATAAAAACAAAAAAAGGGATAATGAAAAGAAAATGCAAATTCGCAAGCTACAATAATTAAAAAAACACACATTAAAAGTAAGATGGTCTCTAATCAGGTGGCGGTGGTAAAGGTGGTTGAAAGTATCAATGAAGGGATGCAAACTGCTCGCCATACCATGCCATATCAGTCTCATGTTATTGATGCTACGCCTTGATGTAAGCATCAAATCTAGTTTTCATCTAATCAAATATCCAAATCAATGTCTCATATTGAGAAAGCTGTGTATAAGTACTGGTGTTGGAGCTAGTGGGGCTTCAACTGCTTCCTCTTGTTCTAAATCTTCCTCACAGTGATTTTGATAGTGTATATCACTATGATGTATGTATAAGGAGCTGTTGGTGTAGTATATTGGAAGGTCATCAGGTGGTGCAGGAAATTGTAAATTATATTTATTTTAAGAGTGAAGGCTATGAGGTGACCTAATGTGAGGTTTTACTTGTGCTTATTTCTCAGAACCCTAATGTTAATCAGGTATTTAATGTACTCAATAATTCAATCTATAGCATTAAAATTATTTTTTTCCATGATAAAGTAGTGAAAAGGTATATAAGAGGGGTGATATTTACCCCATCTCCAGCTTTAGGATGATTAAACTATGAAGGATATTCTGGATGAAGCATGCATGTTTGGAAAGGGTATAAACTAAAGGAAAGCACATATTATGTGGGGCACTTCTAATAGTCATATTTGCATCAATCTAATTACATCCAGGATCAAAAGCTATATAATGAGCTTTAAGGCCAGTTATGGAGTGACAAAAGATTCGATCAAAATCTTTATAGGTGGTTTCTACATGTCTCTTATTAATAAATGATTGAGGGATAGTTTCTTCAGTATTGATTGTAAGGTTGGCAAATAATTCACAATATAGTTCATAGTTAAAGGGAAATGCTAGGTCAGGTTAAATTAAAGTGTAGGGCCAGCAAAAAGGTTTAATACCTCAAAATTTAGATTGTCCTGATTGATAACTTTAGAGAGAGTTATCTCTACAACCTTATAGCGGGGATATGTGTATTCATTAGTATCTTCTACAAAATGTGGATCTATTAGTCACCTCGGGGAACTCCATACTAGTGCCCTAGATCATTTTCCTCTAGCCATATAATATAAGCATTTGAGAGAGGAAGAAGGAAACTAGTGTGACGAGAAGTGTGATCTTAGCATTTGAATTCCTTCCTTTAAATGGACTTCACCCATACTGTATTAAAAGATAAGTATCATATTGTACCATATAAAGCTATTAATTCATCCTATCTGATTAGTCAAAAAAGTTGGTCAAATAGTATAATACGATCAAAATCGTATTGGACGATCAACATCCTAAGGAGTTAACCTAGATGACTTTTTACCAATACATTGTATAGTATGAATAGATGTTAATAGATTATGATACATATTGATGATCGTACCGGCCGATTTGAATATTACTCCAAGAAAATCTCTTAATACTTCTAGCCCATCCAGCAAAATCACAAAATTCTGCCAGAAAATGTACATTTTATGTAGATTAGACAGATATGTAGTAGATGATAAAATGCGTGTATGAAACTTTGTTATGACAGAATTTTTTCATCAGAAATACTTTGAAATGGATTTAC